>JARFYF010000036.1:29667047-29677511 GCA_030265395.1 Rhina ancylostomus
ATAGCATATAGGCAGCTTTCAAATAAAATAGCAATTTACATGTAGATCCTTTCCAAGGTGATTTTAAAATGAGGCTTTGGGTCCTGTGATTTAAAATTAATTTTCATGATCTGGAAAGCATATAATTATGCATCGGTTGTATTTCAAATTTTAATGCTGGGTATTAACACCTCATTCTAAACTAACTCCTACGGCTACTTTTCAAACAGATGTATGATAGTCATTAAAACCAGATTGTAACGACCATATTTAGATTCTAATTTTAAATGTTTATTTTTTTAAATGGCAGGTATAAAGGGTACACACTAATATATTTTTGTGTTCTTGGATAGGTGGATCTAAAAGAAGCCAACATCTGGGTCCTTGCGATATCTATTTGGATGACCTACAAAAGCTGGATCCTAATATTGCAGCCCTGTATTTCCCTAAGAGGTATTGTGATCAAAATGTGCAGATAGAAAATGAGCAGTTAACTGTACACTTCAAAGCAAGTCAGTAAAAAGATTCAGCAGACCCATAACAGAATAAATTAATAAAGTACTTTTAATTATTAACTCAATTCTGCATGAAATCTATAAAGTAAGGAGATAAATTACAAGTCAAAAATATCAGAGCTGCTGAAGGGCACAGACAAGAATTATACAAGTTTTAGATATTCTTTACAACAATGAGGTCTGGAAAGTCCTCAAAATGCTTATCTTCAGTCTTATCCCATATTTATTTCTTTTGTAGATTCCTTGAATATATTATTTATGGTGCTTTACATTTTATTAATTGTAGTAACATACACAACTAATGTTGAAGGTCCTGATGAAAGTTCTTGACCCGAAATGTCGACTGTCCATTTCCCTCCATAGATACTGCCTGACCTACTGAGTTCCTCCAGCATTTTATGTATGTTGTTCCAGATTCCAGCATCTGCAGAATATCTTGTGTCTCCGTAATTAGTTGTAGTGTTACTTAGTTTCAATACATCTGTAAAAACTGCTCCAAATTGTGATGCTGCGTGAGTCATGTGTAGTTTTACTGACCAAGATGGGTTCAGGCTAGGCATAGTTGATGGGTATTAGGGAGAACTCCCTATGCAGCTGCAAAATGTTCGGTGATGAAGTGCCTCATGGTCTATTATAGAGTTGAGATTATCTTCCTCCAGAAAGACATTTGTCAGTAGTTATTGTAACATGGAAAGCTTACAACTTCGTTTCAGAAAGGCATTAGCAAACTTAAATTGGCAATGCTTACTAATTCCTTGGGAAAAGTTTGGGATGCCCTCCTTTACCCAGATTTTGATATTATCCCTCTTTATTGATCCTACAAGCAAATCGCATTCTTAAATAGACTGTGAAGACAAAGTTACTTTCCAAACGTGAACCAGGAGAAAGTAAAAATTATAAAAGTTAAAGCTCTTTAAGATTCTTTAACTGAATGCATGTAGCGTTTTTAAAGGACTCGAGTTGATGGCACAAATGGTAACAGATGAGTTTGATTTAATAGCTATTACAGAGATAGAGTGCAGGGTGACCAGGGCTAGGAAGTCAGTTTTCTGGGTTATTCAGTGTTCCAAAAGAATAGGCAAAAGGAAAGTGTCAGTGTGGTGCTGAGTAGTGATGTGGATGCAGTTGATGGTGACATGGAATCAGTTTGGGTGGAAATAAAGAATATCAGATGAAAGAAGACACAGTATGAGTAGTCTACAGGCCCTCAAAGTGCTGCCTCTCAATAGGGCAAAGCATAAAGGGTGAAATATTAGAGGCATGTGAGAAGGAACCACAATTATCATGGGTGATTTTAATCTGCATTTTGACTGGACTAATCAAACTGGCAAGGCTACCATAGAAGAGGAGTTTGTGGAGTGTGTCAGTGATTTTTTTGTTTCCAGAACAGTTAGTTATAAATCTCACTGGGAATACACTGCCTTAGATTTGGTCATCTGTAATTGGTTTATTATTGTCACATTTTCGAGAAAAGGTGAAAAGTTTTTGTATGCATTCCATACAGAAAGGTCATTCCATTACTTAAGTACTTCAAGGAAGTACAAAAGGGAAATAAAACACAATGCAGAGTATAGTATTATAGTTAGAAAAAATTGCAGTACAGGTAGACGAATAAAGTGCAAGGGCCATGACAAGATAGAATGTGTTCATCTTTACCATGTAAGAGGTTCGTTCAAGAGCCTTAAAACAGCAGGATAGATGCTGTCCTTGAGCCTGGCGGTGCTTGTTCTTAAGCTTTTGTCTCTTCTTCCTAATGGGAAGTGGGAGGAGAGAGAATGACCAGGGTGGGAGGGATCCTCGATAATGTTGGCTGCTTTCCTGAGGAAGCAGGAAGTATAGACGGAGTCAATGGAGGGGTATAATAAGGTAGGATTAATAAAATATGTTATTGTTAAGGAACCCCTAGGAAATAGTGACCAAAATATAGCAGAATTCCAGATGCAGTTTGAGAATGAACATCCCAGGTTTAAAGCCAGTGTCCTAAACTTAAATAAGGGCATTTACTGAGATATGAATGTAGAATTGTCTAGAGCAGACCGGATAAATAAGCTCAGGGATAGGTCAATGGAAGAGCAGTAGCAGATATTTAAACAACCAGTTAATAATGCTCAGCAGTATTTTACCCCAGTTAGAAAGAAGCATTTCATGGGAAGGATGAACCTTTCAAGGTTAACAAAGGAGGTCAAAGAAAATATTAAATCAATGCATACTGAGTGGTAAAGCAGAATTTTTCAAGAGCCAGTAGGGAGAGACTGAACAGGTTATGAGGAGGAAGAAAATTGATCAAGAGAAAACTGCCAAATAATATCAAAATAAACAAGACTTTCGATGGATATATGGAAAGGAAGAGGGTAGCTGAGATAAGTGTGGGATCCCTAAAGGGTGGAAATAGGGAATTAATAACAAGACACAGGAAATAGCAGATAACTTAAACCAATACTATGCATTAGTTTTCACAACGGAGGAAACTGCAAATATCCCAAAGGTAATTCCAAAGGCCAGGAAAGTGAGTGAGAAATATTGGATCAGTCATGATCCTGTTGAATGGCAATATTGGCTGCATGGCCTACTCTTTTCCCTTTTCTGATAGTATTGTATAATCAAATTGCCTTGTAGTAATTTCACTGATTAATGTGTAATTTGTCACTTCAGTCAAATATCTTAGTTATTTTCCTTTCTGCTGGTTCTAACTGTGTCTGTTTCCTTTTCAGTGAGCAGGATTCAGGTTCCAAACTCTTGAATGAACCTGGTACACATTCAGAGTCCCAATCTCCACAATCAGTAGGAAGTGCAGCTGCAGATAGTGGCACGGAATATCTGTCCGATTCGGCTAGTGAGTTACCTGATGTAACTCTCTCTCTGTGTGGTGGTCTCAGTGATAACAATGAGATATCCCAAGGTACAGTAAATTGGAGTGAAAATGCTAGCTCTAAGTGATTGATTATTCATTGTTTATTTGACCTCTAATTTCTGGAGCTTGTATTTCAAGAATTTGGTGTTATTGTGGTTTGAACTGGAATGTGATCTACCTTGCCAAGTATCACTTTTTTCAGTTCTTTTTGAAATGCCTTTAGCATGATGGTATTTAATTGTTATTACTTCATTACCTTCAGCTAGAATGATATGTACATGAACATGTAGAAAAAATTGTTCAGGTGCAAATGTGTTTTGCATGTTTTGCAGAGATAAAATTCTATTTTCATTTGCAGTTAATGCAAAAATCATCTCAACTATCAGGCTTGAAATATTTGGTTATTATCTGTATCACAGGGAAATTTGTCCAACATATGGTCACGTACCAAGATTTGGTGGAGAATCCTGGAATAATTGATGATCCAAACCTCGTTATTGGTATCAATAAAAAGTAAGTTTACTAACTCCATATAAATATGAACTGAATGCGTGAGGCGTCTTCTTGTATTTTCACACTTCTCTTTTGAAATCTGGAGTAAAGTGTAGAACTTTCACAGTGTTTTAAACAAAAATTTTGCAAGTATGAGTATGCACATTTTGTTTAATTATTGATAAAATAAGACTTCAGGAAGTTTTGGAAATGTCAGAAGAAAATCTGCACAAATGATTTGGTGAGAAAAGGGGATTGTATCCAAAGTACTAATCCACCTTTGGTCTTCACTGTTGATGATTGAACTATTGAACTGCTGCCTTTTCTTGATTTCCACATACCCCACACCCCCCCTCCCCAAACCAAGTTTTGTGTTAATGCAAATTGCAGGTATGTTTTTCAATGACATTATTCCATCCTGATATTGTCTTTCCCACAAAATTGATTTCTCTAATAGTTATGTCCTGTGATATTTATTTATTTGTAAGCTGTGCATTGTATAATCTGTGTGAAGAATTTGGACTAGTTTTAGGTAACACTAAATGGAAGCCAACGATTCCATAAATTCGTTCATCTTGGACATTGGGTTCTGAATACAATTTTCAACACAACAATCAGAATACACATGGAACTTATAATTTAATTCTAATGTCAAAATTGCTGTAACAAAAAGTCATGTATTTTAAAATGGCCATTTAACAATGTAAGTAACTCAAAATGACGGACTGTTTTCTAGTGGAATATGTTTTTTAATGCCACCAGTACGTGCCTTTTAAACTGCTGCATCCAAAGTTAAAACTTGAGGTAGCGTTAGTTTGATTTCATTTAAACAAAAAGATATCAACTGTAATGTCAACTGTAAAGTCTCAAGGCAAATAGTTTGCCAAGCTCCATGTGGAATAGGACAATTGTGGATACTTGTTTAGAGCATTGTCAAATTAAAATGTTTGAAGTACTTTGCACTAAACAATTTTGAAGTGAAGGAAAAATAAAATTCCCTAAAGGATATAGTTGGCATATTTTTAGTGACAAACTGGCGATTGCAAGCTGGCAAACCAAAGGTGAATGTATAAAATTAATTAATTTAGAAGTTTTGTTTTTAATATTGATAATACATTGCTGTATGTTTTGATGTTTCCCACAGGTATTACAACTGGGCTGTGGCTGCTCCCATGATCCTCTGCATTCAAGCCTTTCAGAAAAACTTACCCAAGGTATAGTTCTGTTACTTGCTGAGATTTTTTTGATTCATGTAAAAAAAAATCCTTAAGGCAGAATAGACGAGAGGGTCTAAGTTCTTACCATTGTCCCAATGAATTTTTCAATTAAGCAATTATGCACACCCTGTCATTAGATGATGGTTTCTCCTCCTGGGCCATTACCTCTAGTACCCTGTTTCACACCTCTGAACTCCATGTAACATCATCCAAAAACAGCGTCAGGTTCCACCTTGACATTCATCTCCCCAGCAATCTTTAACCTGTCAGTCTGCATGTCTGGTGTCTGGCACTGCATTAGCAGAAATTTTTTTCAAATAATGGGAAGACCAAAGCCAATAATTTGGACTGCTTCACAAGCTGTATTCTAGCTACCAATTCCATTCATGCCTTGGCAAAGGTCTAAACCAGAAGATTATTGTGTGTGTCTGCCTGAGGTTTCTTTCTTTATTGGCTCTAAGCCATGCCCCAATATTTTAAAGATGCTAGAAATCTAGCAGACTGTGATGTTTTAGTTCTGTTGAAAAGTCATTAGTTTGAAACATCAACTTTTTTTCTCTTTCCATAGATGCTGCCTAATCTGCTGAGTATATCCAGCACTTTCTGTTTTTATTTTAGGTGTGTTCTAGTCATAACATTCTCAAGAATATTTCCTAGATGACCTGAAACTCAAATAATGTTGCTTGAAGTTTTTAATATCTATTTTGTGAACTCGAACATTTTTACAATGCATCCTCAGATGCAATTCTCAAGGCAGATTAACTGGAAGTTTTGAAAAACATTTTTTATGATAAATTCTCTAACCTACTCAAATAGAACATGTTGTAACATTTCAAACTGTGCTCTGTTCCGTAGTGTTATTTCCTGCTATAATAAATTATTGAGGTCTCATCAGGATAGCATTTATGGACAAAAAGATATAAAAATATGGTGCATTAATGTTGGATGTTAGTAGTTTAAATCTTGCTGCTTGATTCTCAATGGAATGCATCTTTTTTAGGCTACGATTGATAAATTAGTAAAAGAAAAGATGCCAAAAAAGACTGGTGGCTGGTGGTTCTCCTGGCGCAGAAAAAATGCTGCAGTGAAGGAGGTATGTTTCTTCACACCTTTATTTAAAAACAAAACAAAAAAGAGACGCGGGAGTAGGCCACACAGCCTCTCAAGCTTACTCTGCCTTATGATTCGACCTCAACGGATCTGATCTTCAGCCTCAACTCCATTTTCTTATCCAGTCCCAATAATCTTTGATTGACCTTTAGACAGTTTTTTTAAAGAGAGATCAATCTTAAAACAAAATCTGATGACTTGATGTTCACATTTCTGAGGTGAAGAATTGAAAGGATTCACAGACATCCAGGAGCAGAAGTTCCTTCTCAGCTCTGTGCTATGTGGTCAATTCCTTATCCTTATCCTGCCCCTAAGTTTTAGGCCACCCACCAGAGGAAGCACCCACATTAGCATTTGCCCTTCAGAATGTAATGCCTTTCAATAAGATCACCTCTCATGCTTCTTCTGAACTTCAGAAAGTACAGGCCCATTTGCTTAATCTTTCCTCATGAGACAGCTGTCATCCCTGGGATTAAACTAGTGCTGTGTCTCCAAGGCAAGTATATCTTTTGTTAGATAAGAGTACCTAATCTGTTCACAGTCCTTCGGGTGTAGTCTCAGTAAAGCCCTGAAGTGTTGCAGCAAGACTTCTTGTACTCTATTTTCCATGCAATAAGGAGAACATTCCATTTGCCTGCTTAAATATTTGGTGTAGTTGTGTGTGCTAATTTTGTCTTGTATGAGGAGATATCTCTCTGAATACTGATATTTCACCAATTAAATAATAATCTTTGTAAAATAGTTAACCTCAAATTTCCCCTTGTTTTTCTATCCACTTACTTAACATGCCTATACCCCTTCCTTTGTTTTACACAGTTCAGAATTGTAAATGAATCAATAATTAAAACTAGACAACAAAGTTGATGGGATTACTACAACTGCAAATCTGTTTCGAGTTACATAACCTTGATTTAAAGTCTTTTGGACAGCTTTTATTGATAAACCGAGTGTAGATTTTGATTAATTTCAGAAAGAATCTTTACAAATGGAATTACCAAATAAAGAAGGTGATACATAGCAAAAAGAGAACTTCTGTATAAAATTGTGGTAGATATTTGAGTTTTTTGATATATGTAAGGTATAGGCTGACTAATTCACTCCTATGGTAGTTTTACTGCAGCATGGTTTAGCTTTTATAGACATACAAAGTTTTAATTATTAATTATTTTATTTTTAGCCAGAATCCACTATCAAAAAGGGTGAAGATCAAAGTCAAACAGGAGAAGCTAAACAATCTGGCTTACTGGAAGGTTGCAGGTAATGTTCAAGTGCCAGCTTTTCCACAGACTTTACAAAAGCTCAGTTTTGATTATATGGATCTTGCTTTAAAATGTAAATTAACTCGTATCTGGTCTTTACATAATCCTTTGACAAATACAAATCAGTTTTTAGGTGTAAATATAACTTGTATCTGATCATTACTAAATCCTTTAACAAATATAAATTGCCACAAGTGTCAAACAGGAAGCGCCATCCAGCTTTTTAACACGTACAGACAAAAGCGCACAAAAATATGATAAGCTTTTAAAAAATGATCAGTTGGTTATTGATAATTCCTGTAAATTAACTGATTACATTTCAGGATTTTGATCATGTCGTTCACTTAGCACCTACCAATGTTAAGAATAGAATTTAATGAAATTGGTCTTAGCATTATCTGCAAGTGTATAAGTGGCAGCAATGTTAGAATTGTCAAATTATATAGATGTTGGCTTTGGAATGGGTGCAGTTTATATTGACCAGAATTACACTTAAATTTCTGATTTATAAAGGCGTCTTTTGAATAAATATCTTGCCGTGATCATGAATTCTGTAAGGTACTAATAAGGAATAATTATTTCTTTGGCGGGAGAATACAGAACTAGAGGGCCTAAGTTTAAATTAAGGAGTGAAATTTCAAACTGTTGCTGCACCCACCGCGCCCCCCCCACCCCGAAATAAATGTGTTAGTGTTCTGTGAGGATAAGGACCTAAGGTGGTTGAGAGGGAATGAGATACTCATGAGCCATGATCCAACTAGACACTAGATCTCCGGGTGAAGATTTGCACTCCTTTGGGATGAACCACAAGTTTGAGCAGTCCCCTCAGTTTTTTTCTGGTACACAATCTGGTTTGTTGTCCAATGTCTGTTTCTACACACTGATGTTTTGCATTTTGACACCATATAAGCTTTTGTCAGCTGGTGATTTTACATGTAATGATCATGTTGTATACATACTAATTTATACCTGTTTCTATGTACATGTTATAAGAAACCTGGGTGTCACTGCTTTAATTGTTGCCATTTAATAATTTTTTTCCTGCTTTATGGACAGGCGTAAGGAAGAACTAACATCAAGTGATGATGACTTCAGTACTATTAAGGACCGTCCAAAGCCAATTTCTAAATGTCGAGATTCACCTTGTCTGAGCAGTACTGCTACATACAAAAAATCCTTAAGATTGTCCACTGAAAAACTGGTAAGAAAATAGTTGTGCAGAGATCTAAGAACTATATTATATCTTAAGCCAGAAATAAAGTATAGTCTGTTTTTTAATATTTGGTGTAATCTGTAAGGTTGATAAAACAGTTTGGATGAATAAAGAAACTTGGATTTATGATTTGTGTTTCACAACTTCAGAGCATTCCAAACTGCTTCACAAACAAATATTTCTGAAAGTTAGACACTATTGTAATTTGGAGAAAAGCAGCAGCAAATTTGCACACATCAATGTTTGACGAACAGTATTGAGATAATTGGACTATGCTTTTCAAGTAAGCAAGTGGGTTGTTCTGCATGTTATGAACCAGCAACAAAAGAAACACACCGAGTCATGTATAAGCGTTTAAAAACTATTTCATTAATAACCTCTTATGATGATAAGAAAAATAAAAGTAAAAATGTTACAATGTTAGAAGTCAAAATGTTAGATCTTAAACATTACCCCCAAAAACTAAACTCGAAGTGTGTGTGTGGCAACTTCCCAAACTCACAAGTCTAGGAATAGTTCTCACAGTTCAGTTCAGCAAGCCATAAGGTGAAACATGAGCAAAGGCTTCTTCAAAACCACTGTTGACTGAAGACAAAACGTAGAAAGAAAATAGAGACATTACAAAATCCAAATGTTCCATGATGGAACCCATATGACACTTCAATGTCTACTCAGCAGTGACTACTCCACTGCTTAGTTTCGAAACATCTGGCACCCTGAAAGGCATTTGAATTGTGGCCGTCCACACAAATACCTGTTTCCCACTACAGGTTAACGACAAAGTGGACTCCACTGGATTATTCCAAAAATGCATACGTGGATTGTGGTGACAGACACAGTTACTGTTTTTCATCCATCGATACAGAGACCAGCAGGCCGGTGTCCCTGCACCCCCCGCCCCCCACCGACTGACTCCGACTGTCTGCTCCAAAACGTCATTATTTCCTTACCTCCTGTTGTTGTCGTCATGACGCTCCCGCACATGCACACACTCTGCTGTGCTCTATTTTAAAGGGACATTCACCAACAGTAACCTCATCTGTAACATGCATATGTACCTAAATCCTATACTGAAGTGTCAATTTAGATAGATGTCAGAAGTGGGTCTTGAACCTGAGGGCGTGTCTTTTGCTTTGGGAATATTGGTGAGGCTAACAGCACTTAATATGTTTATTGAATAAATCAGAGAGGAGCTTTTAGGCAAAATTGGAGAGCCATGTTCTGAGTTTGTGTACGTACAATTATATGCAGAAACCTGGAACTTTTCATTCCAAAATTTTACTTAGTGCTAGAGGTATAAAATCAATACTTTGACTGTTTTATTCCTTTCTCTTCTATCTTTCCTCAATCCATATTTTGCTGTTTATTTATAATTTAACTTTAATTTATTCTTACTTTATATATTGTTTTGTTGAGACTCATTGGCTATGTATTGGCTTGGGGATGGAGGTACCTTGAAGTGGAAAACTTGGATGTGTGGACTTTAAGAATGCCAAGTTACTTTTCTGTCACTTTTCCAAATCTGCTTAAGCAGTCTCCTGGCATTGAGAATAACTTGCTGCATCTCCAGTTTTGCAGGTTATAAGCCAGCCAATGAGGCCAGTGTTGGAATGCTTTGTTCTAACAGCATTGCTGATGTGCCTCATGATTTACAGCTCCTGTACTGGCTTCCAATTTTTGTAAAACAAAATAACTGCTCATGAAACTTGTGCATTTACATTGAGTCACCAACACAATAATGAATTTATGAAACTTAGCAGCCTTGAAACATTGGCAAGTTGGACTTTTTTTCTGGTTAAGCAGTTTAGTCAGTAGGCACTTCATTGCT
>JARFYF010000036.1:29677537-29693592 GCA_030265395.1 Rhina ancylostomus
TACAGTATTGGATTATTCTCCATTTATTTGTTTCTTTATTCTCTATAGCGTAGCCTGAATCTGAAAGATGGTCCAAATAATGCTGTGTTCAGTGTGACAACTCAGTATCAGGGAACCTGTAGATGTGAAGGT
The DNA here is from genome assembly GCA_030265395.1 of Rhina ancylostomus. Lineage (NCBI taxonomy): Eukaryota > Metazoa > Chordata > Chondrichthyes > Rhinopristiformes > Rhinidae > Rhina > Rhina ancylostomus. The sequence goes on from JARFYF010000036.1 coordinate 29,677,670, forward strand.
ACCATTTATCTCTGGAACTGGGATGATAAGGTTATAATATCTGATATTGATGGGACAATAACAAAGTAAGTCTGCCTATATTTGTTATTTTTGCTGGTTTGTATTTGTAAACTGGATTTGTAACTTAATAGAAATTTACAGATTGATTGATGATTGAGTTTTGCTTTTGAGGTAATGTGAGAACAAAGTGGAATAATTCATGAAACATACTCTAAGGTATTGAAAATAAAGCTGGCTGCTTACTCAATAAACAGTGAAGCATAAATCCATGCATCTGTTAATTGCTCACTTCTTTGAACAAGTTGTTAAGTATCCTGGTTAAGTGTGCATCGATTCAAAGCTGTGCACATCCTTACATTTTCATAGCCTGTGTTGGAGAACTCGCTCATCTGAATTTACAAATTTGGATTTTTCCAGCCCAGTGCCTGTGAGAAGAAAATAACTTGTATCTACATTGCACTGTGTTCAGAGATGCCCTAACCATTGTATTAATAACTCTGCTTAAAGGTGCATAGACATGGATAAACCATAATATTTCTGAGCTGTTGGTTGGGAAATCTAACAATCTATTTTAATAGCAGACCATCACTTAGATTTTATTTTCATTAGCAAATGCCACTAGTTTTAATTATCCCTACAGCCATCCACAAACATGTTATGAGCTTTTGCACTGTAACTTGAGATAATTAGAAATCTGAAACTACATCTGTGGAAAGAGTTAACGAGTTAAGAGTGACCCTTTGTCACAATTGAAAAGGAAAGAAGATAACTTGGTATCAGGCGGCTGGGAGAGTTAGGGAATGGATAGAACTCTGATCAGGTTGCCCTGGGGATAAGCTTTAAATTAGATCATCTGGCTGGCCTTGAGGACATACTCCTTTATTTATATCAGCTATGAAATGTGGCAGTGAAAGAATAAGAACTCAGACATAGGAACATAAGAGTTGCAGCCTAGCTGGTCAGACTGTCTAAATGGAAAGAGAAAAATTGATCCTGTTGTGATACATGCATGCCTTGATCCCCATTTCTAGCTTTGCTATTGTGCAAAGTACAAAGAAGACTATTCATGTACAGAAATATGAAGAGCAACTATAAAAATTGTTTTCTCTCTTTTCCAGTTCTGACAGAGGATCTTCAGCTTGAAATGTTAATTCTTCTCTTTCCACAAAAGCTGCCTGACTTCCTGAATATATCCAACATTTTCTGCTTTTATTTTGTATTTTAAAAAAACTCATTAGTTTTTCAGTAGAATGGTTTAACAAAAAGATTTTGGTTTCTCTGCAAAGAAAAGCTAGGAATGCTGGAAACTATTTTAACTCATCCTGATAAATTCCATTTCTATTTCTGAAATGGAAGTTCTACATCAAGCCATATCCAGGCAATTTATGTTTTGGTCAAATGGTTTATAAACTTGAATGTAGTTGAATGTTGCATTGAGTGTACAGGTTAAATACCAATGATTTTGTTTTCTTCCAGGTCCGATGCTTTGGGTCATATTTTGCCACAACTGGGAAAGGACTGGACTCACCAGGGGATTGCAAAACTGTACCATAAGATACACCAGTATGTTTTATTTGTTCATTCGACAAAGTAGGAAATTATGAATTGTTGGTTGCTTCCAATAATTAGCATTTCTCATTGAAGTATAGTTCCTTGAGAGGTGTTGGGGCTTCTCTGCTGTTCAGGTAAGGTGTTAAATGATTTGGGGCCACACTCAAATGGTTGCCCATATGACTCTGTAATCTCTATCGGCATAATAACCGACCTGTGATGCTGTGAGGATATTTCCCTGATGGGGAGTGTGGTACTAGGGAGCATTGTCTGAGTATAAGAAGTTGACCACGAGACTGAGATATGAAGGAATTACTAGTCTGAGGGTTTTAAATCTATAAAATGCTTTACTCTAAAGAGTTGTGGGTGCTAATTAAGTGTATTCAAAGCTAAGATATTTTTGATAATAGTTACAGGAATTGGGGAGAAAAGTAGATTTCAGTCAGTCACCAATTGAACGGTATTGAATCATATTGAATGGCAAAGCAGGCTTGAGGGGTCATGGACTCTAATCCCGCAATTTCTGTTGCCCTTTTTAGAGGACCACTGTGGTGCAAAATTAAAACACATTTAAATTTGACCCATCCTGACCATCGCCAAGCTTAAGCTCCAATATTTTACCTTACTCAACCCAACCTGTAACATTTATAAATAAAACCATCGTTCCCAGACGCTGATACAGAGTCACATTTGACATCCTCTGCTGAAAAGGCACTCCAAGCCTGGTGAACTCCCGCATCCATCTTCCTGTTTGACTATGGCACCACTGAGCTTGAAGCTGATGTTCAATTCTGGACAACATTCCTCATCCACTTCCTTGCCCCTGCGCTGATACTGAGTCAAACTTGAAATCAACACCTGAAGAGCACCGTCCTATACTTTGTGTCTTGCTAATGTTGCCATTGACTGACGCTGAGTTGACCTGAATAAGGGAATAATTCTGAGGCAGGCCGGCATGGCATTCCACAGCCTAGACCCATTATACTCCACCCCAAATGTTTGAGCAGAACATAGACACAACTGAGTCTGGCCCTGACACACAAGGTCAGACCCTGTTACCCTTGGATGGGGTAGGCAGGTTCTAGTTCTTCTGTCTTTATGATATCGCATTTCTCTACCATGTCTCATTAAATCTTATTGAAACTTTCATTTGGAATGGGTGCACTCAAAAATTAGTACTCTGGTCACTCTCCTTCCTCGCACATACTGTAAACTTCATCTGTACCAAGACGTTGCTGGCCGGATGCCAATTCATTCCTATGATCTCTGCCCATGTCCTTATTTTCCAATCTTTCCATGGCTTTGCTCTGTTCCATTTCTGTGAGCTCTTTGCACTCTACAATCTTCCAAGATTTCTGTGCTGCTTCCCATTTTGACTTCTGCATTCACTCCATCTTTGGTTGGCATGCCACTATTTGATGAGCCCTCAGTTCTGAAATTCTGCGCCTTAATCTCATACCTTTTAAGCTTTTGATCTTTGGTCAGCCTTAAAATGGCTCCCCTTTGACAAAGCGATTGGTTGGTTACCCTAATACCTCATCATGGTCATGATCTAATGAAGTTACTGACCTTGTGAAGCAGAGGTCTGGACCGGTGATCCTGAGACATGGATTCAAGATCACAGAAGTTATGTATTTCGGGAAGGCACAAAACAAAAATCAACAAAAAATATCAGCTTTGTTTAAAAAGTATCATTTGCCATTTTTGCAAACCTGTCAGAAACCTGGTAATTGTATCGGTATGAAATTCATTTGCTATGAATTTAATACGCAAGTGAGGTTGAATTTTCTAACAGATAATTGGAAGCAAGAATGAGATTCATTTTATGCACAATCCAGATATCATTGATTCTACCAGCAGATGGAGTTAGTGTATTGTTTTCAATGATGGATGAACAGTTCAAGATTAAGCAACGGCATGGTATTTGCAATCTGTGAAAAGCCATCTTCTCACATTGCTGACCCATGAGAAAAGACTGTACCTTGTTCCTCCTGTGAGATCTTGTTAATACCTTCAATTGGAAATCCAAAGTTAGTCTTGCTTGCAAAACGTCAGAGAAAACTAAGTGACTAAGCCTTATCTTAGCCTAGATGGATATCAGGGCTGTCAAAAACATATAAAAGATCTGATATTCAGAAATACTCAAGAACATTTGATTATTAATGATTAATCAAGTTAAAGACGACTCATGAACAGACCTCTCGTGTGCTTAAAGATGAATTGATCTCCCAGTCTATCTCATTGTGGCCCTTGCACTTTATTTGTCTATCTGCACTGCACTTTCTCTGTAACTGCAGCACCAATTCTGCATTTTTTTAAATACCTCAATATACTTGCGTATGGCATGATCTGTCTGGATGGCACACAAACATCACTATCTCGGTACATGTGATAATAAACAAATATCAATACCAACCACCAGTGTGAACCTGGGAAATTTCAAAAAGACTAACCTCTTTGAACCTGTCAGCATCTGAACAAGGGATCGCTGGCCACACCCAGCAATTCCATGTAATGTTACTGACATTTCCAAACAACTTCTATATATTTTGTATTGGCTCTGCTAATGATTTCAGTAAAGTTTGTGAGCTGCATTTGTATCATTGAAGTCTGATGTGTTCAACTGCTGATAATATTAATCTATAATTTGATGACTGGATGTTTTCCTGTAGAGGCAGCATTAATTTTTCTGTACTCAATGGATAAAGTTCAGAATGCCTACAAACTCAAACTTTAATATCAGCAAATGATCTTCGCCTTCTCCTAATTCAATGTTTTTTCTTGTGCTAATGACAATTATTTAGTAATTACATTTAAGCATTTGGAATAATACAGTATTTGAATCTTTACAGTTCAAATCCACTAATTCATTAGTTCAGCATAAATGAATAAATTATCAGAATTGACTCAATTCACTTGTCTCTGAGATGGTTTCTAATTTGGTTTGCTGATGTAACGCTGCATTTAAATTGTAAGATGCTTGAAGTGAAGTTTGACAAATTATGTGCATTTGGAATATATATCATTTATTCTTAATATATTTATTTCAGTGAATGTTACGTTAAAGTATTTTGCCCTGATTTGAAATCCTCAGACTAAACTGGTAAATTTATTGGAATTATATCCACTTTATTAAATGTTCTGACCACAAAATAAATTGTGGTAATGGTCTTTATACAAGATCCAAGTGAAGAATACCATTATAATTGATATTACTTGGCCTTTATACAGGAATGGCTACAAATTTCTTTACTGCTCTGCCCGTGCAATAGGAATGGCAGATATAACCAGAGGATACTTGCACTGGGTTAATGACAGAGGTACTGTACTTCCTAGAGGACCCCTGCTACTGGCTCCTAGTAGTTTAATTTCAGCATTACACAGGTAATGATTTGTCTTTTTTAAAAAAATGTGTGTGTGTGTATGTATATATATATATATATATATATATATATATATGGAAAGCAAAGTTGCCATCATCCATCTAAGCCTTCAGATCTAATTGTATTTAAAGCAACACTTGAGCTTTATAGTGCAGGCATATTTAATGGAGAAAATCTCTCAGTGGTTTTCCTCTTTAATAATAATTTCGACCTTTGATATTGTCACAGCAGTTGTTATGAAATTTCTGCCTAATTGAAAAATTCACTGTTACAAATTGACAAGTTTACTCCCTCTGAGTATCAGCCACAGTCTGCATCAGTCAACATATCAAAGTCAACTAGGATTTATCATTATAACTTATACTGCCACCCAGTTGTTTAACTTGGGGCCAGAATACTGGTAATTTTTACTCGCAGATAGTGATATTAGTAATATTAGCTTTTCCTCCTTTGACATTCAAAGATGCTGTTTTCAAATAAAACATGTTAATAAATTATATTGAAATTGCAATACATTAATACTCTTGACTTTTGTATATGAACAGACATGTGTTATTGACAGTGCTGCTGGAATTTTATGTGGCTTGTTTTGTTTCTCAGTTTTTTTATTCCAAATAGAAAGCCTGTTTTTCAAATCCTACATGTGTTCTTTAAACCCAAAAGTTGCAGTTACTGCAAATGTGCATCTCCCATATTGGACAAAGTTAAACAAAAGAGGAGTCCTTTATCCATGCCTGAATGCACTTAAAGCTTCTTATACTCCCTGCTCTAACAATGAGTCACCGTTACTTCAGAGGAAACAAAACCAAAACATTACCTGCACATCATATAAATTAGTCTTCTCCACACTGAATATCTGATTACTGTGCCTGGTCCCAGGGTCACTTACCATCAGTCCTTAAGATTGCCAATGGCTCTCCCTCCACTGCCATTCAGTGCATTGACTAGCGTATTCCCTGGTTATCTTTTTGAAATTTTCTTTGATAAATATGCAGTCATTTTAGATGGCAATGGATATGTTACACTTTTATTGGGAAAGCTGGAAGAAGGTTTTATGACACACCAGATGGACAAAGTCCCAAAACTTTTCTTTTTATTTTTCAGAGAAGTAATCGAGAAGAAACCAGAACTGTTCAAAATTCACTGCCTGAATGACATCAGGAATCTATTTAATCCACATAGATCTCCATTTTATGCTGCTTTTGGAAACAGGACTAATGTAAGTGAAGTATCTGAAATAAAAACCAATTGCATTTGCAATCTTGCACAAATAAAATATTAACATTAATTTTATTTCTACAACATTCTATGCCCAAATACTTTGTATCTAAACTATTCACCACAATAAATGCTTCTGGAGATGGGGTGAGTGAGTTGCCTTTGCTGTAGATTTCTCAGAGGACGTCATTGTCCTATGACCAGCTGATGGGGGATTCGTGCAGCCTTAGGAAATGGACTGTGTTAGTTATTCCATTTATTCAGGAATGTTCATACCTTAAGAGTTGGATAAAACATCATCATCATCCTTGAAGCCAGCAAATTTCGTGTGTCAGGCAAATCTGAGACTTGGATTTTGTATCATTTTAACAATAAAGTTAGCACAGTTTTTGCTAACCTGCCTGGCTGGTGTGATTGCAAAACCAATCCCTGGAAGTTTATTTTAGTAAATGAGACTGAATTTAATCAAATCAAATGTACTTGAACATTTACAGTGACACTTTTTTGTAAATGCTCCAGGATGCCTATGCTTATAAAGAAGTAAACGTGCAAGAAAGCAGAATTTTCATAGTAAACCCCAAAGGAGAGCTAATTCAGGAACAAACCAAGAGCAACAAATCATCGTAAGTAGCCAGCAATGTTGATCAAACTAGAATTGGATAATTAAATAGTTTTTAAATTACTATTAGATGGATATTGCAGATATCCAAATATTAATAGCAATTATAGTGGAAAACGCATTCTTGGAATTGGCATCATGTAGAGAAGGTCATGGCGGTTTGTGTTCATGGAATCACACAGCATGAGAACAGACCCTTTGGCCCATCTTAACCATGCCGACCGTCAAGTATCCATCTATAATAATCCCATTTACCAGTACTTGGTCTGTAGTGCCTTATGCATTGGCAATTCAAGTGCTCCTACAAGAACTGATTAAATGTTGTGAGAATACCTGCCTCCACCACCTTCTCAGGCGGTGTGTTCCAGATTGCAACCACCCTCTGGGTGAAAGAAATCTTTCTTCCAGAGTAGATTCCGTCTACCGTCTTTACTCCTCACCTTAAATCTACGCCTCTGGTTTTGGATGTCTCAGTTATGGAGAAAAGTTTCTCATTCTCCACCCTATCTATGCTTCTCATAGTTTTGTATACCTCCTGTCAGGTGCCCCCTCAGCTTCCTTTTCAATAATGGAATCAAATTGATACACTCATAACTGAAACGTTTCAGCCCAGATAACATCCTAGTAAATCTCCTCTGCACTCTCTTCAGTATAATCACGTCCTTGTAATGTGTGACCAGAACTTCATGCAATATTCTAGCTGTGGCCTAATCAAAATTTTATAAAGTTGTACCATGACCTCCTTGTATTTCTATGACTGAATCTACTTGCTGCCACCTTGAGGGATCTGTGGACTTGTACGCCAAGGTCCTTCTTCAATACTCAAGGGCCCCACCATTTATGGTGTATATCCTTCCCTTATGAGACCTCCCACATTTATCAGGATGAAGTTCCATCTGTCATTGTTCTGCCCAGTTTACCAGCTATTGGTATTCCTCTGTAACCTTGGGCTATCCTCCTCATTACCAACAACATCCCCAATTCTCATGTTAACTGCATACTTATACCTCTTACCTTTGTATCAAAATAGTTAATGTATAAAACAAACAGTAAGAATCCTGGCTCTGATCCCTGTGGGACACCACTGATCACGGGCTTCCAATCACAAATTCAACCCTCCATCATCAACCCTCAAGCAGAATATATCAACTGAACTGAATTGGTAAGTGCTTGAAGTCAAAAGTAGTAATCCTAGAATGGTATTGCTGCAAAGGAATAGACTGCTGATTTACATTCAGGGTTCCTTCCTTTCTCTCTGTAATATCAATGAAGATTGTGAGATTTCTGTGTACCGTAAGTAAATGATATGTCGAACACTGGGCAGAAAACAAAACATGCAGGTTGAAGATCAGAGCTACCATGGAAGTACACTGAAAATTCTTTGACAAGAGGGTAGTTTGTAACAGTTCTGTACATGATTTTAGTTTTCAATAACAATTTGAACGTTAATATTATAGCAAGTTAATCTGTTTCCAATTATTGATTCCTTAAGCATACAAAATTCCTTAAAATCACCATTGTTTTTATGCTGTTCATACATTAACCTTGTGGTTAAGGGTAGTACTTATAATATTTACTTTATGAAGGTCTCTATAAGCATAAATGATGGAGAGTAAAGCCATTTATGTACTGCTGTTGCTCATTCAAAATATTTTTAACATCTATCTCCATATCGTATGTAGAGTTAAAAAGAAGCTGGGACAAAATTATACCTATCAAGGAATACTTGAGACTCCTGCAATAATGATATTTTCAGGTTGTTTGTTTGATGAATATAGCTGTGGGTAGAATTGTTTTCAGAAAATGAGCAAATTCTTGTATCATTTGAAAACCTGCCTGCTAGCACTCCGTACTAACATTTTTACACAATACACTGCTTTTAACTTTGTGACAGTTTTGTGAGAAGCACATGGAGTGAAGAAAACCTTTAAGCCTTTGATAAATAATCACAAATAATTTAAACAACACTTGAAGTGCAGTACGTTTATGAAATCTGTTCTTGAGCAGAAGAGATATTTATGGAGAACATCAACCAGTAGTTGAATTCCCAATCTTCACAAGAACTGAGGCAGCTTAAGCATAGTTATTGTTTCAGTACTGATATCTAAATCAACAAAGTTTGCGAGCTAAAGTTTTTTTTAACCACGTAAAGAAAGGTTTTGTGGACAACATGTCTGTCCATCATCAGTTCTGCTCAGACTAACTAAAGCATTTCTAGCTTTTGACTTCAAATTCTCAAACCTTGATGAGATTTAAATTCATGTTCCCCAGAATATCAGTTCGGACACAGCATTGTTATTAAATGGCAATAAAAAAGCTGTTAGGGTGATCAATTGGACCATGATTAATTAACAATAAGTGATATTTTAGCCAATCAGTTTTTTAACAGCAATGAGTTTGAATCTTTAGCATTGGTCGTGATGTAGCTTAATGTTGGCTGTGTCCCTATGAGCTGACCACAGGACTATTTATAATCCAGCATTGTGACATCTAGAAAGACACAATCCTAATTCTTGTCTTCGGTAGTGATTGCCTTTGTGATGGGCACGGCCTTGTTGAAGTTGTGCATTCCCAATGCATTTATTGCTTGTTATCTGCCAGGGCTCTCATGGGATAGTTTCTGTACCTTTGGGTAATATTGTAAGCTGTTTTACATAACAATAATGCAGACTGTAGAAAAACACTTTGCAGTTCTTTATCAAATTGTTCCTTTCTCTCCTCAGGTATTCGCGGTTGGGCGAATTAGTAGAACATGTATTTCCACTAATAGCACAAGAAAGAAGCTCAGCTTTTCTTTATCCTGAATACAGTCATTTTGCATTTTGGCGTGAACCACTTTTTGAACTTGACCCGGATGAGCTCAATGAATTTAAAACCACTAAAGAATAGTGAAAAGACTTTTCAAGAATTCTGAGTAATTTGTAGGCATATTAGTACCCTTGATTATATATATTAGAGCACATTGTGATCTGTACCTTCTGATTTGAAGTCCAGTGATCTGTAAGTTGATCCGCACATAAAATGCTAGTTATAAGTATTAATCTAAGTGAATTCAAGTGGAGTTTCAATAGACGCCATTTGTGATAAGGCTCACACTACTATTTCTCCATCTAGCACTTTGCACATAGACAATTTTAGGAAAACTAAGATGCAATTGAAGCCAGCAAAAACTACTTGCTGGTGTCTGGGATCAGGTTATTGGTAAGTTGCAGTTGATTAGAGATTCTCAATTGACTTTGGAAGGCATTTTCCTTGGTATAGCACTTCCATTTCTAGAGAATAGTTTTGCTACATTCCTTAGAAGATAGAGGTGGCAGCAATCTCTTTTATTTCCTTATTAATAAAACTTGCCTCATCGATATGGTAGAAAGTAGATGCATTTCTCAAGTAAAATGCCTGTTAATGGATACCTTGAATTTTTGGCCCCTACCTGTGCAGCAGAGACTCCCTTTGAGAAGCTGCACTCAAAATGCATTTGTAGGTGGGAGTGAGAGGGGTTCAGCGAAATAAAATATCAGAAGGACAAGAATACACAGGAGGGTCTTTGTCTTATTACTTTGTTGAATGGAACCAAATGTGGAGGAAGGTGCAGCAAGTAACTGGAGGTTTTGTCAAAGAAGGAATGGGGACAGGTAATTAGAGGCCTGGCCACAGAGAGATTAAGTTAGTGAATTAAGCACTTAGAAGTCATGCAATAGAGTTTTGAGGGGAGAGTCATCATGTTAATCACAGACTGGAATCTGAAGGTATTTTCTGGCTGCTGAAGTGTGGCACAGAGTAAAAGGTAAGAAGGCAAACGAGCATCTGATGAAACTGCAAAACAGTTCAACGTAGAAGAAGCTTTACCCTGCTTAAATTTTTAACTTTTATAAGGTCTCACAAGAATTTGACTGCTCTCATGTAATTCTTAGCTAGGAGGATGGAATAATTGCAGGAAATGTAAAACTCCAGAGGCTGGTAGACTTTTTAAAATAAAAAAAAATCCTTTAAGAACTGTGGCAAGTACAGTGGAACCCTAACATGTTGCATGAAAGCTACCTGAGGAGAAGGCAAATGTTACATTTACTGTTCCAGTTTTACTGGTGCAATCTGTGAGAACTTTTGCCAATATTTTACAAAATTTGATATAAATAAGTCTCTGATCATATCAGCTTTATAAGAGAAAGTCACCTTTTATAACAAATTCAAATTCAGCTATCTATTTTTTGGCTTGTTTCTGTCATTTTTTCACTAAGTAAAATAGTACTGTTTTGATTTCCTCGCTTCCATGACAAGTTTGACCTAATCAAACGCAAGCTATTTATGAGACTGTCATTTTGTTGGAGCTTTATCTGAAGTTAAAATTGTTGGTTGAAATGGAAACAATCTTTACTGATATGTATCTTACACATTCAATTATTATATATCATCTAAAGGAAATTTCTTGTTCCGGGGTGCATTGACATGAGTCTTAACTACAATGCCTGAAAATCACTTCTGAAACAAACTGTAATATGGCATGGAAAAGGTAGCAGAACCAGAAGCAATGGTGAAAGTAAATACAGTTGAACAAAGTAAACCATTAACTCCTTTTGTGTAAGGAGATTTTAGTAATTTAGATTAAAATATTTAATGACTAAGCTAATTACTAGGAAGTGTAAAACCAGTTTGTAGTTTAAACTATCAAGCATATATTGCTGAACCTCAGACTAGTGAATTTAAATCCTTGAACTGACTCGCCTTAGTTGAGGTCACTGCTTGATAGAGCTGAGAGATGGTGTCATATGCAATAGAATCTTGAGAAAAACAAAATTCTCCTGTTTCTCTTGCTTCAATCATGACTTTTTTGGCTTAGTTTGCAGCCAGCGATTCTTTTTCAAGTATTAAGACTACAGATCTGTCCTTAACAGAGAGATGTGTGTGATGTTGAGACAATGATAAGAAAAAAGGAGTAAATTATAGAACTGCATTTGCATTGCATTATGGAAAAACTTATCACACGGCATGTATGAGATTTTAAAGATGGGGATTGTCCCCTTGTTCCTCCACTCAATATAAATGCATATGTTGCTGGATCCCATTTTATTCTGAAGGTAGCAATTCTGTTGTTACCATTCAATAAGCACTTATTGGACATTAATAGAAAAAAACACTTGAAATGTTTGCACTTTCTGTGAAAGTTCAGATATTTGCAAAGAGTGACTTTTTTAAGCTTTTCTATTTTAACAATGCTGTATGTGCTACCTGTGTGAAATGAACTTCGTTTTTGTAAGTCAGAAATTGCCTAGTAGACATTCACTTAATGTAACACTTTCATTCTGAGTCAGAATCAAAGCACGGTGTAGCACAGAAAGCAAAAGCTTATAATTACAGTTCTAACTGGCCTAGAAAAATTTGGTTTCTTGAACAGTTATGCAAGCACTTTATTAGACCATTAATATCTTGGAGTTTTAATTTGCAATTACACATTTGGTTAAAATAGACACAAGCTTAAGTGGTATGTATTTTTTGCATTCAATTTTCATGTGTCATGCAAAGGAAATTTCTTGTTCGGTGTACTAAAGTAAGTCTTAATTATAATGCCAGTAAATCACTCCTGAATCAAACTGCAATATGGCATGGAAAAGGTAGCAGAATTTTCAAATGTATTTGATTTACTACTTTGAAGTTACTGTAATTTATACAATTGTTAAAGTGAACTTGTTTCAAAGAATGCTATTGCCTATTTCTTAAATACTTCTTAAACATAACTGGAATAATTAAAGAAAAATGAACAAGTATATTAGTATGTCTGATGTGTTATTTTTGCATTAACCTGCTGAAATGTTTTGTAAGTGACACACAGAAATAAATGCATCAGTATTTGCTGACTGGAATCCTATGAGGATTTCACCACAGGAGAAAAGAGGTTTTGCTGTTTTGATCGTGGCAACATCAAGGACTATAGCATTATGACAGACCAAAGATAAGTACACTGAATTCTAAAGTAATTCCTTTAACCTCAGTGGAAAATTGCCACCATGTCAAACTTCACTCAAGTTTGAATTTAAAGTGGAATTCAGGATGTTTAAAATACAGAGGGTCCCCCGTTTACATAAGGGTTCTGTTCCTGAGAACTGTCCATAAACTGAATTTTCTGTAATTTAGAAAGGAACAATTTTCCTCCACAAAGTCACAATGTGAAATCTTTGAGTCTCGGCAGCCCTTGGAGACTGATCTGCAAAGAGTAGACTGGGGAGGGTCAGTATCGGTGACAGGAGTTGTTACTAGCAAATGAACCGTGACAGATGTTTGTCTGAATGCAGGTGGAGTGACGGGGAGCTGATCTTCTGCTGGTCAGCAAGAAAGCTACTGGAAGTTTAAAAAAAGAGTATGCGCTAACGAGAGATGGATCAGGGCTCGTAACATTTGATTTCACCCGAAGGAGAGTTTGGACAAGGCATTGATTTTTTCCCCCTGTGGGTGATTTCTGCATTGTTTCCTGGTGAAGTGTATGAAGTATTTACGTGAGAGCAAAGTCTGGAAGAATTTACATAAAGTTGGATTTTTGTAAGTCAGGTCTTCCGTTACATGGGGGCCTCCTGTATCTCTTCCAAAGAATTTGTACTTTTATTCATGTCAATAATTTCAAATGAAGTTGTTTGGTCTCAAATTGTTGTAGAGCTATTTCATCCCATTTATACTTCTACCAAATTTTGTCTTGCAATTACTGGAATTTGTCCTGTTTTGAATTAAAAGACCAGGCTCCTCATGGACTCTTTTGTAGAACGTTTTAGCTTCATTGTCTCCTGGTTATTCTGTAATTGCCTAATTAATAGAAACAAACTTGGAGTCAGCAGATATTTTTATGGTGGTCCCAGTAGATTGAATCTAATTTAATTAAATGGATTTTGCTGTTGCTCAGTAATGCTTCTCTTGCAGGATGGAATCTTTAATATCCTTGACGCTGAAAAACTTGACCTTTAGACTGTGGTTGATAGTTAAATGTTTTTCAAAAGCTGTGGTGTAAGTACATGGACAGGAAGCCTGCTGGCAATGAGATGTATCAAAGGCCAGAACCTAACCTGTCTATTTGGGCCGGGGCCAGGTACGTTAAAACCAGATTACTGTTTTGGCATGGTGTCCATGAGTGCCCCAGGCAGAACAGTGTACACCCTCCATGAATCCTTCAGCCCTAATTGCCAGATGGGATTGTATATTTGATAGACATTTAATAAAAGAAGCTGGATGTATTTTCCTGCCACCTTTGATGGAATGGGGTTTGTCACTAAACTCTGCCGTACATTCAAAGGAGCCTCTCTTTCCTAGTTGGGTGATGTTGCTCAGGGCATTTCTGATTTGTCACAGGTTTAATCATCTGTGCCGCATGTTTGTCTAACACCAAAGTCACTTGGCAGCAATGGACAATGCATGGCTGCCCTACCACCACTAATGTTACCTATTTTCTGTTGTATCTGAGAGACAGCTGATTTATGTCTTCCATATTCTTATGTTCTGCCTCTGAACAAAAGCATTAAAAAATCATCAGTGCCTTGAATGGTGTATCAATCAGTTACCACACTGTATGCCAACAATTGTTTGAGCATTGGTCTGCCCAATGGAGATTCAGTAAGGTTCAAGGTCATGTAATACAGAAGGTATCTTTGCACACTGTGCCAATGCAGGGCGCTGAAGGATAATTGGCCAAGTCCAGAACTGAGGTGCTGTGGGGAAGGGGGGGGCCAAGTGTTCTCTGTGGAGGGCAATACACATGTTTGGAGGATGTTAGTGAACTGCAGCCTGTGGTGGCTCAGCATCAGGCTTGTGACTTTGAGCCTTGAGAGGCTGGAAAGGGCTTGCGTCCGAAAGAACATTGTGCCAGGAATTATGTCATTATATCGGCATCAGGATGGGAAAGAGCTCAAAGCAATAACAATTTGATATGGAGTATCTACTCCAATTTCTGGAGTAGGTTCAAAGTCATTGTTAACCAAGTTCTATTTTGAGAAACATTGATTTTTCAAAGCATAGTGCTAAAAGATGTAGTTCTGCGTGTCTGTAAATTGAAATTTTGATTTTTACTGTCCCGAGATCCATTGTGCACTCTTTTTACAGGAACACCCAAGGTAGTTCACTACATATGAACTGTAAATACTTAAATAATTGATTTCACTCTGTATTTGGCATAATTTCAAACCATGTTTATTGCAAACATTAAATTAAACAGTAGAAAATGTGTATTTAATTTACAGAAAATAGCACCATAACTTGCTTGTTCACCAAGTTTCATATGTTCAAAGATGTACACTAATATACAAAACAAGAGGATTTCAAGTTCATGTGTATGTTGAACAATTCTTCATTCTGTTTTAAAAAATTGTCTGAATTGCAATGTAATGCTAGCACTTATTACTAAATATAAACAATTATACTTTTTCTCAATACATTTTTGGGCAAATAATTTTTCAAATTACTACAAATGTTCTGGCAGTTCGTTTTACAACAGGCTACTGTCAACTCCCCAAAATAGTCAATTGATCAAATGTCAGTGATTACTGTGCTATAATCTGCATTTGAATGTTATTTTTAACACAACTAATTTCAGTTAAATACATTCATCCACTTCAGAATCTTTGACCATTCATAACCATTCATTAACATTTAAGATCATTACTGAAGATGCAATTTTTCATTTCTGCCACAAAAGTGTTACTGGATTATTACAGATACAATAAAGTGCTCTAATGTTCAGTTGATGCAAAAACAATTTATAGATGCATCATGTTCAAACATTGGAAGCACACAAGTTGGCAACTGATGAAAGTTAAAGACTCCTTGATCAAAAGTCAATCATTTCATTGTTCTAACAATTCACCATTGTGAGCAAATTGGCAGAAATTCTGTAACTGAGTGTACAGGTGGAGAGATGAACAAACATCTGTGTATGTTCTTTCATTTCTCAATTTTCCATTTACTGAGCCCAGGTAACTGCTGTTCATTTCTCTATATCTGCTCTAGGAATCTTTGGATATTTAAAGGTGAAAGCAAATGCACAATAAATTTAAAATTTATGTCTTCATTTTAAAGTTGGCATGGATTATGTGTAGCTTAGCCTGATATATAGGAATGAAGGTTAATGATGGATTTTCATAGAAAAATTAAAGTTTACATTTAAAAATAAATAACACTGGTAA
>JARFYF010000036.1:29708605-29720314 GCA_030265395.1 Rhina ancylostomus
AATTCAGATTTTCATTTCAGATTTTTAGCATCTGCAGTGTTTTTAAATTTAATCTTCTACAATCTTTGGCTGTTTTCAGAAGTTGGCAGAAGGAAACACATTTGTTTGTGCAACTGGGTGGCAGCACTCCTTACAACAGTATTTCCTACAACACCCCCGCAGCATTTAATTTGACAAAGCTCTCTGCAGCATCTGAAGGTAATGAAATTTGAAGTCCCACATGTGCAATATATCATCCTACATGTTTGCTTTTGTTGAAAAACAATATTACACACTGTATATTAACCTTCCATTTGCTCAGTGTTACAGTGTTCTTTTCTTGAGAGAATACTCTTTAGCTAGAGAATACCACTAAATTGCAATGTATTTTTTTTCCCTTTTGGGTCCATTTATGCAAGTGGAGTAAAAATGGTTCAAGTGAACTTCAACAGGAGAAAATTGATGCATGAAAATTCAGAATGATGCCTTGTGTGTGGCACAATAGGGAATCTTGTTCAACTTTGCTTTGAGAAAACTTAACACCTGATCAACACAATGCACATTTAGATTTAGAGCAAAGATTAAAATGCACTGCAGAAATGCTAAGCTTGCAATGAAAATTTTGCAAATGGAGTAACACTTAAGGATACGGATCCAACATACCCTGATTTTGAACATTAAGCACTAACAGTAGCAATGAGAAGTCGCTATGGCAAATGAAAAAGATCTTTTTTCTAAATTCTGTTTTCCTGTTCTATTGTTATGTCCCATGATTCTCTTAATATGCAGAAATCTGTTTCCAAAGTACATGGAACAATCACAGCCTCTGGATCAACAATTCATAGCCCTATTACCAAAGATATTTCCCCTTGTTATCCAAAATGGATGACCCTTAGCCTGGGAAAATGAGCCCTTTATCTAGATTTTCATTCATGCCTTGATATTCCTCAACACTCTCACACCTGACTCTCTTTTTAAAGAAGAATTGATCTTTTTTTAGACTTCAGACTCATGTAAATTATCTTTTTTTAAAAACTGGAAATCAAATCCCTGTAAGTAGATTTAAGGCAAGATTCCACTTACTTGATTCAAATGAAAAGTAAAGTGAAATTTGCTTCTTCAGTTTGCAATGTTACCTTAACTGATTTCTCTCATGTCCTGATTCAGTTACGGCATAAATTCTGAATGTAAGAACTTTGTGGTTTTTACTATATTTTGGTCCTTTACTTCATAATAATAGTTAAAATAGTGGAATCTGATAGAATTTGTTCCAAGGGAATAGGGAAGGAACTTGTGCTGAGTATTCCACATCTGATTTGTAAATGTTATATTACTAGCTATAGTAAAGATGCAGATTACATAATACTCACCAATTAACATCTGGTCTCCAATGCCTGCAATTTTGGTATTACACTCATGCACTGAATCTTTCAGACCAGTGATTTCTTGACCGTGTATCACAAGGGTTCCATTCATTTGGTCCATGTAACTCCACAGATCACCAGCATGATTATCCAAAGCATCCTTAATAAAATCCAGACTGGTTGTTATTGCATTTAGCTTACTGCACACACTCTCCATTTCAGCTACCCGCCTGTCAACCTGTGATACTTCCTTCTGGATGTCCTGAGCATTGTGCTTGCAGTTATGGAGATCTGACATGATCCTGTGGTTAATTCGCTGCAGATCTCCTTTGAGTTCATGGACACGTCTGTCGTTAAACATGAGCTGGGAACCTTGGCTATTCAATATCTGTTGAATTAGATGGACTTCATCTGTCATTTTGCGCTCATGTTCATCCCAGGTTGAATTGGCATTTGCAAAATCATCAGCATATCTGCTGACAGCCTCTTTGATCCCTTTCAGTGTCCTGTTAACAGAACTGATGTTGATCTTCAGTAAAGTGATTTCTCCCTGCACCCCGCTGGATTCTTCTTCCTCTTTAATTTTCCTTTGTATTTCAAACATGGAATAGTTGAGTTTATTGAGTAGACCAGAGTTCTTATCCAGCTGGGTCACAACATCTTGGCAGTTTTTCTGACAGTTGTCAATATCCGTTCTGAGAATTTCAATGTCGCTAACAATTGCGGTGCAATCTGCAGTGCAAAGATTTTCCAGAGCTATAATTCTTCCCTCCAAGTTATCCAGACCATCGTTACTTTGCTTTTTAATAGTGGCAAGTTCTGTTTCTAGCATTGGGATGACTACCCCCTCTAGGTTTGCGGGTGTAGTTACGTTACTTAACTCTTCGACTACAATGGTAACCCGACCCTCGATCTCCTTTAGCTTATCATGTAGTAGTGTTTTCATTCCATCCAATTCAGTTCCAAAGTGCCCCTTCATCTTGTTTTCAATGGTCATACAATTTTCTTCTATGCTCCTCTCTGTTGCATTGATTTTAGCCTCAATGTCATCCAGCCTACTATCATAGATATTTTCTACATGAATAGTGGAGAACTGTGGTAGTTCATTCTCAAATCGAGTTGTTAATGACCTTTGATAGTTTGATATCTCGTGTAGGTTCTGTTCCAAGGCATTGACTTTGTCTGTCAAATACTTAACAGTGTCACAGCAGTTTTCTGTTACAGCCAATCCATCAATTTGAGTTTGTAAGTTATTAATCTCCTTCTTTAGGTCAGCTTCTTTCCCATCTATTGTTTCCTGAAGCCTTTGGTTTATACTTTTCTGTTCATCGCACTGCTGTTGGACCAGCTTTACCTTGTAATCACAGATAGTTTGTACATCTGTAAATTTGTTTTCAAAACCATCTAATAGATCCTCTCTGAACTTGGTGAGTTTGGTATCTATGTAAGTATCAATGAAATCCACAGTTGCTGAAGGTGAAGAGGGTCTACTGGCCTCCAGTAGTTGCCTGAGTTGTCCATCGTGGCCAATCACCATGCCATGAACTTCATCAAGCAAGTCACTCTTTGTTTTCAATACATCCTTAACCTCTGTCACTTTGGCTACCAAGTCTCCCATTGCTGGCGGATATGTTGGTTCTCCTTTACTCAGGTTTTCTAGGCCATCGGTTATATATCCGAAGCCTACCGCGGCATCAGGGTATTTAAGATTATTCAGCAAAGAAACAATCATTTTATTTGTGTCTTCCTGAATTGATAGCCTGAGGCTATCACTGATTCCGCTGACCATTGTCTGGAGTTTCTCAAATGATTGCGAAAATCGTTGCATTTCATCTTCTAAACGGTCAATTCGTTCTCCATATATATCCGGAGCTTTAGGGCCTATAAAAGACAAATATTATAATATTAATGGATTGCACAAATTGGGATGAAATTTATGAAATAAATGTGCCTGAATTTAATGTTTATTCTCAGTAAAGTTGCTAAATTAAGGACTTGTTGTCAGGGTTTGTTCTTCTTCTAAGGGACAGACATGAAGAATACTATTGATCTTAATAAGTTCATTTACCATAGGATTGAACTAAAGTGATTTCAAGGGCAACTACGATGAGCTGTTAACCTGGCCTCCCTTTCATAGCTCCTACTGAGCCAGGTTGAAATTCAAATAGGTCCTGAGGTCAATTACTAATTGAGGAAACTCATGACATTGCTAGGTACAATATTTACACTCTAAATCATTTTTCCCTCCTTCTTCAAACTTTTACAGTTTAAAAAGTGACCCAATTTCAAAAGCATAAATACATATAGAAGTTCCAAGGTAAGATAGTAAATGAGTTGGGCAATTTTAATAATAGAATCAAATTCAAAGGTGTCCACTTCAGATGCACATATATACAAAAAGCTCCCAGGTATTATTTTTGCCAGTTTAACTTGGCTCGAGGGAATGCCACTTTTGCATTGTAAAACTATAATTAGAAATGAGATTCTTAAATTCTAATTGTTTGTGTGAATATAGAAATTAAACCTTGGAACTGGGGAATCTGTATATGCAATTCTAAGGCAGATTCTTCTAGAAAAGAGCCTGTGAGTGTGGCCTTCTCAGCAATGATTATATTACGTTGAACCTTTAAATGATTTATATGCATGCTTAATGCTTCATAATTGTGAGATTTCCCCACATTGCAAGCATAACAAAGTTAAAAGTAAAAACATTTTCTATGAAGGTTGTCGCAATTTAAAGCCAAGAAGCTGAAGTTACAGTTTAGCAATAATACAAAATGGGTGGCTATAAATTTGGTGGCATTTTTACACGTCACCCATTTCTCTAAGCCAATGGAAGAGTGATTCATGGACTGTCGATTTGCTCATGTTGTGCAGTCCCCAAAATCTTTGACCCATTTTATCTTCAAAACTTCATTATTGCTTCCCAAATGCATTCACAGACAAATTCAGCTTTCTTGATTAAATTTTAATTCTTTTTTTTACAAGCTGTGGACAACACTGGCAATTTGCTGTTCATCTCTGCTTGCCATTGAATGGAAGGAGGAGTTAAGAGTCAAGCAGATTGGTGGGTCTGCAGTTACTAGGTAAGGGTGGGAGATTTCCTTTCCTAAAGAACAATGTGAACTAAATGACTTTTTCCTGCAATCCAGTATTTCATGGTTACCATTAATTGAGATTTTTTAAAAATTTAAGTCCATAAGTTTAATACCCCAGCTGCAATATTAGGATTCAAACTCACACCTTTGGGTCAATGGTCCCGAATACTGAATGCTAGTATAGAAACCTAACCATTATGCTTCCATGGAAGTTTAGTTGTATCCAGTAATAGCAGAATTGTCCAAGCTTGTGTTTTGGAGGATTTCGCAGTGTATCATGTAGGATTTCCCATATAACACAATGCTGTGAAGTTTCCTGAAACTGCACGAAAGTATTGGCTTAATAAGGAAGTGTACAAATTTTTGGTGCAAAGGTTGAGGCTTTTTTTGTGTGTGACTTAGAGGTATATTTATACTTTGCCTGAGCTTGCCCTGTTTGTTGTACACAGTCAAGAAAACCTCCATCCAAACCCCTGTTACTCACTAACATTGTTCTGCCTGTTATCCAAAAGGTTTGAAGAACCTTGGGTTGTAAATTTATGCCTAACATTTAAAGAGCAGGAGCACCTGATGTCATTTTTGGTTCTATTTAATGAAAAATGTAATTATCTTATTTCTCAGTATTAAAATCACTTACTGTATTTTGAATGCATCAGAACAAGTTACACCAAAAAAACCCCTGAAAAGTTGCTTTGACAGCTTTCACAGTCTGTTCAGACCAGGTCTGAAGATCTTGTGGGGGGACGTCTTAAGTTCAGAGTAGGTTTAATGGCCATGTGAACAGTTCAATTTCCATGAATTTTGTTACTTCCAGAAAATGCAGGCCATTAAATTTTCTTAAATATTGCAATTAGTGTGCCAAATGTACGTAAATGATGATGTGATTACACACTGCAATTTTTACCAATTTTTAAAAATAAATTTTTACCACGAGATCTAAAGAAAGAACACAGCACAAGTTTTGCATTCTCGTCATGGCCCAATTCTGCTTTTTTGTGCCATGTTTTCTCACTTTCCAACATATTCAAAATGAATTCACAGGGAAAGTTATACCAGTTTTAAACACAGATTTTGGCTGAACTGCCCATTACATCCTTGTTGAAAATTACAAGACAATGTTTAAATGAATACAGCAATTAATTCGCTCAATTGTCATTTAAAAAAAATCAGAGAAAGCTGGAAACACTCAATCTACAGATGCTGGAAATGCTCAGCAGGTCAGGGAGCATCGGGGAAAAGAGAAGCGGTTAAACATCTCAGGACCAGAACCCTTTATCAGTTCCAGTTCATGAAGGGTCCTGGTCCTGAAACATTAACTCTGTTTCTTTTTCCACAGTTGCTGCCTGACCTGCTGAGTACTTCCAGCATTCTCTGTTTACGTTTCAGATCTCCAGCATCTGCAGATTGTTGATTTTCAAGTCATTTGTCAAGCTACATTGGCATTCCATGAAATTCTGAACTGGATATTCTAAACAGTCCTTTTCAAACCTTTATCTCCATCAAGATTCAAATGAATGAAAAAGACATATGAACAGAAATAGAATAACTGACTATAATCAGACCAGATTGTTTGGACATTCCTGAACTGAAAAAAAAGTTATTTTATAAGTTTACACGATTGCCTTTAAGAATGTTGCAAACTAATAAAAACAGTTACTTCACAACGAAGTGAGATTATGCACTGATCTTGCATGTTTCTACTAGCCTCAGAGCCTAGGTGCAATTTGTAAAACAACTCATCTGTAGTTCAAAGGAGACCAAAGGTTCCCGATGACATTAACACTTACCATAATAACCTTTTCTGGGTCCTGGATGTGATGGTCCAAGTTCAGGGAGTCCTGTCGGACCTTCCTGGCAAGCATCACCAGAATATCCTGGACAACATCTCCATTCTAACTCTGTCACAGTCTTGTATCCAATTTTATATTTAGGTTTTAGGAAGGTCCGATACCTGTGTGAAGCAATTAATTTTTTAAATTAACAAAACATATCACAGCTGGGAAATTTGAATGATAACAAACTATGTATTTTCCACTGCAGGAGAACGCATGAAACCACAAGCAAAAGTAGCTTGGTTCTGATTTCTTAATGATTTGTTGTTTACTTCAAACTTCTTAATCAGTACAAATCTTTCATGGCAGAGTAAGGCTACAGATATGAAAACTATCTTTAATTCTTCCTTACATTTCCAGAACCTTAGGATTGATGGAAACTGGGTTAAAAAGATGAAAGATTTCTTGACAGTTTGGAGCCAAATTGAATGTGATCCCAACAGGATATATAATGAAAGCTATTCCTGGTTCAAGTTGGCAGAATGAGTTCTTTAATACAATCAGTCTCAGTTTGAGCATAAATGGAGCAGAGCAAATTACCTTTATTTTCAGGTCCCCCTTTTGCAGTTTTCAAAATTAGCTCCCTCGATTGATTTGGAAACAAAGCACTTTATTTGGATCTGCGTGAATATCTTGGGCCTCAGTGTCCTTTAAACACAACTACCGTTATTAAATCTAGATTAAATGACAGCTGTGAAGTGGATTTCTGCATCTGATTGAGGTTCAAAGTCGCCCAGCTTTCTCAGCTGTCTGGAAATTGATTCCATCGACTAAAAATAGCTGCTTAAATCAAGCAATGTGTTTTTCATTAAAATTAAACATGTACTGTGCTAACAACAGGACACCCAAGAGGGAACAGATGAGAGAGCCAGGTTATGTTACACACTCAGCCCACACCTCACTTTCCATGCTGTTTTGGACTGAATACTCTCTATTTAACTAAAATAAAAATGTATTATTCCACCAATAACAGTGTAATAATGCATGTTTGTAGTCGTATTATCAAAATAATGCTCGCAGCTACCCTTTTGGTAATCTCTGCAACTACACTGCTGAGTTAATCTCATATGACACAGGACGAGGTCACTTTGGCCCATGAAGTCCACGCAAGTTTACCAAGCAACCCCATTCCCTGTAACCCATTCTCCCCACATTCCCATCAACTCACCCCAGATTCTACCACTCGCCTACACACAAGGGGCATTTTATGACGGTCTACTAACCCACCAATTTGCACACCTTTAGGATGTGGGAGGAAACAGGCCCCAGAGGAAACCCACAAGGTCACAGGGAGAATGTGCAAACTCCACACAGACAGCGCCGCAGGCCAGAATTGAACCCAGGTTGCTGGAGCCATGAGGCAGTAGCTCTACTAGCTCTGCCACTGTGTCACCCAAATTGGTAAGCTACTGTGTCTTGTTATTTTTCCAGCAGTTAGAGATTTAGAAATTGGTTCTATAGATATGACCTATTTACAAGTTGCAATGACATACCTCAAGTCGGTGAGACTCTGCATTAAATATAAATGGTATTATATTTATGGTAGAATCTGCAGGATTTTCAGGTTAAGATAATCCAGGCTCTTGTACAGACAGAGGACATTTGCCTTTCTTTATATATAACTGACATAGTGCAGGAATGAATGAGTTATTTTCCTTTATGTAGTCATCAGCCAGGGAAGTCTTGTTTTCACCTTCACAATATTTAAGAAGCATTTAGATAGGCACTTGAGGTGCCAAGGTATAGAATGCTATGGATATAATGCAGGCAAATGGGGTTAGTGTCGATGGGTCCACTAGTTAGCATGGACACAGTGGGCTAAAGGGCCTTTTCCTGTGTGTATGATTCAATTTCCTTGTTATTGCTCCAATTTATATGTAAACTGCTTACATCAAGTGAGAGATCTGCCTCAGGTCTCCACCGAGGTGGAGATACCAGAGAATGTTTTCTCAGCAGGTTTTCCTTCACTTGGAGAAGAGAGAAAGCCAATTGTCTGCACATGAGATGAAAGTATTCCATCCCCTATTTCATGAGAATTTAACTGGCACACAGTTTATGCAGTTGTCAATTTCTCTTTGTAGCTTGTCTCTGCCATTAACTAGAATCTCAAAAGTGAATGCCAGCAAGGGAACTGTATGCAATCATCTTCTGTTGCAAAGCAAATAAAGAACTGAAAAATAAACAAATGTAGTGGTAACTTAGGGAACAATGTTCATTTCAACCATGAGTGGGATTCACGGACTAATACAGAGACATGGAAAAGTGATTAGAAGCCACTAAATTTGATTGATACCACCTCTTTGGTAAACAAACATGAAATTATTCCTATTAAGACATATACTGTTCAAGGCATCTAGTGTGATTTGTTTTTTTCCATTCGAGTTTAAGTCAGAAAGAACATTGCATTAGAAAACATGTCATACAAACTACTGCTGCAGCAGATGTAACATCTGCAGCCCAAATTGAACTGGTAGCAAACTTGCTTTTGAAGAGCAGCTGCCCTTCATTCTTGGGGTTCTAGGTAGCATCTGCACTGAGTTTTTGGAAGTAGCTGTTTGTAGTAACAGAACCTGGCCAAAATGGTGACCTAGTGTGAAACATCTTCCCAAATGCACATTTAGTTCAGGAGCATTGTGTTTGATTGATTGGTTTCTTTGATAACTGAAAAATCTTCAATTGCTTTGTCCCTGATGCTATTCTTTCAGGTGTCCAGCACGTCTGAACTGAAAATTGCCACTCACAAAATTGTCAGGCACCATGATGATGTCAAAAATCACTATTGCAGTGCTTTTTATTAATTCAAAAGTATACGTTCAGATAAAAACTCCCTTTCGTGACAAATCATAGATCAGTGAATCTTACTATACAACAGGAGGCTATTTGATCCTTCATTTCTGGGCCAGCTCTTTGAAAGAGCTATTCAATTAATCTCACTTTTTCAAATCTTTTCTCCAAAGTGTTCCAAAACCTTTCCTTCCTTTTCAAGTAGATATCTAATTGAAAACTAATTCTAAATCTGCTTCCAACCACCTTTGCATTGCTGAATGCAACATAAAAGTGCGTAAAGTTTTCATCAGCAATCCTGTGATTCTCTTGCCAATTACCTTAAATCTGTGTCCTTTAGTTACTGACTCACCACAGCAGAAAAATTATTTACTCTGTGAAAACTTATCACAATTTTAGAATATTTCCGAAGCCTTCTTTATGCTTCTCTCCTCTTTTAAAAAAAAAAGAAATTTTCTGGAGTCTGTCGTGCATCCAATTAAAAAAGCAACAATTTCAATCAAAAGAATGCTGTGACTACCTTAGTACAATTCTCTGCCAAAATACACCAGTTATTCTTTCAAGTTCAGTCTTGACTGCAGCCTTTGTTTAATTCAATCTGCAAGACGCTACAAATTGAACTTAATGAAATTTTAATAAGGTAATGGTGGGAGGAAATCACATCAATGTCACGAAAGCTGTCAAAAGGCATTTTCCAATGAAACATGTCTCTGACATCTGTTGCGAATGGGGACTGAACATTCGCACGTCCGCAGATCCTTTGCTGGCCACTAGAGGACGCGAAAGCACCAGAGTTCAGAAACTTTCTCCCGCTCCCTCAGAGATAAATGATACCGAGCGGTGCAGCCTGTTTCTCGGCTCAAAATCGCAATGCCATTTATTTAGACTAATTACTCCAAATCTCTGTACCAATGCATAAAAAAAAGTTTCGGCCGTTTAAAAGCCATCGATTAGTTCCCATCGTTTTTAAAGAACTAATTAAGTCAGAAACCAAATATAAATCAGATCAACTCACCCGATGCAATTGAACACTCCACAAAAGCATCCATTTAGTGCATTATAAATTATTTCAGTATTATTCAAAAACTATGAAATCCAGTTGTGAATTTGAATTTTAAAGCACTTAATGCCAGTTGATATCCAATTTCCCCCACTCGCCAAATCTTAATGTTTTGGCTCAGATTAAGACATATCCCTTATTTCCTGCTGGATGGAGGGTCCCGTCAGTATAACTGCACGGTACATTCTACCGCGGCAGGATCTCCGACAGCCTATTGTGGTCAGGGCACCGCTAGAGTGGAAGCAATCTCGCGGCGAGGTTGCAAGATCCCAGTCAGTTTCCTCCCGGGGTTGAGGCGGGTGGCGCGGCGAGGTGCTGAGAACTTACATGACTACTCCCGGACACTTGAGTTGTCCCCAGGCACACTGATGGTATTCGGCCTTCACAAAGGTGTCTGTGCCGTCTTGCATCGTGCAAGTGATATTCTTCTTCACAATATAGGCGCAGTAATTCCTGAAGAAGAAAAGCAAATCACCCGTTGCTATTTTTCGAGTAAATAACACAAACAAATCGAGTCTATCAGGACATCGGACAGCACAGGCCCTTCGGCCCACGAATTCTGTCCCGAACACGATGCCAAATCAAACTAAATCTCTTCTGCCCGCACATGATCCGCATCCCTCCATTCCCGGCATATTTACGCGTCTTATCTAACAACCTCTTAAAAGCTACCGGTGCACAATTGTGGTTTAACCTCGTTGGTGCAAAACATCGAGTCAAGAGCTTCGATTGATGAAAAAAAATAGAACAAAAAGTCGTGCACGTCTCTCAGTTTGCGTCCCATTTAGTTTTGCAAAGCTGTGACAAGTAGGTGGAGGTTTAAAACTGCAAAGGCTTTGGGGGGGGGGGGTGGAAATTGTTTAATCTTTCAGCAAAGTAGAAGGAAACTCACTTGTGCCGGCCCGTGCTCCGCCCTGCGCCTTTCAGACTGGGGCTCGTCCCTGAGGTGAAGAGGTTATAGCGGTACGGAGCGTAGAAATTACCCTTCGCATCGATGGGTGGAAGAAAAGTCAACGCCACAAGGCAGCAGAGAATCAGAGAGGAAGACGCCGACGCGCTTTCTAACATCGTGACAGTTTTTAAATATCCAGGTGGAGCAGCGCAGTCGAGCCCGTCTCCTGATGCCGAAAGCGGCGCAACATTCGTCGGGCGCCTGAGCACCGGTCGGAGAAGGAAGGTGGGGATGGGTGGGGGAAACGGGAGTCCCGCTGCAGCGCACAGACACACACCCACCCACACGGCGGGTCAGAGCCGAGATGCGGGAGACTGCAGCACAGGGGGCGATTGATGAGCCATTGGCTCTGGCCCTGAGTCTATATTGCCACCATCAATCGCCCAACTTCGCGGACTCGTGCGAGTGGGCGTTTCGTTGACATTAGCACAGCCCCAGCCCTCAGACCCTCCCCTCCTCCTCCCTCCCTACTACACCAGCACTGCCAATGAGGGCTCAGCCGCCCCTTCTCTCCTCCCCCAGCATCCACAGACCCACCGGTCGCTAGCAACGCTCACTACCGTTCGGGCTGAAGCCAACCGTTTGATCTTTCCCTCGCAAACCAAGGTCTCGGTTTTCAAAGGGGGGAAACTGCCCGGCC
>JARFYF010000036.1:29720331-29733277 GCA_030265395.1 Rhina ancylostomus
TACCCCCCCCCCCCCCCCCCGCGTCCAACACTCCTGGTGCAAGTCTGCGACTCCTCATTCAGCGAGATGCACAGGCACAGCGGGCAAACTCGCTGCTCGCAGTGGAATCCAACACAGTAAAACTGCCGAAAGTTGTATAAAAGAATAAAATCAGCCTGCGCCCAAGAAGTGGCATTGAAAGAAACACTTTTTAACTAAATTAAACTTTTGTTTTTGCAGGCACGGTTGGCGAAGGGTGACCCAACCCTGCCTGCGTCTTGTTCCATTGCAGGTTTTCTAAGATCCTTGGCTGCAGGTTGAGGGAGGAGGAGGAAAAGGAAGGATTTTTTTTCATGCGAATTTTGATGTCGTGGATTTTTTTTAGGGATATGAAATAATTGTCACGGTTTGACTAGAAGCAGGAGGGTACATTGCGGACAGGTGAGGGAGGGGTCGTTTGGAGCGGTAACCGCTGACACCACCACAACCGGTCCAGTAACGTGCCCCAGAAACCGGCTGCTCGGTCGCCCTCTCCCCACCGCAGCTGCGAGCGAGGAGCCAGCACCGGGAACATTAAGGAGCTTGAATGAATTGTTAGAAGGAAGACAGCGATCTTAACAACGCTGGGGCTAGCTCGCCAGATTAAAAACGAATGAACCATGCAATTTGCTTCCACAGAGCCTCTGTTCTAATTTCTGATCCCCTCTCACTCTGAAGGGGATGGGTTGGTCGTGGAAGAGGGTCAAGTGATTTAGTAAGTAGCCCTTCATCTGATAGAGCCTTTGGCAATGGTTTGCGTTCTCCAGTGAGCTGGGAGCACCTCTCGAACTCGTTGGCGGAGCTGTTCCCCAAGCGAAGGTTTCGTGCGAGCCGCCAACTCTGGTACTTCACAGTTGGTGCCTTCCTCCTGAAGTATTGGAGCTCGGTGACTGCACGGTTAACGCATCAACCAGACGTTGTCAATAACAGATGCCAGGCCAGCAGCAAGACATTGTGCATGTGAGGCAATTTGGCCAGCATGGACGAGTTGGGCCGAAGGGCCTGCTGTACAGCTCTATAACTATGCCATGAGATCAGTGAATCTGCAGCGTTCGTGTAAATCGGACGCAGTCTGCAGAGTGACGGCAGCTCTGTCGACTTCATCGCCACTTTGTTGGACCAGCTCAGCTGGGCGCCCCAAGGTGACCCTGCGCCTAATCATTAATTGCTGCAATCTCACCACAATCCACCCAGATCAGTTTGAAAAGAATTTGAAAGCAGGCTTTACTTTCTACTGAAGGCCAGATTCGGTTTGTTTCAAAGAATCACTTTTGGCCCATGTGCAGAGAAGAGTCCCCCCAATTATAGTTCGTCCCAAGTTATTTCTTGTTCACTTCAGTGACGTGGACCTGGCTGGCAAGGGCAGTATCTATTGCCCTCCCTTGAAAAGGCGCCTTCATGAACCACTACAGTTCTTCCGGTGTGGTGATAAAGTGGGCAGTGAGTTTGAACCAGGAATGAGGAGGTTCGGCAATCTCCACATCAGAATGGTGTGTCACTTGGAGGGGAACCTGCAGGTAGTGATGTTCCGGTGTGCCTGTTGTTTTTGTCATTCTTGGCGATAGAGCTCACCAGCTTGGGAGGTGCTGTCGGAGTAGCCTCGACCAATGTCAAGCATCTTGAGTGTTGTTCCATCCATCTGGGCACGGAGAGTTTTGTGGACAGTGGGAAAGCTTCCTGGTGTTAGGAGGTGAGTTACTCTCAGCACGATACCAGGACTCTTACCATCCCTTGCAGCCACTGTCTTTATTTGGCTGGTCCAGTTGAGTGTCTGGTGACCCTCAGGGTGTTGATGCTGGGGGATTCAGTGATGATGATGCCATTGAGTGTCAAGGTTAGGTCATTGGGCTCCATATTGTTGGGGGAGATGGTCATTGCATTGGATTGGTGAGAAAATTAGTTTCCACTTATCTTCTCAGGCCAGAATGTTTTCCAGGTCTTGCTGCAAAGCCTCATTTTCTGAGGAATTGCAAATAGAGTAAAACACTGTCCTGGAGAAGGAGGTAGTGAAGGGAGCTACCTTCCTGACCCACTGAACTCGTATAGCAGCAAGTCCAAGCTTACTGTCAATCACTCAATCTACAGGAATCCTACACTAATCCCACTTTTTTTTATTCTCCCTAAATTCCCATCACCTCCCCCAGATTCTCCCACTCAGCCACACACAATTTGCAGTGGCCAATCAAGCAACCACCCCACACATCTTCGGAATGTCGCAGGAAACTGGAGCACCCAGAGGAAACCCACACGATCACAGGGAGAATGTGCAAACTCCACACAGTCAGCACCCAAGGTCAGGGTAAAACTTGGATCTCTGGAGCTGTGAGGCAGCAGCTCTGCTGGCTGTACCACCGTGCTGCCCTAAGTCTGTGTAAGTTTCAGAATTCTGACCCAAAAATGGAGAGGAAAGGTTTAGAAGGATATGGGCTGAATACTGGCAAATGGGGCTAGCTTGGAAGGCCATCTTGGCTGGCATGGACCAGTTGGGCAGAAGGGCCTGTTTCCATGCTGTATGACTCTAATGATGGAAGTACACCAACAAAGATAAGGATGGTGGGGAACTTGTGGAGAATTTGCTGATGATACCCTTTGGGTTGGTAATGGTTGATGATTTGGTGGGTGCTGTTGAAGAAGGACTGAAATGAGCCATGAAAGAAAACAGTGAAAATTCTCGGGCAAACACTAACTTCAAAAAATTCTTTTATGCAACAACTTTTGTAACATTTCTACCTTAAGATGATGCATGGGACCAAACATCAACAATATTTTCAACAAAATTTCATAACAAAGTGATAATTAAGGAAACAATCCTTGAACTTCTAACGAAGAGTGTTCAGGGTTGTTTGTGAAATATCTAGAATGCCAGGAATGCAAACAAAACACATAGGTTTTACTGTTTGCAATCAAGAAACTGATTGAAGTGCTCCAGTTTGGTTGTTTGTGCCTTTAACTCTCAGCAGCAGGACTCATCCCTTGCACAACAACACTGCATGATTAAACCCTCTGCTGTGTATGTAGCAATCACCTGCCACATGCAAACTTTTAAGGAGGAAGTTATCATTCTGGTGCGATACCTGATTTTTCCCCTCAGAGCAGCATCTACCAAGCTGTCCAAAACTAAAAGGGCTTGAGGGCAGTGATCGTGTTCTGAAATGAAAAATGGTCAGTAACTCATGGGAGTCTTGTGTTTCAGGGTTGGTGTTTCAGACTGTGGTTAAAATGTGGCTACCAATCTTACAGCTGGCAGCTGTGAATTTATTCTCTCTGGCTGTGAATCCATGTCCTCTGGCCAAGAGAGAGAGAGCTCAATGTTTGTGGTTCTAAATACACATGCAAAAGTCTGCTCTATTTGATACACTTAAACTTTTAAAAATATGAGATTTTTTTTTGTCTGAAGAGACTTTCACTGGGCCAAACTGCAGTTTAGTTTTACCCCTTAAATTATACTTTCACTTCTGCTTGACAGTGAAGGTTTCAATATAACCGCACTCTAACAATGCTAATTGTTTTTTATTATCACTGTGGAATCCCTCTCTAAAAATTCGATGTCCAGAGTTGATTTATATTCGGAAGGTCAATGTGCATTCCTCTGAGAAAGTGCCAAGCTCAGTTACTACAGATGTGCAATAAAAGTTCATCAAATTCTTTCGAGCAGCCAGGCTCTATATTGTTTAAACCAGATGTCCAATTTGTGACTGTTACTGATGTACATCAAATTGACAGTCTGGTAACTCCTGCAAGCACTGTGAGAGTGTCAGAGCCAAAGTTTACACTTCTGTAGAAACTTGCAGTTCCTGCTGCATGTCCAGAGTGAGCTGTTAGAAGCGTTGGTGTGTAATTAAAGCTGCGGAGCTCCATCTCTTGAATTTGAACTTCTGCAAGGACAAGGAGCTCTTGAAAAATGTAAAGTTTTCTTTGTAGAGCCTAGTGGATACCTGAGAGTAATTGCTCCAGAATTTTGACTCTGTCATCACCCTACATGCATTTGGTGGGCTGAGTTAAAGGTAGTCTGTTTTGCTTCTCTAATTTCTCCTTACAAATAATACTCCTCCTTACTGCTGTGTCTTCTGTGCGTCAATTGTGCACTCTCTACATTGCCCTGACAATCAATAAAGTAGTTCTGTTCCCCCCCCACCCCAATTAACTGTACAAAATTTACCATAAGTAAAATAACATTATTTTACTACTAATAATAACAATAATAATAATACTAATAACATTATTATTATGACATTATTATTATAACAAAAATAATAACATTATTTTACTTTTGCTTGCTAATTTTCTTTCTTCTTGTTGAAGTAATGACTTGTTGCTGAAGACCTGATTCACAGGTGCTTTCTGGTACCTTGCCCAAGTGAGCCAAGACAGTGCCTTTATTCAGGCCATTCAAAGAATAGCCCAATTCTTTCCTTACCATGTAAGGTTCCAGCAGGGGATTCTAGGGTAATGAGACCCTGTTGATTTTACTCTTTAACCTGGGACGGCTGGAATCAGTTATAATGCCCAGGTGAGATCGAATAACTCCTTGGACGCTTCTTGCCACAATGACTTACTCACTCAGAAATTAAGGCATCAGGAAGCATTTGCTTAACTCCTTTGAAATCTTATACATTCAAATCCTTTTCTCCAATATGGCTGCAATTATGTGGGGGATTTAAACAATATAGTTTACAAGAAGACTGGTCCAAGTATGCAAGCTGCAAAGTGTTGCCTAATTCAGATGTACTATTTTGTCAAACCAAATCTCATACAGCCCCACATTTCTTTCATTGCTCACTTCAACGCCAGATTCCAGCTTCCGCTTACACCTAATAGACATGTTATAAGAATAATGAAGTTTTGGAGCATTGCTACCAGTGAGATACAAGAAGGTGGAGGAATATATTAAGGTACTAGACATTATAACAAAGTCCATATTGTCCTATGACAGTTAAGAATGTGCAATTAAAACAAGAAAGATGGTTGTTCAAGGCAATTGAGAATATTGGGAGGGTAAAGAAGTTAAGGCTGTTTGGGCCCAGAGCATTTTAAACATGTGAACAGGGGTCTTGGTTCAGTTTAAATGATATGCTGACTTATGCATTTGTTTCTTTTGCTGTCCTTTTGTTTTTAGGGTCCAGTGTATCAAACCAGTCCAGCAGTTGAGGCATTGGTTCAGGAGAATGTTTTCACTTGCTAGGATGTCTCAGTAGATTTATCGGGATTGAACAGAGAATTCCTTTTTAATATTTTGTCATGGTAGCTCAGAACCATGACTGTTCCTTTCTAAGGGTCTGTATGGGGATGTGGTTCAGCCATTTTGCCACTTGAACCTGTTTCACTTTTCACTTGTATCAAGGCTGACCCACGGCTCAACTTCATTTATTCCCCTTTGTATCTGCTATCCAATAAAATTTGATCAGTCTTTGTCTCGCAAGTTATAATTGTTAAAGCATCCACTGCCTCTTGGGGAGCAAGTGCCAGATTTCCACTACGCTTTACGTGATGAAGTGTTTCCAGATTTCACTCCTAGCACTAATTTTAAGATTATGACATCTGGTTTGCGATTTCCCCCAGTGGAAGAAAGCATTTTCCTGTAGCCACCCTATCAAATCGCTTTATCATTTTAGACAACTTGATTGGATCACCCTTCCAACTTTAATTTCAATGGGATACAAGCCAAAGTTACAAAACCTGTCCTTATAATTTAACTCTTTAAAGGCAGGGTTTCACTCTGATGAAGTTGTACTGCACCCCCAAAATATTGTTCCTGTGGTTTAGTGCTCGATTCTGAATTAAGTACTCTGGATGTGGTCTGATCAGCCCCTGTATAATAAAGCATTACTTTCTCATTTCTGAATTCTAAGTTTCTCAACACAAAATCCAATGTTCTTTTAGTGTTTATGATTACTTCTTCTGGCTGTGGAGTAGTTTCAATGAACTTGTATATAGATACCCAAATCCATTTGCTTTGTAGCATTCTAACCCTTGATCCATACTTGGCTGGGACTGAAAATTTTATCCATGCTTTTGTTACCTTCGGACTCAGTGGGGCTAGTTTACTTCTAAATGGCCAAATGATGCACTTGAGTCTTAAGAGCCCACAGAAATCTACACTCTGTTGAACCCAAAGGAGAGCAAACTGAGTGGGGAATAAAATGAGCATTCCGTGTGTTCTATTCGTCTCTGCTAGTTGGCTTACAGTGTCCCCCAGTGAACATAGAACAGTAGAGCACAGGAACAGGCCCTTAGGCTGACAATGCCAAATTAAACTAAATCTCTTCTGCCTGCACATGATCCCTTCATTCCCTGCATGTTCGTGTGTCTATCTAAAAGACTCTTGAACACCACTATTGTATCTGCTTCCACAACTACCCCTGGCAACCTGTTGCAGGCACTTATCACTCTTGGCCCGCACATCTCCCTTAAGCTTTCCCTCTCTCACCTTAAATGCATGTCCTCTAGTATTTGACATTTCTACCCTGGGAAAAACATCCCGACTGAACTTGATCTTCATCTTTAGTGTACAGGCTGCTGATAGATAGAGCGGTCACACTGCTGTAGCCAACAAGAGACTCAGACGATTTTAATCTATTCAACTTCTGCTTTTTTGCTAGAATTGCTAGGAAATCCGGCAAACCCTCCAAAGACTATAGTGCTGGAGAAAGAAATTCAGGAGGTAGGTTGGGCCAATTGAGGACACAGAGCATTAGAGTGGGAGGATTAGCAGTGTGACATGGGAACTGGAATTAAACTCTTCACACTGCTACATAATCATTTTAATGTAATTGTTCCCAGACTTCTGCCTGTGGTCATTTCTCACTGTTTAATGGATGAATCCAGGACTTGGTGGACACCATGTTTATCTGCTTCAAAATGGCATTAATAGCAGATTAATACAGATTAGGAATTTAATTTGTTTGCTGGGTGTTCTGGTCACCTAAACTGAGGCTTGTTTGAAAGTGGAAGTGTCTGGACTGAAGCGGAAAGCTGGCAAAGAGTTTTTGTCACTTTAGCTTCAGTTAATCATCAATCCAATGACAAATGGGTTGGTAGAAAACTGAGGCAATTTACTTCAGTACTACCGTGCTGCCCTCTGCAACTCAGTATACTTTTATTGAGTCCCAGCCTTTCACTGGCCCCATCTTTTCCAATTTTCTTTTTTTCTATCTCTCAAATCCATCATTTCCCAATTAATTGTTTTTTTGCAGTGAGCCTCTCCTACCCTTTGTTTGGTTCTTGTATCTGTGGCCTCCTTTATTGCTCCTTCTGTTCCATCCTTAGCAACAAAACATTGACTCAGCCCATCCGAACGTTCTACCTAAACTTAACTACATTCCCACCTCTGCTTCAAAATCTATAATAATAATTACCTATTGAATCCTGCTTTTACCATTGCTCAGTGTTTTATCATTTTCATATTCCGAAGTGATTGGAAAAGTGTAGCCTCAGAGTGCAATTTTATTTTTGTTAATTAAATGGAATCAGTAAAATGTTTAATCAGTCATTCCTTAGACTTCAAAAATGAGTATACTCAGTATATTCCCACATTCTGTCAAAACACACATGCACCACTGCCTTTAAAAATAACAAAAGTGGGGATAATCACTGCATCTTCCTTGACGCTTCTTGTCAGACTTCACTGGTTGACAATGGATCACGAAGAATAGCAATCATGAAGTATGAGGTGATTTTATTTTGAAATTTCCTCTCCCAATCAATGCAGGGAATTCTACCCTTGCGATGACTAGTATATGATTATTCATCAAGGCCTTGCACCTTATTGTGTGCCTGCACTGCACTTTCTCTGTAACTGTAACATTTCATTCTGCATTCTGTTATAGTTTTCCCTTGTATGACCTCAATGCACTGTTGCAATGAAGTGAGCTGTATGGATGGCATGCAAAACAAAGTTTTTCACTGTACCTCAGTACATGTGACAACAATAAACCAATTTACCAATTAGTATGACCCTGTTGATTGGATATATCCAATTGTAGTCGGCGATCACGCTAGGATTTTGTCGAGATATTCCAAGCTGGAAGTGACGGTGGAAAATTTTGGTTCTCAAGGGACATATTTTTTGGGTGAATTTTTTCTTTAGGTTGTTGACCAATTAGAATGAAAGAGGCATGACAGGTGTCTGGTGTCTGAAAAACCCTTGATTATCACAAAGATTGAAGCAAAGTAATATTGTGGTGCACAAGATAAGGATCTCATGGAACTACGCAATGCAGAAAACATACACTGCATATTTTGTTGCCTGTTTGCTACCTCAAGAATGTTTGAAGTGGCGAGCAATTAGCAAAGATTTGCTCAAATCTTATTTGCAGATTACTTGACATAGTCCCTGTCACTGAGTAGAAAGATGTGAGGATGAAAGTT
The DNA here is from genome assembly GCA_030265395.1 of Rhina ancylostomus. Taxonomy (NCBI): domain Eukaryota; kingdom Metazoa; phylum Chordata; class Chondrichthyes; order Rhinopristiformes; family Rhinidae; genus Rhina; species Rhina ancylostomus. The sequence goes on from JARFYF010000036.1 coordinate 29,728,717, forward strand.
CAGGGCTTCAGCTGTCTTCACTTCACAATCAACACCATCCCTGTGGTGAAGCTTGACTTTAATTCAGATTCCAGCAGATGGCACAATTCACTGAGAAGGCCATTTTTCCTCTGACGCTCCTTTGTGGGTGTGTCTCAATACATGGACACAATTGTTCTGGTGAGAATGGGTGCAACACTCCACCTTGTTCCCCCCCCCATCCCCCCAGCATTTGTTATCATTCTTTTCAATGACATCTTCCCCTAAGCAAAATGAGAGAGAGTTCCACAAAATCCTGAGCATTATCAGCATGGGCCCCAAACATTGTACTGCTTTAATATTTATCAACGGGAAGGGCTTCTCACCTCATCACTGTGCAGATAGGAAACCCATATGCAGAATTTTAATTGCATCCATCAAAGACTTTGTAACCAGAAATAAAGAAAGAACAGCCAAAATACAGCTGGAAATGCAGGATTCTAAACTATAAAATTAAAGATTCTTGTCTTGGAAAAAGTGCTCGGAAAAAAACCAACAGTTTTCTCTTCAAGGACTTAATTATTGAAGAACCACTGTTTGCTTCACTTTCATCAACCATTTTCACCAGGTGAAAGGTGACTGTCAGCTAACGTTGTATTTCCATAAAATTCTCAAAGGTTCCTGAGTGTGAACATTCTATTGGGAAAGGTCAAGGTGAAAGGTTAAAGTCAACAGTATAGGACATCAGGAAGATTGTGAAGGGAAGAGTCATTGAATCAGGGACTCATACAGCATAGAAACATACCCTTTGCCCAATTTCTACACACTGACTGTCATGAACCCATCTTTTCCGATCCCATTTACCAGCACTTGGTCTGTAGCCTGATGATTCTGAGATATGAGACATCATATCTTGCGGTTAAAAAAGAAAATGAAGACTAAGTTAATAAGAAAAGACTGAAGTGAATAAGAAGATGCACAGTTTTGAGGTCCTTGCAAAGACTGGGTGACTTGAATTTAAACACAATAAGAAGAATAGGATAAATCTGCTGGAAGAGAGAAAAATAATTGGAGTGCTTCAACTATCAATAAAACATTGAAGAAAGAAAGATAATAGAGTCAGTAGAGAAAGGATTGCTTATCAGACAGATAAATCTGCAATTTTTTCATTTTCAGTTTAATTAAGACCTGAGCCATCACACGTTGAGTTGATGAAGCGTCTTCAATCTGAATCATTATTCCTGTTTTTCTTTCCGCAGATGCTGGCTAAATTGCTGAGTGTTTCCTGTATTTTCTGATTTTATTGCAGATGTTAGAAATAGGAATTTTTTTTGATTTTCAGTTGTATAAATGGAAATTGCTGTCACTACATGAAGCGATACATGGCACAGGGCCTCACTTTAAACATTCTTCAACAGTGTCCATGAAAACTTGACATCGTGTCAATAACAACATAGCTTCAGCATTTTCCCTTGGAGTGAGGACAGTTCACACTTGACAATTCAACTTTAAAGTTATTGAGTAATAGAGTCATAGAGAGACACAGCATGGCAACTCAAGTGAGAGAATAACTAATTTAACACTGGGGTATCAGCTATTCCCAAGGATGACCAACCTCTCCGGCAACGGCAACAAAACCCATGACCAGGTTTAAGTTTGTATTTGCATGATGTTTCCTTTATAAAGTGGGGTTTTAGTTGTAAATAGAACTTATGAATCACAAGATGGGAATAAGTTGGGTGGATAGCAAATATTGAAGGGGCAAGCATGAGTCAGTGATTTTAGGACTGCAGGGAAGAAAGTTAAAATCTGTCAAACGGTTTAATGCTAAACCACGGGTAAAATGAAAATGACCAATTATGGACATAAAACCTTGATTTTATGTTGACTTAACTTGCTATTTTCTTTTTCAGGAATTCATCTGTCACTAGCGAAGTTAAATAACTATGGCACAGCACTCATTTTAATGAGTTCACCTGCTTTTCAAATGAAAAATTACAGAGAAAGGGTATTAATAATTGTTTAAATAAATGGAAAATCTCTTGTTTTGTCAGAATTTTGGAAGTGATACAAAAATTGTTTGAAAGAATCTTGTGGAAACAGTTATAAAAGAACAAGAGGAGTTTATCAAAAGTTCGTTGCACCGTTACTGGTTCAATACATGGAACACAAATGAAAAGCAGATAAAACAGCACCCTTCAAAATAATATCAAAATTTTGAATGACTGGGATTTCTTGATTAGTTAAATATGATGAACTTTGCAGTAAAATATTATTTTTACTAAACATAATACTTTTTTAAAAAAACTTCCATCAGCACTGTATTGAATTATATTATTATATGCACTAACAACTCTGAAATGTTTTGCAGTGGTACTTGTACATTAAAAGCCTGATTGTTTACATTTTATCACAGGGGAGGCAGTATTATTTTTGGCTCTGTAAACTAGGAAGCTGAGATAGTAGTCTATTCAAAGAAAAATGGGATGTACTTTAAGAATAAAAATGGCATTTCTGTTGAATTTCACAATGGCTGTCAGGAAATTCCATGATGTTTGGAATCAAGTAGTCCAATTCTATACATGCTTTTTTAATCTACCATTGAACTTACTGGCTAGAAGGCTGAGTTTACAATCAGGTCACACGTCTAAGAATGGAACTCCAAGTGAAGAAAAGAGTTAAATACCATCTAGTCTCACGACTGCTTTTACCCCACTGCAGTGGTGCCAAAGGTATAAAAGATGAAGCCTATTTCTTAGGGAACAGGCAATTCCAATAATCCAGTTTACTGGGTGCAAATATATTTAACTTTTGCTGATGGTTTGGAAGAGAATTGCTGGTGAGGTACTCCGTGCAGGTCAGTGTATTGCTGATTTCCACATCTATGCATTGCAATGTGAAGGAATCAAATGTGCCAAAGTTTAAACCTTGGCACATCTAACCTCTCTCTCTCTCTCGACTGTTGGACGGAGCACCGAGTTTACAACAAGGTGACATACCTGAGAATGGAGTTCTAACTGAGGAAAGGAAATAAATGCCAAAATTGGTGATATCTAGTTATATAGTTTCTTTTTCTAATTTGGTGCATCCAGGGATGGAGCATAAACTTCTTTAGTTGAGAGGCAAGGTACATGTTATATCTGGCCTTCAGGTTTTGTGTCAGCTGTCTTAACACAGGCCCCTTCATCGAGCAGGGTTATTGCCTTGAGTAGAAAAGAAAATGAAAGGTGGAAGTTTTTTTTTCTTCATTTTAGCTAATATTAATGTTTTTATCTAACTTACACCAGTTAAATATATTTTAATTTTCTTTATCGTTTAATTTTTTAAAAATAAATTGTATTTTGAAAATTATTTAACCCATTTCAGCTGTTTTAAAATGTTTTTGCATTTCAAAGCCATGTTGACATAGCAGCAAAGACTTTTGATAGCAGAAGCTGCCTCTACGACATCAGGGTGGTCTGGGAACTACCTCAGCTTCTGCTACCTGAGGCCCAGTCTGCCACTGTTCTATTTTAGCATGTTGGCAGGAAATTCAACTCCATTGATTTTAGCTTAAACAGCTTCAGTTACAGGGGTAAATTCCAATATTACTTCATTGGATATAAAGCACTTTGGGGTGATTTCAGACTATGAAAGACCCAATCAAAATCCAAGGTCTTGCTCTTTTTTCATCCATGAAGACTGTCAAAATATCATCTCATTATCTGCAAGTTCTTTGATGGCCCTTGGGACCTATGTATGAGTGGCCGCTGAGTGAGCGGTGGAACCCCAAAAAGCAGACTGGTGATTTTGATTGTTCATTCAAACCTTCCATAGCTAGAGTTTAAACTCAGTATGAATGATAACACAGGCTTCACAGTAGGGATTGCTTTTGCAAGTGACTTTTGTTCATGATTTTTATCTTGCAAAGTCTTCATCCTCTGTGGATTCTTGACTTACACTGTTTTGGTACCATATTTAACTCATTTTTATGTCCCTTTTGTTTATCATGACTTCCCAGTTGTCAATGCTTCATAAAATCTTCTTTTGCCATCAGATCTTCTCATTTCATGACTTATCTAGCTTTGCTCTGCCTTCCATTTCAGTTATTTTTAGAACTTTCTTTTCAGGATCTTGACTTGCCATCTGATCTTTATTAGTTACCTCAGGTACCTCACGTGAACATGATTCAGTCTGGTAATGTGTCGTGCATATGCTGTTCAAACCTCACAGGCATAAATCAGGCTTGTCAGCTGCTTTTATAATAGAGTTTTTTGGACAGGATGCTACCCAAGGAGGTAAAGCTGTTTGAAGCCAGATGGGTGTGATCATCTGTGGAGGAATGGTATTCTTTAACAAATGCTGATAATCCAGCCAAAACACAGGCAAATTGTTTAAGATGGGTTTAAGATAGTTTGCATTTCGTCCTGGGAATGAACCACTTGAGAGCAGAACTATCTGCAGTAGGAGGTCAGGGACAAATTAGTCCAGTGTTTTTAATTTCATTTGTAGCCTTCTGAGGTTGAAGAACTGTCCACTTGTTCTGAATCGGATTCAAACTCTGGTCTCACCATTAAGCAAACCAGGACCCAAAGGAAATTACTAGCTGTTGGACGAACGCAGT
>JARFYF010000036.1:30038486-30048710 GCA_030265395.1 Rhina ancylostomus
TCAATAGTCTTATCACAGTGGGATAGAAGCTGTCCTTAAGCCTGGTGGTACATGCCCTCAGGCTCCTGTATCTTCTGTCTGATGGGAGAGGAGAGAAGAGAGAGTGACCTGGATTGGTGGGGTCTTTGATTACGCTGGCTGCTTCACCAAGGCAGCGAGATGTATAGACAGAGTCCATGGAGGGGAGGCTGGTTTCCATGATGCACTGGGCTGTGTCCTCAACTCTCTGCAGTTTCTTGCAGTCCTGGGCAGAGCAGTTGCCATACCAAGCCATGAAGCATCCAGATAGGATGCTTTCTATGGTGCATCAATAAAAGTTGGTGAGTGTCAAAGGGGACATGCAGAATTTTTTTAGCCTCCTGAGGAAGTAAAGGTGCTGGTGAGCTTTGTTGGTCATGGCATCTACATGGTTGGACCAGGAGAGACTATTGTTGATGTTCACTCCTAGGAACTTGAAGCTTTCAACCTTCTTGGTAGCACAGGTGTGGTCCCTTCTAACTGCTAACAGTGAGATCTCCATGCGAGTTAAACACATGGCATTAGCTGCAACTTTGAAGTCCAGTTTGACAACATTGGCATCAAATCTGTATCACTCGCTAATTGTGGTCTGCAAACTTACAATTGAGTAAGTAAGAGTATTGCATGCAACACGATCCTTACCAATATGGCAATCATCTGAAAATATCCATGTACATTGCTTGTAAAATGTGAGTTGATTATTGGGAGAATTATGCTCTTCTTCCAGTAGTGCCACAGGCTCTTTTAAGGAAATGTGACTTTGATTTAATTTGTCATCTTCAACAGTGCAACACTTCTTCCCCCACAATAGCAAGCTATTAAAGTGTACCACACTGAATTATGTTCCCAAATATCCAGGGGCTTGAATCTACAATTTACTGACTCAGAAGCAAAACAGCTGTCAATAAGTGAAGGACAATGTCTAAAATGCTGAAGAAACATAAGTCATCCAATCCAATCCATTAACACTCTGGTTTGTTTGTTTATCTAGAAAACATTTTTTTCTGATTTAACTATTGCTTACCAAGAACACAGAGTTGAATACAAGTGTGCAGAATCATAAGAACATTCCATCTTTATTCTTCCTCAAGATACCACATTGACACTGTAGCTGGGCATGTAATATACCAGAGTAAAAGATCATTGCTGTGTCATTTGGTGATGTGGTGGTGTGGATTATTGCTCTATAACACTTGGGTAATTTTGATACTGATTTGACATGTTTCCTTAAGAAACTACAGCAACAATGTTGCCAGGTGCTGTGGGCATCTGCTAATTGTATGAAACAGTATAGCTGTGCTTTGGCACACCTAACTGGAAAAAAACAAGCTTCTAAACCACTCACATATTTATTTCTGCAGGAGAAAAGAATTCCCCCTCCCGTGCCAAAGAAACCCCCAAAGGGTCAGGTACCCCTGAAACGTGAAAAATCGCTTGAGGCCACAGAGAAACAAAGGCAGGAGGCACGGAAGCGTCTGATGGCTGCCAAACGAGCTGCATCAGTAAGACAGAACTCTGCCACAGAGAGTGCGGACAGTATTGAGATCTATATCCCAGAGGCCCAGACCAGACTATAAGCTACACTGGAGAGGAATGGTGATAACTTTAAATCACAGAGCTGGTGGTTTGTAACATATTTATGTTACAGGTTCATGAGGGATACATCCTGGTGTGTGTATCCCTTTAACCCTCTGAAGGAACATTTAAAATCAGGACAATTATGAGCAGGTGTGGCATTCTTAATAAACCCAGGTAAAAAATTGTAAACTGTTTTAGCATATTCTACCATTAATGTTTAGCTACGTAAAATATTTGCTAATTGCCATGTCATTTGCATGGCTTCACTCTAATTGTTGTTGCAGTTGCTTTTTGAAACTCCTTTCCAGTGTTCTAGCTCCATTAACTCATCCATGTATGTAGTTACATTTCAAGTACTGACAATAGTTTAAGTAAATGAAAGGGGAAAAAATTAAATATCATCTGTGCACAGCAATAGAAACTTCAATAATGATGAAAGGACACTGGTGTCTTCCTAATTTAGATGTTAGGATATAGGATCAAGGTTGTTTATTTCAGAGTAGAGGGATAGATGGAGTACATAACTCTCAATAACTCACTTTTGTAACTGGATTTTGACAGCAGTGAACATATATGTGCTAACGGCTCCATGTATAAAAGGCAAGAACCACTGGCATTGTTTTGCTATTGAAGTGCATAACCTTCAGAAGCTTTCAAGGGTCACAATGATGCATTAAACATAAATTAAAATCACTAATGGCAAAATTTAAAGGAGTCCCATGGATTATCCTTATGCTGAAGCAGTTAGTTACAAAGGTTTGTAACAGCTTGGAAAGTGGAAATTCTTAACATGACAAACTTGTGATACTTGCAGGCAATACCAGCGATAGAGTAAATGAAAGGCATGTGTAAAATGGGCTTCCGAATCTTTGTGTTCCCTGCTACTGTGCACGTTCACTCATGACACTGGAGTGCTTCTTACTGCCACTATTTAATAGACAATAGTTTGGGATGAGCATATGGAAAATGATGTCTTTGTAATTGAAATTTTAGGGTGATGTAATGAATACATAAAATGTTGAAAGTTAGAGCCAATCATGACTATGATGCTTCTGAAATTCAGTAGGTAAGGGCTAGTGATTTTTTTGTTGAAATGATAAACTGTACCTTGAGGACAAACTGGTCTGATTTTCACAAGTGTGATTTTTTTTAAGTGTGTCCTTTATCAATTTCCCTTTGATCCACAATACCTAATCTTCTTACTCACTGTTATTGTTTGTACATGTTTTTGATTGAAATGTGTCTAATGATGTCTTGTTAGAGTAAAGTTATCAGATACATGTAATGTAATTTGTCAGTGAGCTGAGCTCTTCCATTTTCCAGCATATATTGTATTTTAAGTGAGTCAGAGATCTGGGCTGCCAATGCATTTGCCTAGATGCATTAATCTGTGCCTATTATGTCTGATGAAAATGAATTGCTTTTAATGAAGCAAACGTATGTTTTTGTCAAGGCAGTAAAATTTTTCTCAGTCCTCCTGTGCTCACTACCACCAGCTCCACTTCTGCACAATCTTTCCTCAGTATTATTTGTTAAATGCGCATGCTACTGTATCACTATTTAAGCACCTGGTATTAATTTGAAATTTCAAAGGCTATGTTCTTCAGTGGTGAACCTTTGCCGTGAATTTAGCAGAAAGCAAACCCAAGCATTTTATTTGGAAATGGTACTTTCTATATCTTTGACATAGTGAGAGCATTTGTTTCTTCTCTAAACATGTGGCCTGGTTAATAGGCTTTACCCTCTCTCACACCTTTGTATTCACCTGAGCTGAAAGGGGCTAAATGTGGATGTCACCCTGCATTCCTTTTTATACAAATATGTATCTGTAGAACTGTTCTACTGGAATACATAGACTGCTTGTGAAAGTTAATAACTGTGAATAATGTTATTTCCCACAAAGTGTGAAAAGAAAATAAATTAATCATTTGTGCAATGTAGATTAAAACCTGGTGGCAACTGGCTGTTTATTGAAAATTATGAAAAATTTGTTCCAATAAAACTCCCTATGAAGTAACCTGTTACTGGTTAGATTTTAATATGAATGTTGTAATATTATGCTAGATTATACTATATTGTTTATTTGAAAGTTGTTAACTTTTTGTTACCTCATTTGTATTTATTGTTTAAATGTAAAGGGATCCTTAACATATCAATGACAAAAGGGATTTCTCTGTGAGGGTGTTTGCCACTAATAGACGGGATGTTGAATAGAAAGCAAATTACTGGACAAGCCTGAAGTGGATTCCACTCAAATTTCAAAATAGTTGGTGCATTGAAAAAGTTTAATTATTAAAATAAAGTTTCTGTAAATAACTGAATGTTTGCCATTATATAAAAAAAGTACTTAATTAAAATCACATTTCTGTGCAACGTGTTATCTGAAATTCTTTACCATTCTAATCTCATGTCATGTTCAGAAAGTACAAACTCCTGCTGGGTATACTGCAGGAACCAGTCTTTAAATCCTTCAATAAGTGACCTGTCTTAGACAGTGATTATCGTCAGGTCATTTAACTGGAAATGGAAAGACAACCAAGGCCCCTGGTGATAACCACACATATATTTTTGGATAGATGCCAGAGGAAAGCAATAAAAAGACTCAGTAAGGTATGAAGGTCTCTGATATACAATCTGTGCACTGAGACCCCATGGATGCATGACCTGGTGATCCCTTCTTTATAATGGCTTCAATAGTGGCAAGAACTTCTGGTATCTCACTTAATTGGGCATTATTCCAAACTGAGCTTTGAAAACAAATGTCAGCATTGTCCTCAGCCAAGAAGGGAGTGTTGCCACTGTGCATAATTTCAGCAGTGAAGGTTCCTGATTACTTTTCCTTTTCCTACATCAGAAAGATTAGCAGCAATTTTTCACTTCTTTTGCCACCAGCTCACTGAAGCAATCTAAACTGAGATTTCATTCTATGTTTATAGGTTTAAAATTACTCTCTGAAAAGTGCTGATTGAATTTTTTGTCACTAATTTGCTGCACTCTCAGGTAATTTCAGGTAAGCAGAAAGTTCCTCTAACTAAATATTGGGATGCCTGAAGGCATTGTCTTTGCACCCAACTTAGGAACATTGTACCCTTGTCACCAACTCCGTTCCCCTCCACAGCAACTGTTGAGGTTCAGTGTAATTGTTGGCAATCTTAGTTTTATCTTTGGACCAGGGATGAGCTTTTACCAATGTATCCACTCCAACACGATTACCAGTTTCCACCTCTAGAAAACCACACAACTTTTCCTGCACCATTGCCCCTCCCCCTATCCTGAGCTGCTGAAAACCCCCATCCATGCCTTTGTTACTTCTAAATTAACTTTAATAATTTAATAATCCAATGCTATTTCAGCCTCCCCCTTTTCAACCTCCTTAAAACTGAAGTTATCTGAAACAGTGCTTCCTGAGTTATAAGAGAGACTGGTTCGGCTGGGACTGTTTTCTCTGGAGTGAAGGAGGCTGAGGGGTGACCCTGTAGATCCAGGAGATTAAAATGCATGGGATCCATGGTGACCTGGTAGCTTTGGATTCAGAATTGGCTTGTCCACAGAACACAGAGAGTAGTGGTGGAACAGTGTTACTCTGGCTGGAGGTCCGTGACCAGTGGAGTTCCACAGGGTTCACTGCTGGGGCTTCTGTTGTATCTGACTTATATATTCCAAGTATAAATGACTTGGATGAAAATGTAGATGGTTGGATTAGGAAGTCTGCAGTTGGCACAAAGATTGGCAGAATTGCGAACAGTGTAGAGGGCTGTCAAAGGATACAGCAGAATATAGATCAGTTACAAATATGGGCAGAGAAATGGCAGATGAAGTTTAATCTGGGCCAATGTGAGATGTTGTATTTTGGGAGGTCAAATGTAAGGGGAAAGTATACAGTTAATGGCAGGACCCTTAACAGCATTGATATACAGAGGGATCTTGGGGTCCTAGTTCATTGCTTATTGAAAGAGGTCATGTTAGTAGATAGGATGGTAAAGAAGGCACATGGAACCGAAAGGTAGTCCTCTTCCACAGCATCCAGTTATTTAGTAATCAAAAGCAGTTTCCTTATGTGGGGGAATGCCAAGTATTCTGGCAATTCCAGTGCACTGGCACCCACCATTGAATCCAGGGATGTTAGTCAAAGAGTCATAGAATAATACAGCACAGAAACAGGCTTTTCAACCCAACTTATCCATGGCAACAAAGATGTCCATCTACACTAGTCACATGTTTGGCCAATATCCTTCCAAATCTTTCCTATCCATTTATCTGTCCAAGTGTCTTTTACATGTTTTGCAACTTACTGAGCTTTTGTGTCAGATACAATACATCTCAGCTTCACACCAGGATTACTTGCACATTTGGCATAGCCCCATGCATTAGGATGTGTTGCACGAAGCAGTGAAACACCTGCCAATGGTTTTGCAGTTAGAATGCTGTCATCTTGAATTAGTTTCTGAGTGAATAAATTGGTGCGTGATGAGTTAAAATCATTGGACTTGGAGATGTATCCTGGGGGAAAGACAAAGGATGCCTGGGCAACAGGTGTCCAGTTATAAACAAAAATGTGCAAAATGTACAAATTCTCCTGAGGCTATGTTTCACCTTTGAGATGGCTGAAATTTTTTCAGAGGATTTTGTGGGATAATAGCTTCTATAAGTAATTTTGCCACATTTAGTCAAACTTCTCCATAATCTCTCATGCTGCAAAAAGAGTGGGATACAATGACCATTCTGTTAATGTAAAATGGTCCAGGTGTTTGTTGAACACTGATGGCAGTGTCATCCAACTAGAGGATTAACTAGATCTGCACAGGGAATATAAGAGTATGGGCTGGGTTCTCGAACCTTTTGCTGTGGTTTACCTCAGAGCACCGTTGGGGTCATTCTACACTGTGCTTTTGGTGCAGATATTTAATGAAGAAATTAAGTCCTTAGAGATTAACTTAAATTGCCCTCCTTTCCAATATTGCATTAAACAATAGAAAAGAAGGGAAGTTACACTCCAACTTTGTAAAACATTGGTCAGATCTCAGTTGGAGCACTGCAGGTGGTTCTGAGCACCACAATATGGGAAAGATTTGATAGCATTGGAGAGGAAGCAGTGGCGATTCATTGGTATTTTGCCTGGGATGGGGCAGTTCAGTTATGAGGAGAGACTGGAGAAGCTTGGTCTCTTTTCCCTGGAGTGGAGGAGGTTAAGAAGGGGACATGATTGAGGGATACAGATGGAGTTGATGGCAGGAAAGTTTTCCCCATTTCAGAGGTAGATAAAACTAGACAACATAGTTTTAGGATAAGGATTAAGAGATTTATAGGAGATCTAAGGGGGACCTTTTTCACCCAAAGAGTAATGAGCACCTGGAATACATTCCCTGAGAGAGTGGTGGAAGCAGAGTCACCAAGGTGTCTAGCTGAGAACTTGAATTGCTTAGGTATAGAAGGCTAGGGGCCAAGTGCTGGAAGATGGGATTAATTCGGAAGGGTGCCCACTGGGCATCAAGAATGGGGTGGGCCAAATGGCCTGTTTCTATGCTGTATGTCTGTGACTCAAATCAATACAGCTCAGTTTCAGAAAATAAGCTGGTGGTGATATCTCAGACACATCCAAGTTGTAGGAAAGAAGGGTGAAGCTAATTAAGGAAGGTTCACTGTACAATGAAGGACAACCATACTTCATTTCATTTTTTTGTCAGAGGAGACTTGGTAAGACTGCAGTCTTTTCCACAGTGTAGGGTAGCATTGACAGCATGAAGGCAATATCTGAACTCAGCCATATGCCTGGAACCAAAAGGTATTCCACTTCCTCAACTTCCAGTTGTTTTGTGGTCATAGCTAATTTATTATGTAGGAAATGCCTCGGATCCTGGCAGTAACGATATCTTCATTCTGCAACATTTCAGCTGCTCTGATAAACCTAAACTGTAGTTTCTCATCCACCATAGTTAACAGGGTTTTCAAGCACATCTGTTCCATTTCTTATACTTCATCTCTTACCCCATCCTCCTCTCAAACAAGGATATGGTTCCCCTTATCCTCACCTACTGCCTCATCAGCGCCCACATTCAAAGGATCATCCTCTGTCATTTCCTCCACTTTCAATATGATGCCACCATTCTGAAGGAACCATTCCTTTACCTCTTCCCTTTCCATTATCCAGGGACCCAAACACTCCTTTGTACTCAGATATATCAAGTTAAAGAAATTAATAGACAGCCTATTATTCTGATACAGTACGCTACATTCAGTACTCATAGTTTGATCTCCTGTATATCAAAGAAGCCAAATGCAGATTGAGTGATTGCTTTGCAGTCTGTCAGGGTGACCCTGAGCTTTCAGATGCTTTTTACCTTAATTCTCCATTCCACTGCCATTCTGACCACTCTGACTTCTGTCTTGTTATAGAAAAACTCTGATAATCCAATATCCAATTTTTTGGAAATCCAGACGGTCTGTCATTTGGCAAACCGGGAGCTGATTTGCAAACCCTCATCCACTCACTCGGGCCCCTGTTCCAAGGCTTTCTTTCACTCAATGGGGCCCTGCTTCCCAAGCTTCCTTGTACTAACCAGGGCCCTGGTTCCCAGGTTTCCTTGAAACTCATCCGATTCTGTCTCCCATGCTGCCAAGAAACTCACTGGATTTACTGGAAAACTTATTATTCTACAGTATGACATCTTAAAAAAGGTGAATTAAAAGTGTGTTGGAGTATCAATGGAATAACAACAAATAGTCCAGAAAATCTGCCAGTCCTGCACCAACAAAATCTCAATCATGCTGGATTAACAGTTCAACTGTACTTTAAAACAATCATCCTTTTAAGGTTAGTGTAGTGTGCCTAACTCCTCTGTGGACTGCAACAAAGTTCATGGAAATTAGCAGAAGCAGCCTGTAAACTACACAGATTTTGTTTGAGCTCCTTATGTCTCATGTATGTCATTTTGCAAAGGACTTTGTTAAGAACTTCACTGAGTACACATACCTTACACTAAGAAATTACACATTTACCCAGTTTAGTATTCTAAGGCCTTTTCAATGAAATGGAGCATTTTGTCCAAAACTGTGAGAATCATCAAAAATTAATGCATGGTTTACTGGAGTCTTTGTTGGCCGGAAGTTTTCTGTTGAGTGCAAGGATCAAGTAACTAAAGTTATGCTGCCATCAGATTTAATTCGGTGCAAGATTCTTTCCTCATCTCCACCGAAAATAACATATCATATTAGCTTATCCAGCCACAGCCAAGTCTTCTCATTTGGAAACAATTATTTTGTTGGTGAGAATGATTAGGGCATTTTTACTGCATAAAATAATAGATATCTATGGCGGTGATACAAAACAAAATTAGATGAGTGTATGCTATGTGCATTTAAATCACTCCATTGAACTAAACATTGTGTTGTCAGTAAATTCTGTGATCGCTGGGGTGTTTACTATAGTAAAATTTATGAATTGTTCAGTTTAGCACCAACAGAATCCACTTTGTGTCATCACTCTTGGAAATTCCCATTGTGATTATGTGAACCAATCTCTAATCCTTGTAATGAGTAAAGAAAGTGAGAAAGAACTCTTTCAGCACAAATTATGATAAGAAAACCTAGATAAGCATTTCACTCTCATCACAAGTGAATGTACCATGCAGCAGCATCATGAAAAAGGACTAAGAAATTCCACTAGGTACAGACTACAAATAATGCAGCCACACTATACTCCTGTGCATGCTGGTATTAACCTTATTATTCTGAAGACGCTCACTAACTTCTCATTTTGGCTCCCTGAGATGTGGTTAATTGCCCTTCTCAGGACCGGAAGCAAGTTACTCTGTCTCAAAGTGAATAGTAGTAGGTCCACGAGAGGAAATTATACAGGATCTAGGCTTTTTTGTGTGTTTGAATGTATCACATGCAGGTATTGTAGGATTTCAAGAAAGTGAATGTATTAACTATTGGTGACAAGTATGCATCCAACTGGGCAATTAACATGCATGCCACAGCAGTTCAGAAGTTAAGTAATATGAGGCATCCCCTGACTCCACAGGACTTCTCTAATGCTGCATTGATGTCAGGAGTGGTCACTCTCACCTTGGTCTACGTTTGGATCAAGACTGATGAGGTCTGAAGCTGAGTGCTCCTGGGTTTTGATGAGCATGTTATCAAAGAGTAAGTTCCACTTGCTAACATTATTGATCACCCCTTCCATCACTTTGCTGATGATTGAGAGTAGATTCATGGGTGGTAGTTAATCTGATTTGATTTTTCTGAACAGGATATCCTTGGCTATTTTCCACAATGTTGGGCAAGGGAATTCTCCACTTTGGATGAGACAGGTCCAGCACTCAAGAAATTTGAGTGGCATAGCCTGTCTTTATCATTTCTTTAAATATAGCTATTTGCTGAGTGTCAGGATTATGACCTCTAACTTAAACATCAGCCTTAACTTTGAACTTGATTTGACATTGATTTGACACCAGAATAATTTTAATTATCTTAAAGAAGAGAATGAGGGGATTTCTCATTTGTAATAAATATTCATTATCATCTAGGAAAATTTTAATCTTGTGTTACGGATTAGGACTATTAGTGAGTGTCCCTTTTAGATTGTGTGTGTGTGTGTGTGTGTGTGTGTGTGTGTGTGTGTGTGTG
>JARFYF010000036.1:30208561-30221024 GCA_030265395.1 Rhina ancylostomus
GATTTATTTCAGCATTTTTCAGGTGATTTTCTTCAAAACTGTTTTATTTCTCATTTTGGAGATTATGATAATTTGTTCCTTTTGTTTCTCTTCTGATAATATTTGTAGCATCATTTTCTGTTCTTATTGCGCATGCTAAGATCCATTAACTGATTCATTGCAATGACTTTGTTTTAATTATTAGAAATTCTATAACCTAGCTTCCCAAACTCAGATGTGGGTAAAAGTTAAAAAGAGGAGGGTACAATTAACTAAACAAGTTGTTTTTTTGTTTAATTTTTATAAATCAATGGCTAATGGTGGGGTGGAGCAGTGGAAACAAATTTCTCTAAAGTGGGATGCAACAGAGTAACCTCTGCTCCGATGGGGAAACTTTCACACCAAATATCATCATCTCCTCTCTCTTACATATTAGCCTGCACTTTCTTTAAAGAATTTATCGTGCTTGCACCAAGTACATAGCAAACATTGGGTCACCACCATTTCCCCACTTCAAAACAAAGTAAGTGAGAGAATTATGGGGAGTATCAGGATTCATATCATGACACGAGGAAGTTGTTACAAATCTTAAAGATTAATGCCTACAATGTTCAAATATGCCATATTAACTCAAGCATTAAAATTATGATTAGAACAACAGGTAGTCAGTGTCTGCTTTATGAGGCTCTTATTAATATTTTTTGAGAACTACTTTCCACTGATGACTCCAAATAAATCTAGTTCTAATTTACAATATAGGCTAGGTTCCCATCTGCTTTGAGGATCATATTTCACAATTCCATTTACTTTTCATGAAGAACACTCTGACAGACTTTCTTGTGGCTTCTTCTGGTGAATGCACCATAAGGAATCCTTGAAGCATTAAGTTTGGATATAAGTAGAATGCAAGTATCTGCTTTTTTTTAAATCCCACTTGGGGTAGAAAATGTTTTATACATTAAACACACAAAATAGTAACTTATACACATTGAACTCCACTGTTTTCTTTCCACTGAATTTTATAGATCACCTGGTCGTATGTTTAGTGCATACAATAGAGGACAAGTTTCCACTCTGAGGTTGTTAAAGTTGCAGGTGAGTCTTTGCACTTGATGTAAAGGTTAAATCTCGCTGGTGATTTATGTTTAACTCAAGTTGTCAAAACTGTACATTTTGGAAGTTGCTGCCAGTGCTGAAAGAATAACTTCAAAAGATTGGAGTTCCTGTGTGATGTTGCAGCTAATTTTGAATTGACATCTGAACAATTACTAGAGAGGAAGCAAGCGCACTCTAAAATTGGCCAATCACCAAATTTGAAACAGATGACTGGCACACTATTCAAACAGGCATGACTTTTTTTTGGAATGTGGTGCAATAACATTTGGAAACCAGTTTAGAAAGGGTTCACTTTTGTTATAACTCTAATTAAAAGCTTCCATAGTGTACAATCATGGCCAGAGTTGTAGGGTCAAGCTAACAAAATGTAATTCTGATGAAATTTTAGATCTTGTGTTAATAACGTACACATTGGCTTACAGTTGGCTAACACTGATCAAAATCAACAATGAATAATAATTGATTAACATGGACATTGACTCACAGTTGCCTAACACTGACTAACATTGGCATTGACAACCAATTGACTAGCATTGAGTAATCTGATCACTGATGAAGAATTGGATAGCATTGATTAACTTCAGAATTGACTAATAGCTAAGTAAGAGGAACAGGTGGATGCACTATACTTAAATTTCTAAAAGATATACTGTATGATCTGTATAAAAATGTTACTGCAGAAGATAAAAGCTCATGGCAAGGGAGATAACTCTATAGTCAGCATAGACATGGTAGACTGAAGGGTCTGTTTCGGTATTGGATAACTCTGTGACATTTTGCATTAATGGAAGATTGACTGACTCAAGGGAAACAGAGATAGTTATAAATGGATCATTTTTCTGATTGGCAAGATGTAATGAGTGATATGCCACAGGGCTCAGTGTTGGAGCCTCAACATTTTACAGTTTAGGTAAATTTATGTGAAAACAGAAATGCTGGAGGAACTCAGCCCGTCAAATAGCATCTATGGAAAGAGAAACCAGTTAACATTTTGGGTCAGGGACCCTTCCTCAGTGTCCTCAGCAGTTCTGTGGAACTGAGTTACACTCCAGCATTTCTGTTTTTCTTTCAGATTCCAGCATCCGCAGTTTTATTTGTTTTTCACTCAACCTTTAGCTTCCTTATGTCTTCTTCACAACTTATTTTCCTACATCTCTTTGTGACGTCAGTAAATTTAGCAACCATGCCTTCGATGGCTTCATGTAGCTCATTTACATAGGTTGTAAAATGTTGAGGCTCCAACACTGAGCCCTGTGACATATCACTCATTACATCTTGCCAACCAGAAAAACGATCCATTTATGACTCTCTGTTTCTGTTTAACCAGTTGGTGACCCTTCCTCAGAACTGCTGAGAACTCTGAGTAAGGATCCCTGAGACCCAAAATGTTAACTGGTTTCTCTTTCCACAGATGCTGTTTGACTGGCTGAGTTCATCCAACATTTCTGTTTTTGTTACAGGGTTGAGTGAGTGTACAAAGGTCTGGCAAATGATGTGGGAAAATGTGAAATTGTCCATTTGGCAAGAAAAGTAAAAAGGAAACATATCATCTGAATGGTGAGAGATTGCAGAGCTCTGAGATGTAGAATTCTGGGTGTCCTAACGCATGATTTGCAAGACGCTAGTATGTAGGTTCAACAGTCTGTTATCATTTATTGCTACAGGAATTGAAGACAAAAGGACAGAGATTATACTTTAGTTATATAGGCCATTGGTTAAACTACATCTGGAGTTCTGCACACAATATTGGTCTCTTTGTTTAAGGAAGGATGTTAATGTATTGGAAGCAGTTCAGAGAAGGCTGGCTAGACCAATACTTGGAACAGACAAGTTGTCTAATGAAGAAGAATTGAACAGGCTAGGCTTGTATCTGCTGGAGTTTGGGTGATTTTATTAAAAATATAAACCTTCTGTGGTTTCCACTGATCACTAACCTGCCTCTGTCTTCCAACTCCACCCCTTCCTCTCCCCTACCTCATCCTGGCTTCATCTGCCCATTATCCCTCAGTCCACCAATTAGCTAGTGTCCCGTCTCACCCCTCCCCCTCTCCTTTTTATACCAACTATCTCCCCTCTCTGCTCTTAGTCCTGATACAGGGTCTCAAGTTGATGTTGACAATTTCTTTCCTCCCACAGATGCTGCTCGAACTGCTGATTTCCTCCAACAGGCTGTTTGTTGCTCCAGATTCCAGCATCTGCAGTCCCTTGTGTCTTCTGTGTTTTCTAATCTTTGTTGAAGCTACAGTCATCCAGGCAAGAGGAGATAATTCCATTTGTGACTTTTATTTTGTAGATGGTGAAACAACTCTGGGGAGTGAACTGATTGCAAGAATGCCCAAGCTCTCACTTGCTCCAGTAGCCACAGTATTAATGTGGCTGGTCCAGTTCAGTTCTAATTACACAAAAACCGAAACAAAGCACACTTGAAGTGCTGAGTGCATAATTACACACTACATTATATTTCCCTTCTTTCTTCCCCCTCACTTTCCCACCATAAAGCCTCCAATGCCAGACTAATACTTCCTATCAGTGACAGTGGGGATGATGTAAGGAATGTTCAGAATGTGAATTCTGAACACCTGCCTCATTCCTTCAGATTTTCTTTGTCTGCTAACCAGTTTTTGCTATAAACAGAGCATTCCAGAACACTCTCACACTGCCAGAGGTTCTGGCTCTACAGGACCCTGTTCTGTAACATCTGGTTCAACAGTACACTTGAACTGTAAATTTAGTAACACAGAATGGAACAAAGCAATAGACTTCACAGATACTTAACTGTAGATCCAATCATGCCACTGATCCTACCTCATATTTGTAAATGACTCGTAAAACTCATCAAGCTAGATTTAGCCCACAGGCCATACATTTACACCTTTGGATGCTCCAGCCTAACTGAGCTACATGTGGCTACATAATACTGTGGCTACATGATGCTCTTATGCTTCACAATACCTGAAAACAGAGCATCCATGAATATATGTCCTAAAGCCATGTTGGAAGGTTAATTAGATACTGTAATTTACCCCTTAGTGTAAGTAAGTGGCCAACGATCCAAAGGGAGTTGATGGGCTTGTGAGAGAGTGCAAGTTGCAGAACTACGGGGAAATGGAGGAGGAGAAATTCAACCGATGAGGTTGGTCTGCTGAGAGCTGACATGAACCTGATGAGCTGAATGGCTTCCTTCTATGAGGCAATAAGTAAGTAAGTTAATATCTACAAGAGCATTTCTCTTTGGAGGTTAGTTTACAAGAACCATTTATATTCATTCACTGATATCATTTGTGTATTTTGAGGCATTATTGAATTTAGGCTTATTCTGTCATCTCAGACTGGTGGGAGTTATGTGGGGATCACTATATTTCCCCAAGAATGAATACCATCCTCTAGGAACAGGTTAACACGATCCACAGAATCATGATACATGCACATTTTTGTCATCATTCATTAGGTCAATACCGTCCCTTAACCAGAGTGCGACTTTAACATGTGAGATTATTTCTGCTGATCCTGATTTAATAATGAATTACACCATATGATTATAGCCTGGTAGTTGCCACCAGAAAAGCATGTCTAATGCACAAAATCATCTTTACCACTCTTGTGTCAGCAATCTTTAAACAAAAGGATGCTTTACCTTCTTGTTGTCAATCTCTATGTTAATGCAACTGCCTATTTTAAATGAATATTTTCATTTTCTTTGAGATTTAAATTTAGCATGATAATATGTATTCATCTCTCCCAGAAGATTGATAATGATGAACTACAAGCTGTGGGATGCATCGTGGTGCAGTTGGTGGAGCTGCTACTTCACAGTTACAGCAACCTGGGTTTGATCCTAACCTCCAGAGCTGCTTGTATGGAGTTTGCATGCTCTCCCTGTCACCACATGGGTTCCTTCCAGGTGCTCTGATTTCTCTCTGCATCCCAAAGTCATTGCAGGTTGTTGGTTAATTGACCATTGTAAATTGCCCCTAACATTTAGGTGAGTAGTGGAATCTGAGGAGAATAAAATGGGATTATTGTAGGATTAATATAAATGAGTGATTCATGGTTGACACAGACCAGATGGGTCAAAGGGCTTGTTTCTGTGTTGCATGACTCAGAAGCTCTAGTATTGCTCTCTGCAAGATTGCTTCCTTGGACATTCTTTCTAACTCCACTTCCATTTCAGGATAAGTGTGTTGTCTGAAATTGCTCTCACCAAATATAATAACACCCATTTGAACGTTTGTCAGATGCCAGAGCAATAATTCTTGCTTTAAGTTTGAAATGGTGTCACCTTTTTCAGCGTGGTAACTTCAGGCATGAAATGATCCCTGGGTGGAGGTCTGCATTCCTAGAATGTTTCATCTAATGTTATTTACATTCATACAAAGGATCACAGATGGAATGGAGACAATCAGAAGTGAAATTGTAACTGCTTGTACTCAGCAAGACCACAGAAAAGGCAATGAATGCTAGTATAAAGGTCAACAATATGCATCCGATTTTTTTTTTAGTAGCCTCCCTGAGGGAGGATCATACCCTAATTCTGGATGCCAATATCTGCTTGGTAAATAAATGTGAAAATTAACCATTCCTCTTGTGTAAAGTAAATATGAAACATTGTGTTCAGTAATTATATCCACGCATACCAGATGGTGAATATATGGGAAGCAGAGTATCATGTTAAGGACTCTTCAATCTATATAAATTTATGAAGCTGAGTAGTAAATACTAGTGATTTAAACAAGCAAGTTATATGAATCATTGCAAGTTTGTTCATTTAGTTTATTAATGGTACAAAAGATGTGATTTGTCAATATTTGTAGGTTAATAATGCATAATTCACAAATGCAGGCTGTCATTTTAGAAATACTCAATTGTGCAAATGCAATCACTGAACTATTTCATTGGTACTTGATTTAAATTGTCAGATACAAAGTGCTAGCTGCAAACAGTTACAGATAGTTGTAAAAGAGAAATTTCCATTTCGGCTTGAAAATTTCTTCACCTTGTTTTTTTCCCTTATGTTAGAAGTGCAACATTAGAGACTTCAGAAATTTTTAAGAGGAATAAAAATTGCTTACAAGAGAATTGTTTGTTACATGCTGCATGAAAAGTAACTAATCACTAGAAATAAGAATACAAGATGCAGAGATAACAACCTTTTTATGGGCAAGAAGTATTTTTGGCAAGTCTAATGGTGCAAGATCAAACATTATGTCTGTCTGACATTCTTTCTGTTTCTTTTAGCCAATGGAGAACATCTGGAGTTTCATTTCCATCTTCCTGATCTTCTGCAGACGCTCAAGATAACATCAGCACTTCAAAATCCACTCCATGTACCAATTATTTATGACCCTCTTGGCAGAGTCACAGTCAGAAGGTAATGTGATCGCTGCATCCAGAAATATTATGGATCTTTTTTTGTTTAATTTTGAAACAAAATGCTGGGCAAAACTGTCATGGGAGATGCACCATTTGGTTCAGGTGATTGCTGAAGTGTTCTTGGCAAAGATAATATGTGCTTTACTCATTTTTCAAACCAAAGGTTCGAGCTAATGTTGGATAAGAGTTCTATCTAAATGCAGGCCTCAGGTAACTCACCCAAGTGGCCATTTTCTTACATCTGCCAATTGACAATCAAAGTCCAGGCAGTTTATTTGTCCTTTGGAGAGGAGTAATGGAGAGAAATGGTTTTGCAACTGAGCCAACTACTGCTCTTACTTGACAGACACGCAAGTACATTTCAAACAGGAGGCAAAGGAGTAGCGATGATGAGCAGCAACTATGGCTGCTTTCTCTCCCTTCCTGTGAGACAACCAATTCCATTATAATGTGTTCTTAATGCCCCATTTGAGACCAGTTAATTCAAAACAGACCAGAGATCAATGGTTTGTGTACCTTGGTGTATTAAATATTGCATTGAATTTAAAACTATTGTGTGTGTGATCCTAAAAGTGTTTCAAACCAACCATCACTGGTGAGATATTCTATGTGTCTAGTGGACACACAACCCTTTTGTTGAGACTGCTTTGAAAGAATAAAATGATTCCTTATACCTGGAATGTCTCTGAAAGACAAGGATATGCTCCATGAAGGCTAAAGTACTTTCAATGTAATTGGAATTACCCTTTTTTCCTGTTTGCTTTATGTTTAAACATTTGGTTGAGGAAGTATTACCCTTTTGTGACGGATTCCTCCACAACGTTGCATTAATGCATCCTAATTATTTGTAAGGCAAAAAGAACTATCATGGAGCATGTCTATTTGTGGCTGTAAATTCTAGCAGTTACCTGAACTATCACACAGATGAGTTTAAATTCTGATATTTTCTCCCAAAGCCTCAACTTTGAAAAGAATGTCAAAGTTGCCAAATGTTCCCTGAATGTATGAATTAGGCATGAACATATGTGACACATGCAATCGAGGAAATTCCCATCAAAGTTTTTTGAGAGGTTCTGCAGCATGCTTTACTGAGATAAAATGGGATTTACAACAGGTACTAAAAATTTATGTTTGGAAGAGGGCTGATATTAAAAGCAACTCCTTTTTGTTAATTGACCTGAGTGATTATTGCCATAGTTCCAGCTAATAATCTCTGTCCAGCAGGTCTTGATGATAAGAACAAATGCTAATGTTAGGCCAGAAAAGCATTATATTTCATTGCTGGAAGCACTTCAAGAAATCCACTTACAATCTGTGGTCTTAGCCCTGGTTTTCTGCATCTTTTGATTTTCCAGCACCACTCACCAGCTCTCATTCTTTGTTCAGTTCCCTCCAGCATCACATCTGCTGTTTGCTTCTCTCTGTACTGGTTGTAAATTCCTCACTCTTAATGTCTCAGTGCCTTAGTATTATTGTACCTTAAGCTCACCTGTCCTATACTGATTATATAGTGATGGACACATTTAACACAGCATGATCTAGAAGCCTATTTACTACTTACCTGTAAGACAGGTAATTCATTCTGCATCTTATTAATTAATAGATAATTGGTAATTGATTTATTATTGTCATATGTACCGAGGTACAGTGAAAACCTTTTGTTTGCATGACATCCAGTCAGATCATTCCGTACATGAGTACATCGAGATAATACAAAAGGGAAAGAAAAATCAGAATATAATATAGATACAGAGAAAGTGCAGTGTGGGTAGATGAGTAAAGTGCACAGGCCATGACAAGATAAACTGAGAGATCAAGGGTTCATCTTTGTTGAATAAGAGGTCCATTCAAGAATCTTATAACAGCAGAATAGCTGTCCTTGAGCCAGGTGCTATGTGTTCTCAAGCTTTGGTATCTTGTGCCCCATGGTAAAGGGGAGAAGAAAGAATGGGTGGGGGGGTGGTCCTTGATTATGTCGGCTGCGGGAAAAATAGACAGAGTCAAAGTGGGGGAGGCTGGTTGTCAGGCTTTTTTAAGTCTCTGGACTTGACACAATGGACTACCTGTAAGTTAATGTTGAAAGTCCTGTCCTTTTTAAACTACTTACTCCATAATTAATTCCTTTTAAGGTTATTGCAGAAGTCACATGGTAATACATTAAACAAAAAAAGGACTTGCATTTATATAATGGCTTTGAATTTGCTGAGTGAGCTCACCGCTTGCATTTGAGCTGAGTATAAGTCACAAACTTAACTAATTCACATCCAGAACACTGAACTTGCTGAAAGGTAAGGCCAGTTCTAAAACAATAATTCCCTGTGTAGTGGCTGGAGCATGTGTGCAGGAATGCTGTCATGAGGGGGTCAAGAACATCACACCAATGAATTATAGAGTGGTTAGAGCATATAAGGAGGCAACTCAGCCCATCATGTCTGTGCCAGCTCTCCACCAGAACATCTCACCAGCTTCCATCCTCAGCCGTTTCTCCATATCTTTGCAAACTAGTAAAATGGCTGAAAAAAATTGGCAGCAGGCAAAACTTTGGCGACAGGTTTTCCTGTTGTCAAAGTGCCTTAATGTTTCTAAATATGAAGTACATTCAGAAACTACAAAAAGTCAATTAAAATCTTTAAAAAGTATTATATCACCTGAATATATTTAACCAATTTAAAACATTAAAATAACACATAATTAATTTTAAAATATATAATTTCCTTATTTTTCATGTTCATCCTCATACCCAATACTGTCTATTCAAAAGAATGGACTCATTGATGTGCTAATTCAATAACAAGTGCTGGGAATTCAGCAAGTTTATGCTTCATATGGAGCTCAGCAGTGGAGCAACCCGAGAACACATCAACAGAACTTAGCTAACAAGTCTAGTGCCTCAAACTTGCTGACAACTATGAAGGTCGTTCTGTACCAGTCTGTGCACAGCAAGAACCTACAAGCACAACTGGGATAAGTAACCTGGAATTTGTCCTCAGCTGCTGAAGTGAAATGAACAACATTGCATTGGTTGCACATGACACTCTGCTCCAGGAATTTCGTCTCATTGACCTGAGTTATTTTTCTTTATTTGGTTCAGGAATCTCACAAACACATGACAAATCCCAACTGAAGATCCTTATATTAAACTCCATTATTTCAAACCATTACCTTTCCACTTGTGCTTCTTTATTGCAATCTCTCTTTAAAACTTAAAAAATAAGTGAGCTATATTTCATATTATTCAAGAACAATTAAAAACAAAAGGATTTACATCAATGTGTGCCATTTACACTTTCAGCCTGTCCCAAACTCTTTCTTCTTCAATAAATCACTTGTCTCTGTTGTCTCTTGTATGTTGTCTATGTTGCTGCATTGGCTATCATGAGGGTCAAATGACACACAACATCACAACAAGAAAGATTAATTATCTATTTCATTGATATTGGTAGAGGGATAACTTGTGATCTTAAGAAATGTCTTATTGCTTTTCTTAAGGCTCTATAAGATCACTTACCACTGTGGGCAAACAGGACATTGGTTTACTATCTCGTCAACTAGATTGTACTCCTAGCATTCCAGTGACCCTTTGGGTCTGCCTTGCAGAACTGGTTCAGATAACCTACTCAAGAACTTAAGACTGGGCTTGACCCTTTGACTTTACATCTCAGAAGTGGAAGTGCGACCACTGAACCAATCCAATGAAAGCTATATTATAAGCCAATTCTTTTTTGAGAGTTTTCATTAACCTTTTCAATGTTGCTTTCCAGTTTTTGGATACAGAAGTTTATTGTAATTTTGTATTTCATTTAAATTTTGTAAAGTTTTATATTATAACATAGTTAACTATTTGTTTTCAAGTTTACATCCATTGACTCATTTCCCTAATGATACATCAAATCCTTCAATCTAGTATACTTATTCTAACAGATTTAGTTTAAGCACATCAGGTGAAGATGAGATAAAACTCAACTGAGATTCCCCTCCTGCTCCTCTCACTAAACATTTACACCTATTTTAATACTATCACTGAGGACATGATTCAGGTTCTTGAATGACTGGATAAATCTAATCTCTTGATTCATTAAAAATGCATATCTTAAGCAGCTCTATTCATAATTTAAGCTGAATAGTAAGATACCCCATGACAGATTCAATAGATTAAGAATCTTTCCCTGGAAATACTAGACAAATGTAATTTATTTTGAGCAGAAGCAGTTGATATATGTTGAACATGAGTAACAATGGATTCAACAATAAGATTCAACAACAAGATTCAACAATTCAACAGCAGCACTTATGGTTAAGATATAGGTACAGGATGAGGACATTTTTCATCATGTGAGTTAAAATGACTATCATTTGCCAAATCCTACTCCACTATTTAAATGTGGTTCAGTGGGAGTCTGGATCCTGGTTCAAATCTGAATCTAATCCCCACTGAAGTGAAAATCAAAAAGACTGTAGTTGCTGGCAATCTCTGATGAAAACAGAAAATAATGGAAGCACTCAGCAGGTTGGGCAGCATGTGTGGAAAGGGAAACAGAATTAATGTTCAGGTCAAAGACCTTTCATCAGAATTGTGAAAGTGAAAAAACAACAGAATCACCTCAGCAACCCTGGCTTCACCCGATCACAAATATTTCCTTTGTCCTATCCATCCCTCCCTAAGCTCTCTGCATTTTAAAACTAACTTGTTTTCTCACTTTTCCAGCTCTGACCCTGAAATGTTTCTCTTT
Organism: Rhina ancylostomus; assembly: GCA_030265395.1. Classification (NCBI taxonomy): domain Eukaryota; kingdom Metazoa; phylum Chordata; class Chondrichthyes; order Rhinopristiformes; family Rhinidae; genus Rhina; species Rhina ancylostomus. The sequence goes on from JARFYF010000036.1 coordinate 30,219,757, forward strand.
CCACAGGTGCTACCTGACCTGCTGAATGTTTCCAGTATTTTCTATTTTTACCCCATTGAAGTAACTGGTGTACGTTAGCATTGGAAATGGCCTATTGTGTGTCTACTGGCTTTTTTAATGGAGTATTCCAATTGGTCCCATCCCCCTCATCTTTCTCCATTGTGCTATCATTTCCCCCCTTCAAGTATTTATCAATCCCCCTTTGAAAATTATATTAAATGAATTTCCACCATAGATTCAGGCAGAGGATTTCAGAACAGAACAACTTGCTACATATTTTAGTTTCCTCTAAAGATCTGTTTTTAATTCAGTTCTTTAGATCACAAAACTTGGTTCAAGACCATTTCTGTTTGCATAAATATTTTGATAGTTAATACAAATAAATGACCTACAATAAAACATTTGAACATAGTTTGTCACAATTGTTTATACTATCTTTTCCATTTTGACATCTATATTACTAAACCACTGGTGTATTCCTTAATGTGGCTGCAAAAGGATCAAACTACTTCCTCTATGACAACAAATTAATCTAACTTTGCAATCACCCAGAAATATTTTGTGAAGACTATTAAACACATCAATCAATTGGCTGACTTTGTGCTATCTCTTGTGTACATGCACATGTTGGAATTCTAGTGTTTCTTCCTCAGAGATTGGTGAATGAAAAAGATACTAACCAATGTCACAGTTTCATTTTTATTTGAAACAGTTTATAAACATGTTAATACTCAAAACTGAGACATGAAATAATATTTTCTCTTTCTTGTCTAGACTGAGTACTGATGACAGAGTGTCCTGGGAAAATTATTGCATTGGATAGGATGAGTGAGTAGCTTTAATGCACAGAGGACATTGGGTTTAATGGCTCTCTCAACTTGAATTAATGTTGACTTGGGTGAGTTAGTTCAAGTCACCACTTTTTCTGAATAAGGAAAAAGCAACACATTCTGATTGAAGTTTTCTCTTTTCCTAAGAAATCTGTCCAGGACCTGGCTGATGAGACAGTAGACTCAGCAGATATTCATCACTCCATCGAAATCTTCAGGCTCTGATCCTGCCACTTTGCTCACTAGAAGATAGATGAGCAGTTGCATCTACACTTGGTGAGTCACCAGGCATGAGTGAGCTGCAGCCTAGCCAATGGGAAAGGGAAGGACTTGTGCCAGCACCTTGGAGATTGAGGCTTTACAGTGGATCTGGAATAAGGCAGCCTTGTAGAAAAAGCCTCCTGTGCATGTCCATCAAGATCCTTATAAGTATCATAA
>JARFYF010000036.1:30311049-30324934 GCA_030265395.1 Rhina ancylostomus
TACCCCGAACATTTCCTTTGAACTTTTCCCCTCTCACTTTAAATGCATGCCCTGAGCAATGAGGAAGAGTCAATCGACGATATGCCAGATAGGCGGCCTCTGGGGAAGAGTGATCTTAATCTGATTCTTAACCATTCTTCCTTTTACATTTTGCCAATCTATTTTGAGTAGCTTGGACTATTTAATTCTTAAAATTTATCACTTTGTAACCACCTCTCAGTAATTTTATATGAAGACTGGAAGTAATCTAGTATGATCTAAACTCGTCTTAAATCTGAAGAAAGCAAACTTCTAGGGCATGAGGCAAGAGTTGGCTATGGGATATAGGGAAACAAGATTAAAAGGTATGACTGTAAACATGCATTGACCAGCATTAAAAGAATTAATATATAGTTTACAATTAATATATATCCCTCGGGCAAAAAATAAACATCAAGAGAAGTACTCTAGTCATGGTTATGGGGAGACATTAATGATGGTATTAGATCAAATTAAAGAACTTATAAAGTTGCCAAATAAAGTGTTAAGCAGAAGAACTAGGAACATTTCAGAATCTGGCAAAGGACCAAGATTTGATAAAGAAAGGAAAGTAAACTATGAGAGTCACCTATTGAGAAACATATAACAGACATTAAAGCTCCTAAAGATATGTGAAAAGGCAAAGCTGAGGAATGAGCTATGGAATATGCTCAATATATATGGAATATATATGGAATGAGCTACCAGAGGAAGTGGTTGAAGCAGGTACATTAACTGACATGGGTGGTTCACACACTGGGACAAGGGAATTCATGAGGGAAAAGATGAGAAATAAACAAATATTTTGTTTTTGTTGCAGTAAATCGCTTAGAAAATGTAGCAAAATACAGACGTAGAATGAATGAGGAGCCCAGAGTATCAGTAAGCAAATAGTATTGGAGAAACTTATGTGATAAAAGTTCAGGTCTTGATGATCTGCATCCTGGGGTTCTGAAGAAGGTGGTTATAGAGACAGTGGATGCATTGATTGTCATCTTATTCCAAAGATTCTGTAACTGTTCCCACTGATTGGAAGGCAATAAAAGTAACTGCAATACTTAAAAAAAGGAAAGGCAACAGGAACTATAAGCTTGTTAGCCTGATATCAGACATTGTGAAAATGCTTAAATCTACTGTTGAGAAAGTTGCAACATGGCACTTGGAAATGACTAATAACATTGTGAATAGTCAATGTGGATTTATGAAAGGGACATGTTAGACTATCCTGGGGATGTTAAGTAGCAGAATGTATAAGTGCGAACCCTTAGGGATTATTTACTGATACAGATTGATGGTTTACGAATGGATAGAAAACTGAGGATTGGAATAAAAGTGACCTATTTATTTCAGGGTTGGGAGGCTCTGACCCATGGAGCACTGGAGAGATTTGACTAAGGGGGTCATGCATAATATAACGAAGTTTGCTGATGATAAAAGTTGGTTGGTAGCTTGGGTTGTGAGGAGGATGCAGAGAGGCTTCAGAGGACGTAAAAAGACATAACAGAGGAAATTAATGTGGGAAACATGAGATTATCCACTTTGGTAGAAAAGCTGGAAGCTGTTAAGCTGGAAAGAGTGCAGAATAGATTTATGTTGCCAGGACTCTGTCCTTAGACTTATTGAGGGTGGTTGAGCAGGCTAGGAATTCATTGATTGGAGCACACAGGAGTGATCTTATAGAGGTGTATAAAATCATGGAGGGGCATAGATCGGGTGAATGCACACAGTCTTTCCCAGAGATGGAGAATCAAGAACTGGAGGGCATAGGTTTAGGATGAGAAGGGAGAGATTTAATAGGAATCTGAGGGACAACTTTTTCTCTCCAAGGGTTGTCAGTAGATGGAATGAGCTACCAGAGGAAGTGGTTGAGGCAGGTACATTAACAACATTTAAAAGGCAGTTGGAGAGGTAAATGGATAAGAAAGGTTTAGAGGGATATGGGCCTAACACTAGCAAATGGGACTAACATCTTGGTTGGTATAGACCATTTGGGCCGAAGGGCCTGTTTCCAAGCTGTATGACTCTATGACTCTATAAAACCAATAGATAGGCAGATTTTTTAAAAATGTATTATTGTAAATGAATTGTAGAAAGTGAGCATACAAGAACACCAAACATTTATGAAGCCAAATGGCATGTTGGCCTTTACTTCAAGAGGATTTGAATACAAGAGAAGAGATGTTTTGCTCCAATTATATTGAGCCCAAGCAAGTTTGTATCTGAAATACTGTGTACGGGTCTGATCTTCTTACTTAAGGAAGGATATACTTGATAATGGGAATGCAGTGAAAGTTCACCAGGTTGATCCTGGGATGGTGGGCTTCTTCAGAGCAAAAGCTAAGCTAGGTTTGGAAGAGTCTCATTGATACATACAAAGGTCCTCCATTGTATCTGAGGTGTTCCCATTGGAAGGAGTGTCTAGAACCAGGTGTGACAGTTCCAAGATAAAAGGTCAAGTGTTCAAGATCAGGATGAAAAGAGAGTTCTTCATATTGAGACAACAACTGCAAGGAGATATTGAGATTCTGAAACAAAGTCCTTGGTATCTTCACAGATGTTGCCTGACCGATGAGCATTCCCAGGAATTTCCAGATTTGTTTGCGAATTAGGGACAATAGCATAGATATCTTTAAGGGGATCCAAAACAGAGGGATATGGTGATTAAAGTTAGAGTAGATTAGCTGTTTTCCATGCTGTAAATTCTCTATGGCTCTCTGCAGCAGCGAAGCATTTGTGGACTGTTTGCCAAGCTCAGCATTAACGAATTCTTCAGGCATTGCTCACGTTCATTAATCAACAGGAGCCCTGTAATTTTTCATTGTTATTTTCTTTGATGCTCATAATTCACAAGACATTAAAAAGTGAGGCAATTTTGAAGCCCCCAAATATGTGTTAACTGAATGCAATTTTAACCAATGCAGCACATTGGTTAAATGTGGGCCAAGGTCTCATTGGCTATCCCACACCTTCGGCAGGTTCTCACAGCGTCAGCGCTCCCACGCCCCTTCGTACATCTTGTGGGATATTGATTACACCTAAGTAGAATGGCATTCACTACCTGGTATCCCTTCCAGGCAGTGTGTCTCCTTAGCCACCCATTGGAGATCTTATCATTCCTAAAATTTCTGACACCAGAACCCTGGAAGGGTTGATTAGCCCAGCGCTCAAACTCCGCCGACCTCCAATCAAGATGGAATTTAGCAGGACTTCCTTTCTTCGCGCCAGTCTGTACCATCGAGTCCTCAAGTTGTTTGCCGAGGTTGTCAAAAAGGGCTCTTCCACCACTGTACTCCTTAATCACAGCCAATCCCTTTAACTTCTCGATGGTGGCCATGTTGTTCTCACCGGCCCACTCAAAAGAGTCATTAATAACTATGTCCTCCGATGTTAACAAAGACTGACATTTCCTTATTATGGCCAGCGGAATCTGGATCTCTAGGCATACATAACCCTCCATCTCTTAATCTGGAATATATTTCCATCAGTGGTGTCGAGCGGGAGATGTAAAATCTCCTTGACCGTAGTTCTTATTAAACAGTCAAGGTCCCTTAAAATATTCTGGGAGGATTCGGTCAATATTAGGTGGAAATAAACACGTGGAATTATATATGTCCTTAGCAATTCGACCTTCTGTATTGGCTGGAGTCTAGATCTTTTAATACTATCGAGCCAATTTTCCATCTTTGATCTTATATTCTCGATGGACACCCCACACCACGGATCGATCCTTGCCCCAAGGTATTTTTCAATCTCACCGGGTGGGATATAAGATATTCTTTCCTGGCCAAAGAGCCAAGGCTCCTTCAAGTTGTACAAATGAGTCTTCCGAGTGCTAACAAAGTAAAAGCCTTTAGTCTTCTTCACATTAACGCTCAATCCGGTGCCAGCACAAAACTTGCTCAAGATTTCAATGTTCCAGATCATGCCTTCATAGGAGTCGCTGAGACTTGCTACGTCATCCGTGAAAGTGAGCGCCGTGCATCTCGATCTTCCCTGATGTGTCACCATCTCGACTCCTATGCACCGATGTTCTAGGGTTGCAATAAGAGGATCCATAGCAATGTTGAAAAGAATTGGAGAGAGGGGATCACCCTGCTTCACTCCCCGTTTAATTCCAATATTCTCAGTTCTTTTTGCACCCACCTCTATAACAGTTGTTGTTTACAGGTCGAGGACCAGGTCAATAAAGACCTTTGGTGCACCAACTCTCTTCAAGGATTTAACAAGAAGTTTGTGTCCCACCGAGTCGAATGCCTTGGCTAGGTCCACAAACAAAACAGAGAGCTCCTTGCCGCTCCTCTTCGATCCATTAATGATGTTTTTCAGGATCGTTATGTTCTTGTTGCAGCCAGGTGTATTTAACAAAAATCCCTTGTGTCTTGGGCTTATCTTAATGGACTCACCCAGACGTTTTGCCAATATTTTCGTAAAGAGTCTAAGAATCATGGGCCCAATTGTAATTGGACACCAATTATCCAGACTCTTTAACAGATCTTTATTATCGGTCTTAGGGATTAATACTGTTCAGCTCTTTTTGAGACACTCCAGAATGGTGCCGGACTTAAGCCATAATGTGAATAGACACACTAATGTATTTCCATCGTCAGCCATAAGATTTTCCAACTCCCGTTTGGTAATACCATTGGGACCGGCTGCACTCCCCTCTCTGATTCCTTTCAAAGCCTCGTCGACCTCCATCTCCTCGATTTTCCGGAGGAGATTCGTTTCAATTAACTATTTCTCTTTTCTGCCCTCTTGCTCCTCTTTACTTTTAACCACTTCATCCTTGGTGCTAGGGCATTTAGCTGGCCTGCTCTAACCTCTGAAATTCCTGCCTTAAATTTCTTTTTAGATCTTCCTGAAAACCCACAGCTGCTTTTGGCTACAACAGCTTTTTAAGTTGATGAAAAGGAAAATCATGGGTATAAATGGTGAACAGCCTCGCCGTCTGTTTGCACTTGGCAGTGGCTAATATCACCCCCAAGGGCTCTATTGTTCCTCAATGTTACTTGACTGTCTCATAAAATCATTGGGTATAAATTGGTGTATGCCAGTTCTTTAACTAAAAATTAGTGTGGAGTGTACAATTCTGAATGATAAAAATGAGAAGTCTGAAATAAAAGCAAAAGCTGGAAATTCTCAGTAGATCAGGCATCATCTGTAGAAAGAGAAATTGCCCTACATTTGAGGTAAAGTTTGGAGTTTCACTGTCATAGTTGACAGTTTGCAATATGTCATTTCAGTCATACACTCCAATACATCAGTACAGGAAGAGAAGATTAAGTCTTAAAAATAAAATATTTTTGAATTCACCTACTCATCAGGTACATTTTCTGAGCCTATGAAGATGGACTTATTCATGATGAGAATGAATGTTGCAGTTTACAGAGTCCTCCACAAATGCCATTTCTGAAGAGAGGTAGCTAGATGTGGAAAGTGTGGGCAGTGAGGCACATTTACCAGGGGTGGAATGGAGGGAGCATATACTTGGAGCTGACTGCATGTAGGGGCATGTAACAAGAAGACAACATTTGGCATAGAAATCACTGGAATTAAGGACTTTAAAATGAATGGGATCACAAACTAACCCAAAACTAATGGAAAGGTGGAAGAGCATCTTTAATATGGTTCAGCTGCAAGTATTTATGATGTGAAAAATCTTTTTTTCATTACTGATTTACTTTTCCTTTTTAAGCAAATTTTGTTATTGTGCCATTCATTCTGCCCCACCCATTCACTGTCCCACAACTTGTATTGAACTACCTGCTTAACTTTGAAGTAACTGTTTCCTAGGGAGGGGCAATTCATGGATTTGCTCTTTGGACTTGCTGCCTTCCCTGTCTAAGTGTTCTCCACCAGCTAATTTGATAGAGATCTTGATGCTGTATTTTCAGTTTCTTGTTTCATCATCTGGAGTATTTCTTTTCCTGGATTCCAAGTATCAGACTTCAGGGACAGATTACACAAATTGGAATTGTGTTGCCTGAATTTAGGTTCTGTTTAAAAAAAAACAAAGGGTATCTAGGGGTATTCTTTCATCATCACTGGTTCAATAGAGTGGAAGTAGGGCAGATAACTCTTCAAATCAGCACTACTTATAGTTTAATTTGTCAAAATGGAATTTATCTATGCCCATACTCAAGAAGACCTAGGCTGATCAGTAGCAATTAGTTTTCACATTCTGGCAAGAAAAATTCATACCACTCAATTGCCAGACAACAAGCATCCCTAACAACAGTATAATCTTCACCTTGCTATTGACAGTGGCAAGCATGGTAGTGTAGCGGTTAGCATAACGCTTTACAGTGCCAGCGACCTGGGTTCAAATCCAGCCACTGCTTGTAAGGAGTTTGTACGTTCTCCCCGTGTCTGCGTGGGTTTCCTCCGGGTGCTCCAGTTTCTTCCCACATTCCAAAGACATACAGGTTAGGAAGTTGTGGGCGTGCTATGTTGGCGCTGGAAACGTGGCGACACTTGCGGGCTGACCCCAGAACACTCCACACAAAAATATGTATTTCACTGTGTGTTTTGATGTACATGTGACTAATAAAGATATCTAATAGAATTGTCATTGTCCAATTATCCAGCATTAAAATCCTGAGTCACCATTGACTAGACTTGTATATACTGCAGTTACGGAAGTGTATGATATTGGGTTTTCTGCAGAGTGTATCTCATATCCTGGCACCCAACCTGCTTTCCCTCCCCATCCCAACTCCCTTCTGCATGATGTCCCAAAACCAACATGGTGGGAGCAGGCCCATGGAATTATCAGGCTGCAAAAAAAAAGATGCTGAAAATCTGAAATAAAACAAATGTTGGGAACACTCAGCAGGTCAGGCAGTATCTTTGGAAGGAGAAACAGAGTTAACTTTTGAGGTCTGAGACCCTTCATCTGAAGTAAAGTTTGGAATCTGCATAATTACAGTTTCAGACTCCTAGTTGCACACAAATTTGGCTGTTCCTTCGTCATTGCTCTATCATGATCCTACTTCTGCAATGGTTCAAGAGGGAGCTAAGTACCAACTTCTCATAGCCTAAGTGTTGACTTTACCATTGCTATCCACCCTTGAATACTTAGGGAAAAAAAATCAAAACCATCAAATCCCTTTGTAATTTTGAATACCTCTATCACGTCACCTCGGAGGCACCTTTCTTCTAGATTTGGAACATTCTTAGTTTAGCCATCATGTCAAAAAATCTGATTTCCACTTTCTCTAGAGCTTCTGCATTTTTTATAATATGGAGACGTAGCTGGACTACACAATATGATCAAACCAAGTTTCTGTCTGTATTTTCTATTTATTTATTAAATTCAGATGATGTCTTCTATTTTCCTGATTTTAATCTCTTTTTCTCTGTGAATGTCCAGGCACTCTGCACCTCCATCCCCAAAAGGGCAATGTGAAGCTTATCTTCTTTTTCCACCATTCAAAGTGCAGATAGCTCCTTCCTCATTCACTCATCCCTATACACTTCCCTCCCTCAGCTGGTGATTAACAGCTCTAGTTTTTTTTACACTTCACCTCCATAGATGCTGCCTGGCCATCTAACTACTTCCAACATTTAGTGTTTTTATTTTATCTTTGTTTAAGCAGTCCGTGTGAAGCTTGTAATTATTTAGTTATTTAATGGATCCTTGGAAAGGCACAGCACAACTTCTTTCAATCCTCTTTACTGTTCATCATGTTTCTGATTTTCAGTTGCAACCTTTTGAAATTATCTGTCGTCAGTATCCTGTATCCAGGTCATTAACATATATCAAAAGGGCAGTGGTCCAAATACCAACTTTCTGATGATACTACTGCATACTTAACTCTCAATAAAAATAATAGCCCATTTCAAAGTTTGAGAGAGATTGGAGACTTTGATCTTGTAGTAAAAGAGTTATCTTATAATTAGCATGATGTTTCTTTCAATTTTATCCCATTGTCAATTTCTGCTTGTAATATTTTTGGTATATTTTTCTCTTTTCAATGGTAAGCAGACCTACACCAACCTGTGCAACATGCTTACTTCTCTAAAGTTACACCATGAAAGCGTAAATGTTCCCATCAATATTATTTTCATTCTAATGGATGCTATATGCAACACAGCACTGGTTTCCAGACTTAAAACTGATTTCCAAGGGAGATAAACTAAATTATCACAACTGCCACAAGCTAAAATCCCAGGAGCAATATAAGATTTTGTACTTCACTGGAACTCAATGGCTTACAACGTAATTCTTTCCTTGACAAGAGCAGTTTATTAAGGCAGCAACACCTTAGTAGAATCCACTCTGCATAGAAAGCAAAGAAAGATTTTAAGCACATCAAACATATTGCCTATCTTTAAAACTAATTGTGTAAAGAGATGTCTAAATACACTTTGCAGGGTGTTAATCAATGAGTAGATAGTCAAGATCAGGTGCAGGATATAGAAGAACAACGTGGGCTTGGCAGAAAATAATTTGAGACATACTATATCAGTAAGTCAGAAGACCAACAATCTGAACACAGATAGAAATTCAATGTGTTCGCATGCTCTCTCTTGGGATACTCTCTCATGCTACTGGGATCTGCACATCCAAAATGTTTTTATTATGTATAAATGATATTGACTGATTATTTTAAACATGTTTTTGCACTGGCTCGGGAGTTATTGATTCTGGGGGATTATTGGAATGTATTTTGCAGTTTTTCAGGTTTTTTTCAAGATTTATTGGGATATAGAGTAAAATACTTGAATTTAAGACTGCCTTTAATAAATTCAAGACAACATCAAGTGCTTCAGAGCCATAAGGATGTACTTTTGAAGTGTGGTTACTGTAGTGATGGTAGTGACCTAAATAATCTCTTAAGAATCATAATCATCCATTTTACAGACTATTCATGTATGAATTATTGCTAGAATGTATACAATTATGTGTTCATCATGGAGTATACTCACAGTCAAAGTAATGGTGATCAGTTATTATTCATATTTAAGTTCATATTTAAAAAGAAGCATGCTTCTGCTATCAGAGCACAGATGTTAATCCCTATTTATCTGTCCCCAATTCCACATATCCAGGTCATTAACTGGTTTAGTTGTCTTCCTATTAACAAGAAAAATGAATATTCTGAGGAGACGCAACCACACTTCTGTCCTTCTGTACACATGCTCTTGACGTGCAAGACTCTTGGCTAAAAGATAACATTTCCATGTGCTGAATCGGTAGTGGGCTCCTTAGGTTAAAATATTCCAGTGTTAAATTAGGATTGAGATAACTCTAGCACTGTATATTTGTATTAATACTTTTTCTGTTATGTTAGTGTTAAGCTTGTCAGTTCAATCCTATTTTTTCCCTCATAATTTATGCTTGCTGATTAGATATTTCCCTTTCAAATTTTAAGTTGATCCTGTATTTCTGAGGCAGCATATTCCCTAACCCTACAACTCTTTATGTGAAGAGGATATTCCTGGATTTACTTTTAACCACTTCAGCTCCATTTCAGTTTTCCCTTTAACAAAGGAAACATTATTTCTTATCCACCCGGTTCATTATTCTAAACCTCTTAGTCAAGTCTCCTGTTTACCTCCTCATCCCCAGAGAAAATAATTCATTTGACCCAGCTTCTCATCAGACTTTTTATCCCTGGTATATCTGTGGAATTCATTGCCAGCGACAGCTGTGGAGGCCAAGTCATTGGATGTACTTAAAGTGGAGGTTGATAGGTTCTTAATTAGTAAGGGCATCACAGGTTGCAGGGAGAAGGCAGGAGAATGGGATTGAGAGGGAAAAATAAATCAGCCATGGTCAAATGGCAGAGCAGACTCGATGGGCCAAAGGCCTAATTCTGCTCCTATGTCTTATGGTCTTATTATCACTGAACTTTCTCAAGGCCAGCAGTATCTTTCCAAAACTTAACACTGAGTACAATACTGCAGATAAGCTGTGACCTGTGCTCACTCTGAATATAGTAATATTCACTCTTTTATATTCTGTACCTTTTGCAATTCTACATGTGGCTGCAAGAGCAGGTCAGAGACTTTATCATTAAGGACTCTCACCATCCAAGACATACCCTCTTCTCATTACTACATTCAGGGAGGAGGTACAGGACCCTGAAGACCCACACTCTGTGTTTCAGGAACAACTTCCCCTCCGCCATCAGATTTCTGAATGGTCCATGAACCCATGAATTCTACCTCATTACTGCTCTTTTGCACTATTTTGTTTTGGTAACTTATGGTAATTTGTATGTCTTGCACTGTACTGCTGCCGCAAAACAACAAATTTCATGATGTATGTCAGTGATAATAAACCTGATTATGAGGCTGGGAATCCTACAGCAAATAACTCACCTCTTAACTCCTTAAAGTATGTCTAAAGCATTTGACAAGATCCCTCATAGTAGGCTGATCCAGAAGATTAAGACACATGGCATCCATGGTGACTTGGTAGATTGGATTCAAAATTGGCTTGGCCATAGAAGACAGAGGGTAGTGGTAAAGGATTGACTGGAAGTCGGTGACCAGTGTCATTCCATGGGGATCAGTGCTGGGAGCTCTGTTGTTTGTAATATATAAAAATGACTTGGATGAAAATGTTGATGGGCTGATTAGTTTGTTTGCAGATGACACAAAAATTGGTGAAGTTGTGGATAGTGAAGCAGATTGTCAAAGGCTACAGAAGGATATGGATCAGTTGCAGATATGGGTGGAGAAATGGCAGATGGAGTTTAATCCGGGCAAGTGTGAGTTTTTGCACTTTGTGAGATCAAATGTAAGGGGAATGCACCCAGTAAATGGCAGGACCCTTAAGAGCACTGATATAAAGAGGGATCTTGGAATCCAAGTCCATAGTTCCCCGAAAGAACTAACACAAGTAGAGACGGTGGTAAAGAAGGCATAGGGCAGGCTTGCCTTCATCAGTTGGGGCATTGAGTATAAGAATCAGGAAGTCATGTTGCTGCTGCATAAAACTCCGGTTAGGCCGCATTTTGGAGTATTATGTTCAGTTATGGTCACCACATTATAGGAAGGATGTGGACGCTTTGGAGAGGGTACAGAGGAGGTTCCCCAGGACACTACCTGGGTTAGAAGGTATTAGCTATAAGGAGAGGTTGGACTGACTTGGGTTGTTTTCTCTGGTGTGTTGGAAGCTAAGAGGAGACCGGATAGACACTTATAAAATTATGAGGGGCATACAAAGGGTAGATAGTCAGAGTCTCTTTCCCAGGGTAGAAATATCAAATACGAGAAAGCATAGCTTTAAGGTGAGAGGGGTAAGGTTTAAGGGAGATGTGCAGGGCAGGTTTTTACACAAGAGTGTGGTAGGTGCCTGGAATGCACTGCCAGGGGTGATGGTGGAACCAGAAATGATAGTGGTGTTTAAGAAGCATTTAGACAGACACATGAACATGAAGGGAATTGAGAGATATGGATCAATGGAGAGATAAGATCAGTTCCATCTGGCATATCATGGTTGGCACAGACATTCTGGGCTGAAGGTGTCAGTTTTAGGACTCTTGTTATTCGTTATTTATATAAATGATTTGGAGGTTCCTGTACTGTACTGTACTGTTCTATGTTCTATAAGAGGGAATATTAAGTAAGAGTTCTTTTGTTCATGGAAGTCTGTGAGCCTTGAATTATAAGTGTCATTTTTAGAACCAAACTCCAAAAATGCTCAATTTATGAACTTCACCAAACTTTAAAACTTATTACTGCTGTACCACCTAGGTGGAGAGACTAATAATGTTGCAGTTTCCAGATCAGGAAAGGGGAACATGTTTAAAGCTATGGAGAATTACTTAGCATGTGTAGAAAAATACTTCTTTCTCTTAAATAGAGGCTATTCATTTAAAATTGTCATTGGGATATGGAGGAGAGAGGTCAGGAGATGTTTTTTATGTAGACAGCTGTTAGAACATGGAATGCTATGCCTTAAGGATTAGTTGAGGCAGAAATTATTCCATGCTTCAGGAAAAAGTAGATGGGCATTTGAAGCAGAGCATTAAACAGCTCAGGGAAAAGAACACAGCAGTGGATTAGCTTTGAATTACTCTAATAAAAAGCCAACATAGAAACAATCAGTCATATGATTTTATATGAGCTGTCAACATCTATAGTTCTAATTGTTAATTTTATAGTCAAAGTATTAAGGTTTTAGCACTGGGATATGAAACACTGACTTTCACCATCCAATGCCAGCATGTAAAATTCAGAGTCCACTTATGTTTGGCAAAGTATCAATTTATTTTGACTCGGCCTCAGGAATGCACTTTTAAAAAAATTTTTCTCAAGTTTTTGTGATTGCCTCCTTGAATGAGATATCCAGCTAAGGATTGTACTGTGGTCCCAAGTTCCCTGGGAAAAAAATTGATATTGGCCAAATTTATTTTACGTGAACTACCAACAGCCAACAGACTGTGAAGGCAAATTTTCATCCCAGCAATCTGGTCTAAATTTGGACTTTCATCCCCAGTTAGTGCTCTGTAGTTCTATGCACCATCCAATTTCTATCTGAAGAAGCACACATATACAAAAGAGATGAATAGTAAAAAGCCAGCTAATAAACAGATTGTATAAACCCTAGGCCAGTTCTTGAGGGGGGGGGGTGAAATGGGGAGGGTGCAAGGGGCAGGTCAAGGGAAGAATTGCAGGAAGTAACTTTATTCATCTTTTTACCTACAGTTTGCATTCGGTGATGCCAGTCTAATCCAAAGGTCTGTGGTTCACAGGGAGCATGTTTCAATGATTATTTAGTTTTATGTCTGCTTAATTTGAATGCATATCCATTTGTTTTCACTCAACTATCAAATTCAAATAATCTCTCCACACTATCTAGTCTTCTCATAATTTTAAAACTTGCTATTAAACTTCACTATCAACAATACCTCCTCATGCTGTGTTATCTGCAAACTTGCTGATCAGGCCTTGTGTATTTACATCCATATCATTTATATAAATAACGAATATAAAGGGTCCCAAAACCTACCTGCCTTCCAATCCCACAGGACTCCAATCCATTGAACTTGGGTCTCTGTTGTTTTTTTATAATTATAGAATTTTGTAACTGAAAACTGTAGGTTAGATGCTCTGGGACCAGTAACTTTATATTGAACATCATTATTATGTGATGTGATGGAGAGAGAGTGACTGGGCAGCTCCTATCCAATTATAATGTTATTGGATCTATTCATTAGAATTCCCATCCAAGGTTTTACAGCTCTGCTGTCAACAACTTGAATTAATGGCTGCACTTATCTTTCCATTATATAATTATAAATTAATAATGACTTTTTATTCTCTTAACAATGCTGGTTCAGTGACACTCCGCAGAAGTTCACAGAGCTCACAGTTATAATACCTTCTTAAATGTACTGCTTTTACATTCATTTTTGCAAGGGACCTCTTCTCAGCTCAAAGTTATTTTATTCTTTTTTTACCTACAAGTTGCTTCAAAGTGTTACTAAGGGATAATCAAACTGAGCTCTATGTGATGTCCTTTCAACATGGTTAGTTTTGGTAGTGTATCAGTAATAGTAATTTAATGATTCACATGAGCTCTGTTGAGCTAGGTTCAAAAGATATTTAGCTACAGACATAAAATGCAAATTGCTTTTTATCTATAAAGGCTTATATTGATTTCAGAAATGACACAAGCTCTTCTAGACCCCTTATTATTGCTGTTCATTCTCCAGACCAATGGGACTCATTAGAGTTTTTCACGGGTGACTTGAGATTTATCATCATTTCTATTCTAATTATTTAGCAAACTTGGAGAAATCCACTTGTTGGATAACAGTGCTAATCACGAAATAAGATCCAAAATATCCTTTCAGCAGTTTTTATACCTTTGACTAGACAGAGTCTGATTAGGAGTCAGCATGGCTTT
>JARFYF010000036.1:30325034-30335977 GCA_030265395.1 Rhina ancylostomus
TCTGCAAAACCTCCAATCCCACTGGAAGGATAAGTGATCCAATGTCAGTGTCCTCTCCCAAGCAAACATCCACAGGACTGAGGCCCTCAGGTGGTTCCATGTTGTTCTATGCCCAGAGTCCCAAAACAGACTGAAAGTTCCCAGCTCTGCCGCGGGAAGAGATTACCAGGTGAACAGAGAAAGAGATTCAAGGATATGCTCAAAGCCTCCTTGAAAGCACTGCAACATCCCCACTGACTCCTGAGAACCTGACACATGACCCATGACCTCTCAAAGTCGCGAAGGAGAACAGGATATTGAAAACCTTAAGTCCATGCTCTGGGAACACACCAGAGGCTCTGTGGAAAGGAGCACACCACCTCATCTTGGAAATCACTGACAGAGCAGAGAGGATTCTTCCTGCTGCACTAGGAGTTGGAACATCACAGTTGGGCCATGGAAGTTGAGCAGATTTAGTCAAAGTCGCGTTTGTCACCTGCACAAGATCATGTGTGCACAGGTGCAATGAAAAACGTACCTGCAGCAGCATCACAGACACAACATTCACAAGAAAAACATAACACTAAACACTTATTTACAAGAAAGAACAAAATTACAACAAAAACAGTCAATTTTACTGCAAAGTGATTGATGTGGTCATGGTGTTGTTAAACTGTAGTGATCAGGGTTGTGCAAGTTGGTTCAAGAACCAAGTAGTTGAAGGGAAGTATCTGTTCCTGAACCTGGTGGTGTGGGACTTCAGGTACCTCCTGCCTGATGGGAGCTATGAGAAGACGGCACGGCCCGGATGGTGGGGATCTTTGATGATGGATGTTGCCTTCTTGAGGCAGCACCTCCTGTAGATACTCCCGGTGGTGGTGAGGGAGGTGCCCGTGATGTACTGGGCTGAGTCCACTGCTCCCTGCAGCTTCTCACATTCCTTCGTGTAACGGGAAGAGTTTAGTTGCACTTAAAGAGGCGTGAGATGAGGGAGGGATGGACAGAACAAGCAATGGCAAATAGAGGTCGGATGGGAGATGATGGAGAGGTGGGAGCAAGTTTGCATGCAGCTTGGATATTGGCACAGACCAGTTGGGCGAAGGGTCTGTTTCTGCACTGTAAATTCTGTACAACTTGTTACACGGCACCCAAGAAAAATGAGTGATGATTGGAATGCTGGTGGGACCTTGCTCTTTGAAAATTAACCGTTGAATTTTGCAACAAACTGTTGTGGTTCGTTGTTTGGGAAGTTAGAACGTGTCACAGCACTGGATAAGTACAAATCGTTAATTATGACATTCAAGTTTGCTTGTGACCCAGATCTGGTGGGGAAGTGGGCAGTGAGGAGGAAGTCCAGGGAGATAATGAATGGCTAAGCAATTGGGCAAGAGGGTGCCAGCTGGCGTACGCAGTTGGGAAACATGAGCTCATCCACTTTGGTCAGAAGTATAGAAATAAACTTGCAGGTGACACGAAATTGATAGTGAAGAAGGTTACTGTAGATTACAGAGGCATCTTGATCGGGTAGGGACGTGGGCCAAGGAGCGGCAAACGGATTTCAGTACAGATAAGTGTGAGGTGATGCGTTTTGAAAAGTCAAACCAGAGTAGGACTTATACTATGAATGGTAGGGCACTAGGGAGTGCAATGGAACAAAGGGACCTCGGAGAACAAGTAAAGCGGTGTCACAGGTAGACAAGGTGGTGAAAAAAGCATTTAACATGCTGGCCTTTATCAGTCAGGGTACTGAGTATAGGAGTTGGGACATTATGTTGCAGTTGTACAATGTGTTGGTGAGGCCCAATGAGTTGTACAACACATTGGTGAAGTACTGTGTACAGTTTTGGTCACCCTGTTATAGGAAATACGTGGTTAAATAGGAAAGAGTGCAGAAAAGATTTATGAGGATCCAGAGGGCCTGAGTTATAGGGTGAGGTTGACCAGGCTAGGTCTGTATTCCTTGGAACACAGGAAAATGAGGGGTGACCTTATAGAAATGTTTAAAATTAATGAGAGATATAGATAAGGTGGACGGTAACAGTCTTTTCCCCAGGGTAGGGGAGTCCAAAATTAGAGAGCATAGATTTAGGGTGAGGGCGAAAGATTTAAAAGGGACCTGAGGGGCAACTTTTTCACACAGAGGGTGGCGAGTATATGGAACGAACTGCCGGAGGAAGTGGTTGAGGCAGGTACAATAGAATCATTTAAGAAGCACTTGGATAGGTACATGGAGGGGAGGGGGCCTGGAGCGATATTGGCCAAACGCAGGAAATTGGGACTACCTAGTTAAACAACATGGTTGGCATGGACTTGTTGGGCTGAAGAGCCTGTGTCCATGGTGTATTGCTCTATGACTCAATGAACATATGTGCTTCCTTTGAAGTTATCAATTTTTCAGTAATCATGGACAGTTCTATATTCTTAGTTTAAAACTATCCTGTCATCATTTGTTGTGCATAATCATATAATAAGCAGAGCAGTTTGCTTTTTGAAAGGTGTGTTTAGGAAATATTTGCAACTACAATAAACAGACAAGTACATATCAAATAGTAAATGGATGCCCTGTATTCACATTTTAAGGTACATGCTAGTCAATGATAAAACAATGACTATATAATTTCAAATACATATTTCATCACACAATCATATAGATTTTCCTTCAGGCAAAATGTGATTAATTGCAAATAAAACTGCAACAATTAAAACAAGTTATATTTCTGAGTGTGAACTGTAAATAGCTTTGCAAGAATTACATTTAAGCGTGCACATATTTGCACTATTATTTGAAATGAGTTAACTCCTGGGTAAACATAATAGCCAATTTGTTGGACAGGAAACCTGTCCACTGGAGTAGGAAGCTGATGGTACCTCATGTAACATTATTTCAGTATTGGGATATTTGGATTTTAGCAGAGTTTCGTTGGACTTGCATCACCATGCTAAGTTTATAGAGTTTACTTGGTAAAGAAGTCATCGCCATTTTAATTGTGGTGGAGCCTTTTTCAATGTACGAACTTGAAATTATTCTCAATGGGTGACCATCTACAACAGATGCAGTGCATATCGTCTTAAAACATCATTCTGAGGAGAGTTAGCCTTCCTCAACATTTGGTGTTTAAATATTATTAAATCTGACTCTCAAGTATTGTTGCGCATGGTTTCAACATTTGAGAACACACCATTTCAATCACAAATTAGACCGTCATGATTTACCACAAAATTAGAGAGTCTTGATGAAAGCCATGAAGAATAATATAGAAATGATGGAAGTAACTTCTGGCATGTATGAATGTAAGTGGCAGAGTTTCACTAAGTACAAATGTGAGTGAAAAGGAATATGGCCTTACCAATCATGCCCATACAACTTTAACATGATATCTTAAGACAAATTTCTACACCAAAATAACGCTTCCTCGCCAACTCTATCAATAAACTTAGTGCATAATACTGTGCATCAAAAAATAATTTAATGAAGGATTTCTCTCAGAAGTACAGGAACCATTAGGGCGGAGATTTGTCACTTCTTCCATCAGTTATCTGTGAGGAAAAGAGAAATTTATTCATTTGCATTCAGTATTTGTACTTAAGACAATATTGTGATTTGAGATTTAAACTAAATTTGGGGGTGGGTGGTGAAAGCAGGTAGAATATGGAGTCTATTCATTGAAGGAAAACACCTCACTTACCTAATTCCAAATACTTGGGTTCAAGTTTGCAAAACCCAGACCCTTGGGTCCCCAAGCTTCCACAAAAGAACTAATAAGGGTGAAGTAACTAAGACTGAACACTTAACCAGTTGAGATCATGGCACGGTTTCTATATTTTTTCCAACCAAGACCATTATAATCACTGGTAGACTGGCTTGCAGAGTTATTTGGAACCAATTGGGACAAATTCTAGTCAATGGACAACAGGTAAGGAGTAGGAGCACTATGTACAACAGCATTAACTGCCTTAACATGTGTGAATATATTGTCAACAGTCTGGCCACAACATGGAAGCACATTATACTCCATCAAAGAGTTGTCCCACCATTTCGAGGCCCATAGCTTTGGTGGAAGGAGCTTGACTCTCTACTAGCTAACCTAGAAGGCATTGGATCCTGGATAGGTGTGGACTGTTTTCTCTAGAAAATGCTTTCCTGGAAGAGGTGTTCCATTTCTCAGCAATTTCTCCACCACTGATAAGCATTTAGCAGTGACAGGGCATTGGTTTATCACGTGATGCTGTCTATCACCACTATGTTCCAGATGTCCAAGTCTACATTCTGTATATGCTCAGTGTTTATTCAGTTGTTATCTAAATTTTTCAAAGAACTGGACCTGTTGTGAGAATGACTCTCTTCTCTGATCACAGATCAGATGCAGTCGTCCTCATTTTTAAACTACCATCACTGATTGTCCTATCACAAGTGCAGCAATTGGAGGAAAGGAACTGTTGTCCTGAGAAAAGGAAATTGAAGAGGAGTTCAATCATAACCTTACCATAAGTGGGAATGGTGCCATAATCAGCTTCCAGCACTGCAGGCATGCTCTCAGGCAGCTGCCGAATATTGACATTTCCATGCCTGTGGTAAATCACAAAATATAATATAAACTCCAAACTAATTTTTAAATACCTTAATCTTAAACCTACCGGTACTTTTTCAAAAAATGCCACCTGCTTTTGTGATTGTTTCCAAGAACAAAGCACTACGTATGTATAATAGGTAGCTTAGAGAAAATCCAAAAATAAATTCAAATGCTGAAAATCTGAAATAAAAGCAGAAAATGATGGAAAAGCTCAACAGGTGAGACAGCATTGTGGAAAGAGAAACAGTCAATGCTTCTGGTCTGAGAAAGGTTTGCAGACCCAACACATTGCCTGCTTCTCTTTCCACATTTGCTTCCTGACCTGCTGAGTTTTTCGGCATTTTCTGTTTTCATTTATTTCCTTATGCTTATCCTTTTTTCACTATTTCTTTCTCTGCTTCCCTTCCTGAATGTACCGATCCCACTTCCACCCAACCTAAAACCATCCCCTTGTACCCCATCCTCACCATCACTTAGCACTTCCCTTCCTGCATGCTTAACAATAATATCAGCAGATTAGTTACCATGAATGATAGCACAGTGGTACAGCCAGGATGTAGCCTTTTCACTTTTCTTACCAGAGACATACACACAAACATTCTCTTCCAATAGGATTCTCTTTTCTCCAACTAATTCCAGCAATACTGAAGCCAATTATTTCAGCTCCCCATATGTATTGTATTCCTGATTGTGGTTATTAATTGAGCACAGCTCACTGTTGTTTGCATATTCTGTCCCATCATTGAGATAAGTTAATTGTAAAATCAGCTCTGTCAAGTAATCATCAGCATCCTATCTCATAATGTGGAGGGTGTACATTGCAATGGAATTCTGGGATTAAAATCCCATGAATGACTGTTTTTACTTCTGCCTTGGATGGATAAAGACTGATCCATCATTTTGCTGAAATCAGCAGGCATACTGCAGAGGCTGGCACCTTTGTGGAATATCACTTGCACTTTCAGAACATTTTAAATTCTTCTATAGGAAAAAAAAGAGTTCCTTGTTTTCATTGCAAAATATCCAGTTTAATATTGGATGATACTCTGCCAATTGATCTATGAAATCTGCCTTTCTTGATAGATTTTCCCAGGAGAAAGCACTTTCTTACTTTCCCAGTTCTGATGAAGGGTCCTTTCCTGAAACTTTAACTGTTTCTCTTTCCACAGGTTCTGCCTGACCTGCTGAGTGTTTCCTGTATTTTCTGTTCTTACGTCACCTGATTTCTCCCTCCTGTTTCCAATTCTATCCTCACATAATGAGCATACAAATACAGTTTTGTAGAAAGATTCAATGAATTTCACATTGGAATAAGATCTGTAGCTGATTTGTCTCCTAAAACAAGTTGTAGAATGTTCAGTTGTTCACCTGAACCAGCAGCTCAGTAAAATCAACCTGTAGTTTTCTATTCTGTTGTAGCTTAGTTCTGCACTGATTAGCTACTTAGATATGATATTCTTTGTCTTACATTGATAATAATTTGCTTCTTTGTGGTTTATGGGGAATCAAAATCAATAGTCTTCAACTAAGTTAATGCCCGCTATATTCAGCATGAAACTTAAAATTTACAGTGCCAATTGATTTGAGTTTGAATTATACCTTTGATTGCCCAGAATTGCAGCCAAGTATTTTTTAATTGCCATCTGCCTCTGGTATCGAGCATAGCTATCTGTAAAGATGTCATCAGAGTGTCTCTTGACTAAGGGTTCAGGTTCTTCCACAATGTTGCTGCCACTATTTAAAAAGATAAAATCACACCAAAATGTTACATGTGGTCTGACTTAGTGATTTCATGTCATGTTATTCAAGTCACATCTTACATTTAATATACTTCAACTTACCAGGAGAGACCTGGACAATTATCACTTACAATCTCGTTTCTTGTTCAGACAACATTGAAGGAGGCCATTCAGCTCACTGGGTCCATACCAGCTCCAAGAGGAATTTTCCCAGTATTCACTGCTCCTTTTTATCCCTGTAGCCCTGCAACATATTATCTCTCACAAATGCCTGTTAACTCCCCCTTTGTTTCCTTTTGCCATTAAAGTACAGTTTGGGGGTAATTTATAGAAGACAGTTAACCTACCAGCATATCTTTGAAATATCAGGGGGAAAACAAAGAACCTGAAGAAAACTCACACAATCAAATGGAGGACATGCAAACCACACAGACAGCAAATGAATTCGGCATCATACCTGGATTCCTGGAGCTTTAGGGTAGCAGCACTAACTGCTGTACCATTCTGCTAAGTGCCTGCACCCACACACTGAGGTTAACAAACCACATACACTCATATCTTGAAGTATATTTATGATGCTAAATAACCCAGTCAGTCTGCATTAAAACACATGAATCATGTGTCAAAACCACATTATTTCATAGACATTACAAGTGCAAAATCTCAAATGAATAATTCTATATAGCTATGTACTTAGATGATTTAGCATTCTGTGAGAGATGGCATTTAGACTTATATTTTCCTCAAAAGAGTAGGCTCTTTTAATGAGGGTTTTTGAAGAGTTACAATAAATATTTATTTCTTCCATGTTTTCCTCCAAAAGTGTCCTGCAGTGGAACTGATTTGCCATTTACACAACCGCCATACAAGTATGCTTTGTGTCACAGACTTCCTCAGAGGTAATTTACCCCCCCCCAGCTTTTTTCAAATCATCTGCAACTACTAATACTTTACTTTTGATTCCCAAGTCCATCACTTATGTAAATTGTGAAAAACGTTAACCTCAGCATAGGTCCCTGCAGAAGACCACATTCAATCTTCCAACAGTCTATGTAACTACCTCAAATACTGTCTACTTTTTGTAGCCAGCTTACTATCCATTCTGTTACATTCTCTCCATATTATTATTATACTCCAATCACAGTTTTATACATTACATTATAAAAAGGCTTTCAAAAGTCCATTTACATTGCATCTGCAATGTGCTTTTGGTATTTTTCAGTTTTAGATGCAATATGTTAACTGAGTATGTGTTCCAGTATCATTTCTTTAATAGTCCCCTAGATTTATTGGGTCTATCTTTTGAAATACAAGAATAACATAAACTATCCACTAGTGCTGTCATTATTTCCTTTTCTAGCACTTCTAGCTACTCCTCTTGGTGGATAAAACATGAAATTCATCCTAACCTGAAATTTCATCATCTATAAACTGGTCTACTTTGCCAATTACGCTAAATGTGTTAACATCCCTGAAGGTCTTCTCTTTTAACACCATGTCCATTTTATCCCTAGTAAAGATTAAAGCTAAGTTAACTGTTTCTTCTACAGTTTCACTGCCACCTTCTATGCCTTTACCCTCATCAATGCTTAGTAACACAAATCATATCTAAAATTTCCTTTTGTTCCTTTCAGTACAAGTTCTTTGAAATCTTGATTATTTTTTTCTATTTGATACTTTTAGTTTAAGATTTCTCTTTCTCTTCCTATTTGCTTTACTGACTTCTTTCCTAAAGCTTCTTTATTTTCTCAAAGTCAAAGTCAAGTTTATTGTCATATGCACAAATACATGTATACACAGGTGCAATGAAAACCTTACTTGCAGCAGCATCACAGGCACATAGCATCATACAAGCAGCAGTCACAAGAAAAGCACAAATTAAACATAAATTACATACAATTTTTACAAGAAAGAACACAATTAGTACAAAGTCCATTTTAGAGCAAAGGGATCAAAGTGGTCATAGTGTTGCTAAACTGTACTGATTAGGGTTTTGCCAATTGGTTCAAGAACTGATTGGTTGAAGGGACGTAACTGTTCTTGAACCTGGTGGTGTGGGACTTAAGGCTTCTGTACCTCCTGCCTGATGGTAGCTGCGAGAAGATGGCATGGTCGGATGGAGGGGATCTTGGATGATGCAGGCACGGCAGTGTAACAGTTAGTGTAACACTATTACAGTGCCAGTGACCCAGGTTCAAATACAGCCGCTGTCTGTAAGGAGTTTGTACGTTCTCAATGTACGTGTGACTAATAAAGATATCTTATGTATTTTGCCTTCTTGAGGCAATACCTCCTGTAGATACTACCAATGGTGGGTAGGCATGCGCCTGTGATGTATTGGGCTGAGTCCACTACTCTCTGCAGGAGCATGGGAGCCTGGGCGCTGGTGTGTAAAAGGGAACATGAGAATAATTACCTGGTGAGCCAGGTGCCAAACTATCAGGGCTTCCAAACAGTCAGATAGTAGATTATCAGAGTTTTATTTTAACTAAACTACCAGCATGTCTTTGGGATGTGGGAGGAAACCAGATGACATAGATGAGAGTCACATTCACAGGGAGAACGTGCAAACACCACACAGACAACCTGCAGCACCACTGTGCTACCTAGCCAGCTAAAAGTTGTACTGGCACACTGGCAGTGATGTGAATGTCAGCATCAATGTTTACCTTTGCTGAGAAGCAGCATCTGAGATAGAATGCAGAATGGTAGAACACAGACAAAAAGAGGCCATTCTAGCCACTAACCTTGTACTGGTTCTATGAAAGCATGATGCAATAAATAAAATTCCCATGGTCTCCTAGAATTAGACAGGAATGGAAAGAGGCCCTTTAGCCCACAAGTCTATGTCGACCATCAAGCACCCATTTTCACTAATCCTCCTCTAATCCCACTTGAAATTTCCCACATTCCCATCAATTCCCCCCCACCAACCCCAGATTCTACCGTTCACCTACACTCAAGGGTCAGATTAAAATGGCCAATTAACCTACCAACTGCTGCCTTTGTTGATACTGACTAGATCACAAATGTATTTTCTCTAGACTGGGGAATCTGATCCATAAAAAAAAAGAAGCAACACAAAAGGTGCTGAAGGAACTCAGCAGGTCAGGCAGCATCCATGGAGGGAAATGGACAGTCCAGATGAAGGATCTGGACCTGAAACATTGACTGTCTATTTTCCTCCATAGCTGCTAACTGATTTGCTGAGTTTCTCCAGCGCCTTTTGTGTTGCTCCAGTTTCCAGCACCTGCCATCTCTTGTATCTCCATAAAAAATGAAGACTTGTTTGATTATAGAATCTACTGTCTGAGTTACATGAGTAGTTAATGCCGTCTGGGAATCTATCTGAAGCAGCACAACTTTCTCAAAAGCCAGTCAACCTCAACCTTCCCCAGCACAATCATCCTGCCATTCTCACATGCAGAATAATCAACCAACTGTGCTGCAGACCAGCAGGATCTGCCAAAAGAGGAATTAATATAATGATATACAAGACTGAAGTATAATGAAGGATTTGTCTAACATAATTCCAATTAACAGTGATCATTAAATCAAAGACAACAATACCATAGAAAATTATATCAGGAAAGGAGTCACCTTGCAGAAACTAAAATGTGTGGTTTTCTTGTTATCTGTAGCAAATAGGGCTCTCAAAAGGGTAACATATTGTGCATGGGACATAGGAATGTAATTAGAGCAATTGGCCCTTAACCCTATTCCAACATTTAATATGACCATGGAGCAATAAACAGTCTGCTGTTGGAACTCAGCAGGTTGAGCAGCATCTAGATTAGATGCTGCTCGACCCACTATGTCCAGCAGATTGTTGCTCCAGATTCCAACATCTGCAGTCTCTTGTGACCTTGACTGATTTGTAAACTGATTCCATATGCCTGCATTGTTTTTCTCTATTTCCCTTAATGCTTAGGACAAACAAAAATCAGTTTATCTTGGATTTAAAATCAGCATTTGACCCAGTATCATTTGCTGTCTGTGGAGAAGTGTTCCAAATTTCTAGCATGCTCTGTGTACAAAACTGTTTCAGAACTCAATAATTTTTAGATTCTGCCCTCTAGATGTGGATGCAGCAACCAACAGAAATAGTTTCTTTCTCTCTACCCTGTTTTGCTTGGAATATGCTGTTGTGGTACATTGTTTCAGAGACCTCACAGTGATATTGTTGGCAGTGGTAATGACTTGATCACCAGATACTTTAGTAGCATAGCGGTTAAATTGCTGGACTGATTTTGCAAGATCTGGGCATTTGATCTGGAGATGCGAGTTTTAATTACACCGTGGCCGCTGACTAATTTGAAATGAAATAAATCTGGAATAAAAAGCAAATATCAATAATGTTAATCAAACTACCAGATTGTTTTAAAAACCCATCAGCTTCACTAATACCTATCAGGGAAGGAAATAACCAATCCTTACCAGATGTGGCTCATACATAATTCAGGCACACCAATGTAGTCAAATCTTAACTGCATTTTCAAATGGTTTAGCAATACACAGTGCAAGGAGTTGAACAATAAATTTTGGCCTGCAAAGATTTTTAGAACATAGAACATAGGAAAACTATGGCACAATTCAGGCCCTTCAGCCCACAAAGCTGTGCCAAACATGTCCCTACCCTAGAAATTACTATGCT
>JARFYF010000036.1:30477897-30489096 GCA_030265395.1 Rhina ancylostomus
CCCCGGTTAATCCCACCTCTAATAGACAACAGTGAAACCTTACCTTCACCTACTTACCCTCCTTGCCCCTTCAAGCCAAAGCCCCTTGAGCCAAAGCCCGAACACTCCGCTGCCTCTCACTCCACTGCCCACTCTGACGCTGCCCGCTCTGTAGGTTGTTTGCTATTTTAAACTGTCCGCGCCGCGCCTGCACAGTCCAGCCCCCACTCGCCCAGGTAAAAAAAAACTTTTTAAACCCTTAAAAAATTACCTTATTAAAATTATGATTATAAAAATTACCTTATTAAAATTACCTTATTCAATAGGTTTAGTTTTGAGGATACTGATGTCTGTTTAGTCATTGTGCTGCAGTGTACCATCAAAAGATTCAGCCTTGTGGTTCCATGCTTGGGATAAAATATTAATGATTATGCTCGTTGAATCTAATAATCACGTGCAAAGTCTATGCATCTGCTGTATTATCTGCACCATCCTCTGTGGATGTTTGTAAGTTGGGGGGAATCAAGGGTTATAGAGTTTGAACAGGAAAGTGGAAGGAAGCCAAAGATATAAAGCCTACAATCTTATTGAATGGCGAGATACAAGTTCAATGGGGCTGCTCTATTTCCCATGCCCTTTTCATCCTGCATAAACTAATGAATATAGTAATAAAGCGGTTAATTTACTGGACCTGCAATCTAGAAACCTGGAAATGTTAGAGACGTGAGAGATTCACAAGTGGTGAATTTTATCAATTTATTTCTGGAGTAAAAAGTTAGTACCAGTTCTGCTAGCTGGATTGTCGCAGCAGTCCTGCTGTTCACTAATCTGCTGTCCTTACCTACTCTACCCTAAATACAACTCAAGATCCACAACTATGTGATTGACTCTTAACTGCCCTCAGAAATAACAGTGCAAATTGCTCATTTCAAGTGCTCTAAAGGATGGGCAAAAAAACATTGACCTTGCCAGCAATGATCATGTACCTTGAATAAATGAGCAAAAGTTTTCAAGTTATTTCCCAGAAAACCAATCAAAGGAATGGTTCTGAATCTGGAGTATATGAGTTAGCCACCTTGATAGTTACTGAAAACATCAGATTTATCTGATCAAAAAGCATAATTCTAACTCTTTTTTTAAGGCGATATCTTTGACTTTTTATCAATCACAAAAAGTAACAAATATCAAGAAGCAGCAATAAACACATTAATGACTGGAAGCAGCATGTAAGACAGGATCTGTGGAGAGAGCATAGAAGTTAATTTTTCAGGACTATGACCCTTCATTGGAACTGAAGAAGCAGCTCTTATATATAAAATATTGAGAGGTAAGGCCATCAGTATATACAAAATAGCAGCTGGGATGTCAGACAATAAATACAAGGTTTTTTTTATATAAGTCTTTGAAGAGTTTTTGGTTTTCCACATTTATATTGAAATGTAAGCTGGAAATGCAAGGAATACACAGGCAATCTTGCTAGGTTCCAAAACTGGAAGATAAATCAGACAGTTTATTTTAATGAACAAAATTTGGAGAGAGATACTAAAAGTCCAAATCCAAAACAATGACAGCTGTTCCAAAAGGCAACTAAATGAGTCTAATGGCATGATCAGTTGCTTGAAATGTATTGAATATTTGAATGTTCAACCCTCACTAGATGTAGGCTGTCCTCAACTGTCCCTGCTCTCATGAGGCCCCAGTGAAATTGAGGTTTAGTGCTGATGTAAATGCCACCAAAGGTGCATAGAGGTAGAAAGGCTACAAACACATTGGGTCCAAGACAGAACTTCCCTTTCATGAATACAGATGACACATTCCTGCTTTTCCCCCACCAACAAAACTAGATACTCAAAATTTCTCAAGCTTTGTTTATGGTCTTCATGACTACTAATTTAATCACTTCACCTTCTGGAACTAGATGAAATGTGTGTCATGCACTCTGCCCATTAAAACATATTTTGGAAATGGTAGCGCTGCAGACCAACCTGGCCTCAATTTACTTGTTAAGACAAAGAAGGAGACTGTTTAGCCCAGTAGGTCCATGCCAGCTCCCAGTGGAAGAACCCTAGAGTCCCAATTGACCCTCTACTTATTTCCCTGTATCCCCATAACTTATTCTCTCCCACATAATTATCAACTCCCTTTCATTATTTTGTCACCTACATACACTATGAGTTAATTCTCAGTAGCCAATTAACCTACCAGCATATCTTTGGGATGTGGGAAGAAACCAGGGCACCCAGCAGAAACCCACCTGGTCACGGAGGAGATGGTGCAAGCTCCATGCAGAGAGCACCCAAAGTCAGAACTGAAGATGGGCTGGAGCTGTGAGGCAGCAGCACTGACTATTATACCATCTATTTGCATGCTTAAGCATCCCCTCAGCCAATGACAACTCCCCCACCCCTGTTTGTGGCAGGCAGGCTGCTACTTCATTAATTTTTTTCACCCAGAGGGTGGTAGCAATCTGGAACACACTGCCTAATAAGGTGGTAGAGGCAGGTACCCTCACAACACTGAAGAAGCATCAGAATGAGCACTTAAATCACCAGGACATAGTAGGCCATGGACATACTGTGTTAAATGGGATTGCTATTGATGGGTACCTGATGGCTGGCATAGACATGGTCGGCTGCAGGGCCTACTTCTGTGCTGTGTGACATTTTAACTCTATGACTCTACTCGTTGGAGTATCTACTCATCCCAGGAATCAATCTGGTCAGTCTTTGTTGCACTCCCGCCATCATAAGTATATATTTTCTTCAGTAGAGGACTCAGACTGTACCCAATATTCTAGCTGATGTCAGAAAGGCATCTTAGATCTCATACTCAAATCATTTTGCACTGTAGGCCAACATTCCATTTTCCTTCTCAATTACTTTGCATGTTAATTTTCAGTGGTTTTTGTGCAAGGACCAATAGGTACCTCCAAACACCAACATCTTTTAACCTGCCACCATAAAATAATCTACTTTTCTCATTTTTGTATAAGAGTGAATGATCTCCCATTTTTCCACATTATCTTCCTTCTGCCATGTCATTGCTCATTTACTCAGCCTGTCTATATCCTTCACAACTCTTCACAATGTCTTCACAACTCACCCAGCCACTCATATCAACAAAACATGCACACTTCATTGCTCTGCATCCTTCAGTTTAAAGAGGAAGTATCAGAACTCAAGGTTGGTTAATAAAGGTGTCTCTGAAAGAACAGACCCTCCGGAAAGCAGTGACAGGAGTGGAGAGGAAGATGGTGATGGGACCATGATGTATTACAAGCAAGTGGCAGCTGATCAATTGGTAGATGGAAATGTGAAAACAAGAGGACCCCATTATTGGAATGAGAAGAAGTGGAGCAACAAAAAATTGTCTTGGTGTAGTCAAGGGCACTGTTGAAGAAACGGAAAGCATCTCTTGAAGAAGATGAAGCTATTCTGAAATTTCCAGAGGAAGTCCAGGAACCTTCAGTGC
The DNA here is from genome assembly GCA_030265395.1 of Rhina ancylostomus. NCBI lineage: Eukaryota > Metazoa > Chordata > Chondrichthyes > Rhinopristiformes > Rhinidae > Rhina > Rhina ancylostomus. The sequence goes on from JARFYF010000036.1 coordinate 30,481,348, forward strand.
CAAAGAAACCATAAAGAAGGAATGGGTTCTTTACCAGAAACGTAATTCAACTTTTATGTTCATAATTTTAAGGATAGTGTTTCTAAAGTTTTTCTCTCAGAGGATCATGAATTTTTGGAACTCCCTTCCTCAAAGGGCAGGATCATTGAATACTTCTGGCATTGGTTGAATAGATATTTGATAAGCATGGGCATGAAAGGTCACAGTGGTTAGATGGGAAAACAGAGCTGAGGTTACACTCAGAGACCCATGACATTTTTTTATTCCAAAATAAACTTTATTTATCATAAAAACAAGTATATACAACAATAAAACTGCAATCCTTTACGTTCATGTAGGGATCAATCAATAGTGTAACCTTTTTATATAAGAAAAACCTCAGCACCAATGCCTCTCATGTGGGTCCCTCGGGTGCTACCCCAATCCCATATTTACAATGTTTAAGGGGCTTCCTCGCCTGACCCCAGCCCTCCCTCTCTAGTGGCAGAAGAACCCTAAAATGTAATCCTTCCCCACCGAGCCCTTGCATTGGCTACACCCAGCTTCAGTGCGTCCCTCAGCACGTACACCTGCAGCCTGGAATGTGCCAGTCGGCAGCATTCTTCTATGGACATCTCACAGTGCTGGGAGAACAACAAGTTTTGGGCAGACCAAAGGGCATCTTTCACTGAGTTGATGACCCTTCAGCAACAGTTGATGTTCGTCTCTGTGTGTGTCCCTGGGAACAGTCCGTAGATCAGAGAATCCTCTGTTACACAGTTGTTGGGGATGAAACGTGACAAGGACCCTTGCATCATTTGCCACACCCTCCTCGCAAACCCACAGCCCATAAAGAGGTGGGCGACCTTCTCGTCCCCAGCGCAGTCTTCTTGGGGGCAGCACGCACTGGGACTGATGTTTTGATCTGACTGGGAGGGCCCCTCTCACCAACAGCCAAGAGAGGTCTTGCTGCTTGTTGGTGAGTTCTGGAGATGAGGCATTCTGCCAGATGGTCTGGACAGTCTGCTCAGAGAAACACTCCACAGTATCCATTGAGTCCTTCTCCTGCAGTGTCTGCAGAATGTTACCTGCTGATCACCGATTGATGGACTTGTGGTCAAAGGTATAGGTCTGGAAGAACTTTTCCATGAAGGACAGGTAGTGCGGCAACATCCAGCTGACTGGGGCATTGCACAGCAACGGGGCCAGGCACATCCTTCGCAACACCAGGGACAGGTAGAACCTCGGCACATAGTGACACTTGGTGCCCATGTATTTTGGTTCCATGCACAGCCTGATGCAGCCACAGACAAAGGTGGTCATCAGGATGAGGGTGACATTGGGGACACTTTTGCCCCCATTGTCCAGGGACTTGTGCATAGTGACCTGTCGGACCCGGTCCATCTTGGATCCCCAGATGAACTGGAAGACGGCCCGGGTGATTCCCAAGCTGGAGGAGTGAGGAACAGGCCACACTTGCACCAAGTTCAGCAGTCCTGAGAGCGCCTCACACCTGATTACCAAATTCTTCCCAGTTATTGAGAGGGAGTGCCATTCCCACAGTCCCAGTTTCTGCTTCACCTTTCCAATCCACTCCCACCAATTTTTTTGCATGTCCTGATCCCTCTGAACCAGATCCCCAGCACCTTCAGATAGTCAGGCCTGACGGTGAAGGGAATGTTGGATCAGTTGGGCCAGTTGCCGAAGAGCATAGCCTCGCTCTTTGTGCAGTTCACTCTGGCCCCTGATGCCAACTCAAACTGGTCGCAGATGCTGGTCAATGTGTGAACCGACCTTAGGTCTGAGCAGAAGACAGTGATGTTGTCCATGTGCAGGGAGGTTTTCACCTGGGTGCCCTCACTGCCCGGCAACATCACCCCTCTGATGCTCTCATCCTTCCTGATGGATTTGGCAAAAGGCTCTATACAGCACACAGACAAGACAGGGGAGAGAGAGAGCAGCCCTGCCTGACTCCAGACTTAATAGGGAAGCTGTCTGTTTCCCACCCATTGATTTGAACTATGCTACAGATGTCTGTGTAGAGCAGTTGGATTCAATTCCTGATTCCCTCCCCAAAGCCCATTTTGGAGAGCATGTCCAACATGTACGTGTGCGATGTCCTGTCGAAGGCCTTCTCCTAGTCCAAGCTGACCAGGCAGGTGTCCACCCCTCTGTCCTGCATATAGGCGATGGTGTCCCTCAGCAGCACGAGGCTGTCAAAGATCTTCCTGCCAGGTACAGCACAGGTTTGGTCCAGGTGGATCACCTGTCCCAGAGCAGACTTGACCCTGTTGGCGATGGCCTTGGACAGGATCTTATAATCTACATTCAACAGTGAGATGGGTCTCCAATTTCTGATGCCTGCCATCTCCCCCTTCTGCTTATAGATAAGGCTAATGATGCCCTTCCTCATGGATTCTGACATGCTGTCAGACAAAAGCATAGCATTGTACACCTCCAGCAGGTCCATTTATGCTTGCAGTGAATTTGTAGAATTTTGAGGAGACACTTTTTTATTCTCCCCAGTGGTTTGAGATACCTCCTTAAGGTGGTCCAGGTCTCGGAAGCACGGAGGAAGGCAGGACATTAAACTTCTGTGCCATTGCCATCTCTCAACCAACATCACTGTGACAGATTAGCTGGTTGTTTATCTTCTTTTATTTGTGGCATTTTGCAAATTAACTGCTACATTCCTTATGTTATTACAGTGAGTACACTTCATTATAACAATGGCTGTGAAGTATCTAGGGATTCCTGCAGCTGGTAAAGGCACTTAATATCCAAAGGGTGACAACTGAGAAAGAAGGAATTTAAATGTATGTTTTACTTTATCTTATCCACAGAATATTGCAAAATGCATCACTGGACATGATTGACTTCCAAACTGTAATGTTACATTGGTAAATATGGTGGTCACTTTGTCAGTAAAAAAAATTCCAATAACAACGCAGTTAAATCTGTTCTAATGTATTGGACTTGAAGGAAATACATTGACCAGGACACCTCTTGATTTGGCCTGTGGGATTTTCCGTGCATGTTGAGATGGAGCTTCATTTGTGTTTCAGCACAACACTCCTTCAGCACTATGCTGTCAGCCACATTTATGCAAAATATTAAAAGGCAGAGGAATGTGCTTAAGCAGATAGCTTTCCTCACTAAGCACAAATGCATTGAATGAATGACCTGCTACTGTATTGTAGTAATCCATGATTATGTGCTGGACGAGTGGATTTTGTGTCTGCAGTGGTCTGGCGGAATTTTCATATTTTTATATGTTAGAGTGAAGAGTTTCCCCGGGAAAAAGCAGTTTCATTATTAATGGGTGTGCTGAAATGTGTCATCATTACAAAGTAATTTTTCAGCAGTCAAGTTAACCTTTTTGTCTTTGCCTTTCCCAGTGTTCCTTTTCACTTCTATTGCAACACTAATTAATGATATAAATGCCTCTCTTACCCCTATTGTTTTCTTCCCTGTTCTTCTGAATCTCAACTTAAGATATGCTTAGCGTTATAAATGTAATGCATCTCCCCTCTTTTTAGAGGCAGATTCATGTTAGCAACCAGTAGGGAAGCCATCAGAAATCTTTCTCGATCTTCTGCCTTGACTGTTTTATTACAAGGACAAATTATCCCTAAGAAGCTGCATGTTCTGTTTTATATAAATGTTTCATTTGTTCCTCTCATCAATGACCTGATGTTAAAAAAAGAAAATGTTATCCTTTTGTGTTTGATGGGTTTGTGATATAGCAAAGCCTAACATTTTAAACTATTTGTTGCAAAGCATATATCCTCTATCACTCTATCACTGGATATCTTTTCGTACAATGTTAGAACCACCAATGATGGAAGATAATCCTGGTCTCTGTAGTCCTGAAGTAATGTTACGCTGCTATAATTTGCCAGTTGTGCCAAATGTAATTCCTTGGTAATGGCTGCCTATCTTCACATGTATTTTTGTTACTCTGTTGGATCTGCAACACGATTTAGTTATTTGTCCTTCACCAGCATTGCTCTATCCTTGACTCCAGCTCACTTTTCTTCTGTAAACAGCAATATGTTGGTGGTGTTAAACAGCCATTAGTTGCAGATGCCATTTGAACACTGAGAGCAATTATTCATCTTGTTGGCATTCTTATTGGCAGGTCAAAATCTCACTTGGCACATCAGTAGCAGCATCTGCCCACTACCTTGGTCAAGGAATTATTCACGATCCATTAAAAAGTAGAAACTTCAAACTTTAAAATGAATCCTTTTTAAGGTGCATATTAAGATATCTTTATTAGTCACATGTGCATGGAAACACACAGTTAAATGCATCTTTTGCGGTTGAGTGTTATGGAGGCAGCCCGCAAGTGTTGCCACGTTTCAGGCACCAACATAGCACGTCCAAAACTTCCTAACATGTACGTCTTTGGAATGTGGGAGGAAACTGGAGCACCCGGAGGAAACCCACACAGTCACGGGAGAACGTACAAACTCCTTACGGATGGTGGCCGGAATTGAACCCAGGTCTCTGCTGTTAGTGTGGGAGACTTTAAATAGGAGAGACCTGGCCAATGCAACTGTGTTGCTTTTACTTCTGGTGCTGCAAAATGATATATTGGTTCACCACTGAGCCACAATAGTCATTCAGCCATTGGATGTGTTGTCTGTCGAACAGAGTTTACCCTCTTTTTGTCCCACTTTTCCACTGTTTCCCTACCTCTCTCTTTCTTCTGGTTATTAACTTTTTAAAAACAATTATGAACTCTGCAATTGTTCTGGAAGAACATTCTGTTTTCAAGCAGCTCAATGTATATAAACAAGATGTCCCTGACCACCCTCCTTCAGTGTTTTGGTAATGTTTTATATCTTTTTAGGGGAAGAAAAGATTGAGTTGTTAACTAGCATCATATTTTATGGTTAAGTTTGATGATCAATTCAAGTAACAGTTGAAAATAAAGTTTGTGGTTCTATTATCTGGTTTCCCAGTGGTTCTTCCGGTGAAGGCGGTGACTAACAGAGCTGTACAGGGAAGAATAAGCTAGATTCTTGACAAACTTAGTTAACAGACCTCAATAAAGATCATGCTAGGTCAACAACAACAAAGGCTTTCAATTAAATGGCACCTCCAACATAGTGAAATATCCCAAGGCACTTGACACAAGTACTTTCAGACAATCGTTCTACAAAAAGATGACAATCTACCACAGAAAAAGATATCAGGAGAAATGATCAATGGCTTTGTTAGAGTGGGAGATTGTAAGAAGACAAAAAACACTGCAGATGCTGGAATTTGGAATGAAAAAAAGAACACTGAAAGAACTCAGCAGGTCAAGCAGCATCTGTGGAGGCAAAAGATGTAAGGTTAATGTTGCAGGTTGAGACCATGCATCAGGACTCCTGGCATGAGGTCTTGATCGGAAACATCGACTTGCAGCTTTTGCCTCCTCAGATGCTGAAAGTGTTGACTTCTTCCAGCATTCTGTTTTTTTTTGTGGGAGCTTGCGGCACAGCAGTGCAGCAGTTAGCGTAATGCTATTACAGTGCTAGCAACCCGGGTTCAATTCCCACAGCTCTCTACAAGGAGTTTGTACGTTTTCCCCGTGTCTGTGCTCCAGTTTCCTCCCACATTCCAGAGACATACAGGTTAGGAGCTGTGGGCATGCTATGTTGGCGCCAGAAGAGTGACGACATTTGCGGGCTGCCCCCAGCACACTCTCTCAGTAACGCAAAAAAGACGCATTTCATTGTATGTTTCAATGTACATATGACTTATAAATCTTATAAGACTTATCTCATTTTAGGGGAGGCGTAACGGGTGAAGAGAAAGCTAGGGAAGAGAGTGAGTTAGGGGAAGGAATTCTGGAGTGACCAGAAAACACGGACACAATTGTTATGGTTGTGAAAGCATAAACTGCTAGAATCTGAGGAGCGAATCTATTAGACTTGTCAGTGTGGAAGAGGTTGCAGAGATGTGTTGGGGAAAGTGAGTCTCTGAAAACAATGTTGAGCACTTAAAGTTTAAGAAATTGTTGGACAGTAGCCAAAGTACATCAGAAGGCCAAGAAAGTACATCAGAGACCTCGAGTTTATGTGGGGTAGACGATGGAAGAATGGCCAACACATTGCAATAATTAATTTAGAAACAGCAATCTAAAGCCATTGATCACAATTTCAGCAGTGGATGAGCTGAGGGAGGGCAGAACCAGAAAATGTTACAGATGTAGAGGTGGGCAGGCTTATTGACAAAGCTGATATTGGATCAGAATCCGATTTATTCTCACTGACATATGACATGAAATTTGTTGGTTTGCGGCAGCACTACAGTGCAAACACATAAAAATGTTTAAATTACAAAAATAAATAAATAGTGCAAATTAGATAATGTTCATGGACCATTCAGAAATCTGATGGCCGGGAGGAAGAAGCTATTCCTGAATTGTTCAGTGTGGGTCTTCAGTCTCCTGTACCTCCTCCCCGATGGTAGTAACGAGAAGGCGGCATGTCCTGGATGGTGATGGATGCCACCTTCTTGAGGCACCACCTCTGGAAGATGTCCTCAATGGTGGGGAGGGTTGTGCCCGTGATGGAGTTGGCTGAGTCTACAACCCTCTGCACCCTCTTGTGATCCTGTGCATTGGAGAATCCATACCAGGCTGTCATACACTTAACTCTGTGTCAGCCATAACACCAAAGCTCAGAATTGCCCAGTGATGGAGTGCAGAACCTGAAATGCTCCAGGAAGACCTGGTAATGCATATTTAATCCAGTTTTCTGCCAAATATTTTCAAACCAACATCTCTTTGGATAAAGTATGCAGAGATGATGGGTATGCTAATATTCTGCTTGGGTATGTAATTAAAATCTGGTCTAATGTTAACCAATCTATGCCCAACATGTCCATGAGCGCTCTTATGTTTTTTTCTTTGTGTGACCCAGCTACCGCCATGAATATAAAAGCCTCGGACATACTGTTCCCATATTTTGGATTTCCTTACAAAGTAGAAGACAGCCATTTTGGGACATCCAATCTATGTCAGCTCAAAAATTAATCTTATTTCCCCACCTATTTTTCCTGTAACCTACTCTTTCCACAGTACTGACAACTCCTTGCAGATTCTACCACTCACCTACACACACGGAGCAACTTACAGTGGCCAACTAACCTATCAACTCACTTGTCTTTGGAATGTGGGAGGAAATTGGAGAACCAGGTGGAAACCTATGTGATCACAGGGACAACGTGAAAACTCTACACAGAGAATGCCAATGGCCAGGATTGGAGCTGGAGCTATGGGGCAGTCGTCCTACTAACTCTACACTGTGCACTGAACTGTCAATCTGTTTGATGAAATACTGAATGGTGATCAAGGACAGAGGCATATGAAGGAAATCATCTGGATCTGGAACTGAACTGGCTTGGTACAGCACTGTCCACCGTGAACCCAGCTGTTCTATTGGAATAGACACTTGGCTTGTGGGTCCTGTTGGGTTCAGGTCAGGTGGCCATACAGAGTAACTTGGATAAGGGGGTGTAATTAAAGATATTGGACAAAATGCGATGTAGCAGATCAGTATGTGCAGGGAAATCATGATAGATGTAGTCCAGCGGCAAGAAAGTCCACTGGAGTTAGTTTGTATTAAGGCGGAGAATATCTGTTAATGCTGGCCCTCCTAATGGCTTTCTGCTGATTGTTTGTCCATTAAAAGACTTCATCTGTGCTAATACTTTTATGCCCTTGGGGTGTCTCATTGAAGCCACTGAGCCAAGGAACTGAGTGAGGGTTTT
>JARFYF010000036.1:30624801-30636389 GCA_030265395.1 Rhina ancylostomus
GCAGTGTAATGGTTAATAGTATGCTTTTTAGTATGATTCTCACTGTGAAATGATTTCCAAGGTAAAGAATGATGATCTCACTGTGGTGTGAGTTAGTTGTGTTTAGTTTTAATAGCTGGTGCTAGTGAGAAGTAGTTTTTTTTATCTATATCTTGTTATGTTTGAAACTTTATGTAACAATTGCCTGTGTAAGTGTAGTTTCTCACATAGCTTTCCCACGAAAAAGGGTATAAAAATACGTTATAGCCGAGCCTCCTTTGAGTGGGTCTCAGTATAGGGTTAGAGTTACATGGTAATCTCTGCCTCTGTATTAACCCCACTCCTGCTAACGAAAACTAATAAAGCATTGATCAAAAGTTCTTTGGTTCTGCTGTTGTCTGATTCTTTTCAGAAGTGCGGGTCAACTTTAACAGAGGTACAGTGAAAAACTTGTCTTGCATACCATTCGTACAGATGAATTCATTACACAGTGCAGTTACACTGAGTTAGTACAGAGTGCATTGAGGTAAAAACAATAATAGAATAGAGTGTCACAGCTACAGGGAAGTGCATTGCATTTCCACATTCCATGTTCTTCACCTTGAATGGATTAGTTGCACCATCACTGATTGAATTGGTGAACCAACTCAGGGGATGAGCATAATTGACTTTGTTCCCACTACATGTGGGACATGCATCTGTTCATAAGAGTATTGATAGTTGTAACCACTGCAGAATGCTTGTGAAGACCAAGTGCTGTCTTCCTACTGAGAAGTCCTCCATGCTGGCACTCTATTCAATGAAATGGATTCAGAACAGATCCAACAGCTCAGAAGTGAACATCCTCAGAATGCTGTGGGCCACTAGTGGCAACGTGATTGTATTCAACCACAATCTGTAACCTCAATATCTGGCATATCCTTCACAGTTGCTTTATCACCCACCTTGGTTCAAAATGAGTATGGAAGGACTTAATTGGGCACACCACCAGGCATACCCAAAAATGAGGTGGTATTCTGTTGAAGCTACAGTGCAGGTAAGTACTGATGCTGAACACTGAATGCAGCACACAGTTAATGATCCCACAACCAATGGATCAAAGTCCTGCCACATCCAACCATGATTAACTGTGGAGAATTCAATAAGTAACAGGAGCTGGAGCCTCTATGAACATCTCTATCGTAAGCTGTGGCAGAGTGCAGTGCACAAGTGCAAAAGGCAAGATTGGAGAATTTGCAACAAATGTCAGCAAGAAGTGATGAGTGGATAATTCATTTTGGCCTCCTCTGGAGGTCTCTACCATTACAGGAGAGAGTTGTTGGTTAGTTCACTCTACACAATGCCAAGAATCAACCGAATGCACTGGATGCAACAAAGGGCATGTTCCTTGATAGTACCCTGATTGTAGTTCTCCAGAACCAGCTATACTGGAACAGCTTGGCCAGAGGCAAAGTTATAACACTGGCATTGAGCCAATAATGGAGTAGAATTCAATTAAAACAGCTCCAAATAAAAATACTGCCATGCTGTTGAAAATCAGCTTAACATATACTTGAGCAATTTTGTGCACATTTATGAGCATCTTAGTATTTGTAAGAAAGTTTGTCTTCTCATTCTTTGGCAGGATTTTCTCCTCCTCAGGACATTTACTCTAGTGCAAAGCTCTGTCAAATGGTATTAACAACAGCACTCAGTGAGGTTTTTAACCGCACTATTCTGAAAAATTACAATTCTCATATAGTCACAGAACAACCACATTTTAAGAATCATACAGCACAGACACAGGCCCTTTGGCCCATAATAAACTGACCATTTACTGACCTGGTTTTCACTGAAACCAGGCTACTTAAAGGGTCTGGACTAAAACTGCAATCTTTTATCCCCCTCACTGAGATCTGTGGCCTCCTATGACCTCACATATGTTTCTTGACTCATTTGGCCATGGAGGTCAAGGTCATGGCCACTCTTAGCTTTGTAGTTTCAGCCTTTTTCCAGGCTACCATTGTTGGTTTCTGCCATGCTTCACAGTCTGTTGCTCATTGCTGTATTAAGGAGGTCATCCAAATTCCACAGTGGTGGAGAGAAGATATCATTTGCTTGCATTGCACTTTCCCAATCTGCAGGCATTCATAGACTGTGCTCATGTCCTTGTGGCTTTCCACCAGGAACATCTGGCTATGGGTTGCAGGGTCTCCACACCTCACTGCACAAAAAGACATACATGCTCATCTAGCTCCCTCTGAACCCTGATGGCTTCTGCTTTCTACCCTCCCATCTCTGCAGCATCCATTCATTCAATCGAATCACTCCCTTACTGCTGGAAGACTGTAGCTTGCAAGTCCCCTTAAGAACTGGCTGCAAAGATTGCACTTGCCATGCAACATGCTGACAAGTGTAACAAAAGTGCAATGCATCAGTAGGGAATGCCCTAATGTTTCGCAGGGAAACTGGACAACGCTGTTCTTGGCAATTGAGGTTCATGCTCCAAATGTTTTACAATGTTGTTCATGCTCCAATAATGTTTTACAGCCAGAGGGTAGGGTTGGAGTAAATTCTACACCAATGCTTCAAAAGCCAGGATTCTATTAATCTTTTTCGTTGTGTTGAATCTGATTGCTACATTTTGGTGATGGGTGTTCATGGACTTCTAATTTTTTTTTGGATCCTAGCATTACAAATTTAATAAAATACTTAGATCTAGCATTTCTTTGAACCAAAATGGACCACCTGCATTAAAATCTATCTGGCACAGTCCTTTCACTGAATCTATTAATCTTTGCACTTTTACGAGCAATTAAAAGGTTAAGAAATGGCAGATGCTGCAAATCTGAAATAAAAACAAAAATACTGCAAACAGTCACCAGAACGCCTGTTAAGTATTTACAACATATTGTTTTTATTTTTAACTTCATCATATTGTTTACATCTCTAAATATACCATCAATCTCTGTTCCATCAGGATATATGGCTCATTATTACATAATTGGTCATTCCTTAATATAGTAGATAGCTTAAGCCCCAGTACAGAATTGTGGAGGGCAATTATTTGTCACGTCCTTCCAGTCTCTATATAAACCTTACATATTGTTGATTTGTTAATTTGTATTGATATTTGCTCAGGAACTAATATTGGCTGAGACACTAAGGATAACTTCTGAGCTCTTTGAAATAGTACCAGGGGATCTTATGTCCATGACAGAGAACAGACAAGGCCTTGGTTTAACATCTCATTTATAGACTGCACTTTAAACAATGCAGCATTTCTGCATTATACAGGACAGTCAACCTGGACTTTTGTGTTCATGTCTCTGGCAAAAGTGGAACCAGCTGACACCAAAACTGGCTTTTGGTTAAAATCAGAGGACACTTAACTTCACGACTTTTGGCTTCAGCTGAGAGGTCTCATCAGATTAGAAATCTGTGCCAGCACATCATGTCATTCTGGCAACTACTTCAATCAATAATCAACAAACAATGTCTGGTGTATAGTTAAATTATTAACATGTGAATGAAGTGGTCACAGCTCTCCACTGGGAGCACGGTTGGAAAATTATTCCTTCATGGTTGACTACTAGGAAGAAATGAAAAGATTTTCTATATGGCCATTGTTTTATGTACACTCAGAGCAGTGGGCATTCTGAAAAGGCAGTTTCGCCATGTTGCATAAAACACTTGGTTGGAATTATTTGAAGGCAATTCCCCAGAAGTGAAAGCTGATTGCAGTAAGAGAGGCCTTCGGTATTGATTAGGATTAGACATATGCAATCTTTTAAGTCATTAGTTTGCTATGCAGCCTCCTGTGACAGCTGCTTTCGTAGATAAAAATAAAACGTGCTGCAATTTGTTACATGCACAGGAAACTTGAGAATTCATGAAGAGTGAGCAGAAGATTAAAAATATGTATCATAACTTTTGAAAACATAATAAAAATTCACTGTTAACACATACATCCTGCATCTATCGTTGAGAAGAAAACATCACATTTTTAGAAGTCAAGGAAGTGGTTCACTCCAGGTGTGGCTGTGGGGATACAGGTCCTCCCCAGCTTACAAACACCCGACTTATGTACAGCTGGGACGTACGATCGAGCATTTGGGAGACTGGCGGGATGGATTTGCCACCTATTTCAGGCATCTTCTGCCAGATAGGAACTCGGTTCGTGGCTGCATTTTCGACTTGCGAACTGCCTGGGTTCTGAATAGTTCACAAAAATGGAATCTGGGGCAACCTGTACCTCAAAATCAGCTTCTGGGCTAAATTCACTAATCCCAGCACGGGAGAAAATGATTCACCTTTCAATTTGACAATCAGGATGTCAGATGCCATACAAGTATGTTTCCTTTGATTTAAATCATGAGTTAAGAATCACAGATGTATTCATTTTAATCAATAATCAGCAAACAATGTACCTAAATTTTCAGTATGTAATAAAACAGGTCACAGCAAGCATGATTGGATGGTTTGATGAGATTAGGAGACAAAACTTGTCTCCTGGCTCCCTCTGCTTGCTTTTGGTAATTTTATGTGAAGTAAAGTCCTCTCTTTAGTTGTTTGCATGGAGCAACTGGAACACTAATTCAGGCCCAAACACCAAGATCTGGCTCGGCTATAGGGGTAAAGATGCCAACTTCATAGTACAAGGTGGGTTTAAATATAACCGCCTAAAAATTGGATTTCACCCTTTATTGATGGAATAAACAAGCGCTGCAAATACTACTAATCCTCGACATTAATCTGTGAAATTGATCGAAGAAACAGCACTCAGAATCCTGCACTAAAACACCACCTGTACATTCCTCATGGGAAATACAGAAACAGTTGCCAACTCTCTACCTTTCTGCATGCTTATATCTCAGAAGGGTTTCAGACCTTAAGGCAGTCCCCATGGCAGCCAAAAAAAGGTCACCACTGAGAGGAGGGAAAATGAGAAGGAGGAACAATAATGTAATCCTCACAATCATCTGCTGATTCCTTTTTAATGACTATTGGTAATTTAAATATGTTAAATGTATTTTAAAACTCTTACAAAATAAATTAATTTAAAGAAATCATTTACATGCATTTCAAATGCATCTCCAATGCCTAGTCACTGCTTGTGGAACATCTGTGGGAATGAGGCCTCAAGGATATTGGGAGCTACAAAATATATGTGTGACCATGGGAGGCAAATGCAAAGTGTAGCCCTGTTGAACATGATCCGACCCAATAAGGTGAACTAGTCTAGAAATCTATCTGTGCAACTCCAAACAGAAGAGAGCTGTCCAGTGGAAGATTGTCCTAACTTGGAGCAGAGCAATTCTGGGCAACTTAGGGCCATTGAGAAATTCAAGTCCTGGCTTTTAGCCAGGTTTTTGATTTCCATAGCACTTTTGTCATCTCCTGTAAAGCTCCCCCAGTCAATCTCAGTACAGTGTTACATACAATATTAATTTACAGTGAAATTTTCAAATCACTGGCCTGGAAAACAACAGCCCTTCTTTTCTTACTGAAGAACCTAGCTTTACTCAACTTGTTTCCTCTAAAAATATGTTATTAAGAGAGCCAACATGTAAATTGCGTTCTTTGTTCTCACCGAGATCATCTGTGATCTCAAACACAGCCTTACATGTTTCTGGACTACTTAACCTGTGGAGGGCAGGGCCACGGTCACTCTCAGCTTCCTCACATCTGGATCATTCCAGGCTGCTGCTTATCTCCGACACATCTCACAGTCTGCTGCATTGAGAAAGTCATCTAATCTCTACACTCAAAGGGAAAATACTTTTCTTTTCCTTCAGCTGACAGGAGTAAGCAAAGCAGACATGGCATTTGCTTACACTGCAGGCTTCTCCCAAAGTGCAAACATTCATCCTTACATTAACCTCCTGCTAAGAATGTCTGGCTCTGTAGCCTTTGCATGCTTCCTGTCTGTCCAGGTCCCTCTGACCCCCTAGTAGTGCTTTCCCACACCGTCCCATTCAATAGCAACATTCCCCAGTTGTTGGTGGAGTGTTGCTTTGTGACAGGGCCCTTCGAGACCTGGTTACAGAGAGTGCACCTACAAGGCTAAATGCAGGCAGCTGTGAGAACTTGCAAGGCATCACCTGAGAATGCCATGTTGAAATCGACAATGTTAGTTTCAGCATTACCTTCAACATAGAAACTGGACAGTGCATTGCTGTGAACTTTCTAATTAAGAATTTTGATCCTGAAGCAAATTTGACAAAACAGCATTGGGTGACCCATAGCTCTGTTCAACACCTTTAAGAAGCCTGCTTGTTTGAAACTCTTAGTTGGTACTTTTGGAACAAACATTGCAATATTTCAGGAGGCAGCTATTTTGGCAGTGGCAATGGATGTTCGGGAGGGGATAGCCCAAAGCCAGAGGGATGTGCTGGCTCTGCAGGGAATGAGGAGTCTACATCATCCTCCTGTCCCTCACTTTCCTTCTGCGTGGCTTCATGTCCTTCATCCCTGTTTCTGATCTTTGCAAATAGAAACTAGGTCCCCCTTTGCCACTGTTGTCTCCCTGGCAAGGCTGTTCTACACCTTGCTGATAGGACTATAGGACCAGCCTTTCAAATATCTAACAGGACTGAAAAATACAGCAAATAAATAGAAAAGGGCATCCCCATTAACATAAAAATCAATTACTCTTTTCACAAAAAAACTGTTTTTCTGTTTATTACTTGCTGCCATGTACAACAATCCTGTAATAAATGCAACTTTTCCAACAGGTGTGAGAGTCATCATTAACCTGCATTGAACATTGATCCATTTGTGAACCATCCTTTAATTCACAATAAACTTTAAAACTCTGCTATCATATTCTGTAGATTCTTGATAAGTCATGATATAAGATTAAATCTGAGTTACTTACAAGCCTGCAGTACGGGTACCCTCCATGTTGGTAACATCCTCTAACCAGGAAGTGCTTGCTATTTATTGCTGCATTACCACAAAATGACACAAGATGGTGCTACATCTCCCAAATCCCATTCCCTTCAAGACTTGGCAATGGTTTGTGCCAGCTCTTAGCTCATCGCTGTGGTGCAGCCTAGCACTTTGTAGCACAAGAACTCACTCAGCATGAGTGGTTGGCTGTACTCACAGAAAGGCCTCGACTTCTAGAGGATTGCACCCCCGGGCTTGCTGGCTGTTAAAGCTGGCACTGAAATTGGATCGAAAAACAAACTGCTGGAGGAACTCAGCTAGTTGAGCTGCATCTGTGGGGGGGAAGGAATTGTCAATGTTTCAGGTCGAGACCTTGCATCAGCAGGTTGTTGCCAAGATAAGTCCTGACGCAGTTGATGGTTTGTAGACTCCTCTACTGCAGAATACAATGCACGGCAGCGATTAGTTGTCATTTGTGCACTATCTGGTGGGGTGGTAGTTTGAATTATAAACTTGATTTGGAAATTTAGTTTTTTGTTGGCTTTCATTCTGGCTTTGAGCTGATGCTGTGATTGTCAGACAGGTGGGAGTGAACGGAGAATCAGGTTTTGTATTTGGTTGCGTAGTGTGGTAAGCATGGATAGCATGGAATAAAACAACCCTCATCAGAAAGCAAGCAGCAACTAACCTGAAAACAGTTGACCATCTCCTTGACTTACAGAGGTTGGATGTTACCTTCCTGTGAAACACGAGTGCAGGGTTAAAGTTGGGTTAGTTTCATCACTGAGTTCCATTTTTGTAGCACTTGATGCCGAGGTTAGGCTGCTCTGCATACTTCCAGCAGGTGTTGATGTAATCTCTCCCCAAAATTCAAGCCAGCGTGACTCATCATAAAAATAAATGCCGGTGCATCAAATGCTATTCTGGAAACAAATTGCCCCACAGAACAGCCAAATAAACAGTCTCCACACTGGGGCAATTTATTGCCATAGTGTGTAAATCATCTGCCATTCAGTATAAGCTTGTCCTTTGCCATATGTTCACAATACAATAATTGTCTTGTGCCCTAGCACAAGAGAGCAATTGTAATGTGTCTCAATATACATCAGCACTCTATCAACAGTGAGCAACATAGGAGCTAAAAGATCACCAATGCAACCTCTGCCTGGATTGAAAGGGAAAAGATAAGAAATTATGAACAAGAAATATCCATCTCGCTATCAAAATAAGAACTATTTACAAACTGCTCACATGTGGATTCTTGAAAACATTCAGGTTCTTCAAAGGTTCTCTGTATTCCTTACAGATAAACAAGCATCGCATATCATTTTGCTCATTATAGGGCTGATATCACGAAAGCTTATTACCCTGAAGCTGAGGACACACATTCAGAAAATAAGCCCAATGTATCCTAGACCAGTTCCTCTTTTTGGTATTACATTTCTCCAGCTCATTAGTACGCTTTTGAAACTGTGGTGTGTATAGTTGCACACAATGCCATCTGAACAGTGATTTATAGAAAGTCAGAATAACTTATTTGCACTCAGATCCAAATACATTACGGAGCTACCCTTGAGAGCTAATAAGCTTTGTTGATAATGGCTTCATGCTGACTCTTCAGATCACTCTTATAACCCAATATATTGTATGGATATCAGTGATATTGTAGTTTATGAGTAAGTGGCCTGCCAATTCACGGGAAGGCCATATATATCATTTTAAACACCCAGAATATCACCTTATCTTGAGCAAGCACCTTGCTTTGGCTGAGAATATGTGATACAGGCTTTCTTTGAAACATTCCTCCTGGGAAACTCAGATTGAGCCTCTAATGAGTAATATCTAGGATGCTTTTTGAAACAATTAAAACCATCCCTAAATTCACTGCACCAGTAATTGCTTTACTACTTTTTCATGGTGTTAGAACAGCAATTGTGGTTGTGTGAGAGTTGCATAAAAACCAAGTGCTGTTTAGTTGAGCTGAATAGTGCTCCGTGTAGCACCAATACACAGTCAGATCACCTGAAAAACTCATGATATCAGACAGAAGGATATCGCAAAAAAATGGTGGTTCATTCCCGCATCAGATGCTAAAACAGTACCATTGTGATTCCTGTCAGGAGCTCCCAGCTGGAGTTTTTTTTTGTTGTACTGATCATGGGAAAGGATGTTATACCTTAAAGAAACTCTTCCCATGGCAGCTTTAGAACTGCTGCATAAAAGGCTGTCAACGAGGCGAGGGAAAATGTGGGGGAGGAGTTTCATGTTCTCTTCGGTGTGTGGGGCTCCCTCCCAGCCAGTTGCAATCACCTACACTGATCAAAGTCCCTCCTGGGAGTAGCCCCTTGCCACAGCGAGGTGTGGGTAGATGAACGATGTAGAAATTCTAGCACCTATTTCTCATGTCCACAGTATAAAAGGATGTGATGAGCTGTCAAATATCCTGAGCGTTGCAAACTGATGTTGGTCGATGCAACGTGTAAGACTCTCATTGAAGATCTCAGCACAATGTGTTCCTTGTTCTTTAGTGAGCATACAACTCAGGTTCTAAGTTATACTAAAAGCCCTGATTTTTCTTGGTAGGGAAGGAAATGTGTAACTTCTAACATCATGAGGCACGAAAGTAACATTAGGAAAATTTCAGATACATCATGTTAAATTGCACAAAATGAGCTGTCCAAGGAAGTGGCTGAGGCATGCACAATAACAACAGTTGAAAGACCATTGGACAGGTACATGGATAAGGAAGATTTAGAGGGATATGGGCCAAATATGGGGAAATGGAACTATCTTAGATGGACATCTTGGTCGGCATGGACAAGTTTGGATGAAGGGCCTGTTTCCATGCTGTATTATTCTATGACTAAGTACCAGGATCTATTTGCCAATGGGTGAAATTTCATCCAGAGATGAGAGCAAACTTCTGATCCATCTACTTCTTGTGTGATTTGTGAATGAAAGACAGTTGTCTGATTTCTTGGCTGAGATCTTCAACAGCATGGTTCATAGAACAGCATTATTGGCCTATCCTTTGTAATGTTGTCCTGAAACTAGACTCAACACAATGTTCTCTGTTGATTTATTGCAAGTTCTATTTAGACTACTTTTTACCTCTATTTAGATTCTCAGGTGTGATCTCTGCAACCAGTTCTTAAAGGAGATGTGCTGCAATACTCTTCTAGCTACTGGGAAGTGTTGATTCTTGCAAAGTATGTATGTGTGGTTGTTCTTAACTTCTAATGTCCATTACAAAACGTGCAGACTTATACAGATGAGATATGAGAAACTTAAACAATGTGCTTATTTAAGGACAATCTGCCTGGGATTTTCCATAAACAATGTTGCTGCCCTGAGAAGTGACACAATCCTTCAATGGATGAAAACCTCAGAGTAACTACCATTGTTCACAAACAATATTACATATACTGCAACAGACAAAGCAGCAGAGAAAGAGGGAGAGAAGTAGACGGGGAGGCAGAACAACGAGGAAAGAGAGTGGGAATGGGAATGTGAGAAGGGTAGATGGATAAAGGCAGGGAAAAGGAGAGAGAGAGGAACCAGGCAGATTGGCAGAGACATGGCAGGGGGGAGAGGCAGAGGAAAAGGGAGAGGGGAGAAGTGAGCCAGAAACAGCTTGTTTGTATGAACGAAAGAGGAAAGATGTTAGTAGAATGTGAACAGAGGAGAAGACAACAGCAGTAGGATTCTTAAGTTGTGATGACACACCTTGACCAATTGTGTGAGACCATGATCTTGTTTTTGATATTTGTGCAGGAAAGCTTAGCGGAGACCTCCTGGGCAATCTCTGGCCAGTATCATCTGCAGGTAGCTCTGGTGAGTGATGAGATTCACCAGCCTTTCCAATCTCTCGAGTAAATCTGAGAATCACTGATGGTACCATTCAGCACTAGCGGTGTTATATACAAGTATAGATGATATACATCTATAAGAGCTGGCTGCAGAGGTTGCAGCAACTTGGTTATGTGATGGCAGTTGCGAGAAATTCAACTAGAGCTTTTCAGTAATGTTTGCAGTTTCAAATAAAACATAGAAAGGAACTTTTTTTTGTAAATGGTACTGTCCAATATCACCATCTTTTTAAGAGATATTTAAAACAGCATTAGAGAGCAGGACAACACCAATAAAGCAGTGCAGGGGATCTCCTGCCCTTTGCGTTCAGTGCCAGGGATATCTTTGGATATTCAGCTGAAAGGTAACAGCAAAGTGACCGTCACCATTAACTGTTTCAATGTAGGCCTGGTAATTTGTTGTGAGAACTCACCTTGACTGATCATGTGAAATAATGACATTGTTTTCAACATTTACCAGAGCAGCCAAACTTGCTCCTAGCAGCGAGCTCCCTGACAAATTCGTGCCAGTGTCATCGACAAGAGATTGCAAAAGAAACTATCAGAACCTTAAACAGAGTGTGTGTGTTTAAGGGTTAAGATGTTTTACACCGGCCTTTCTGTAATGTATGAGACAGATTGCTCCTGCCTGCCTCTTTAAGAAACTATAAGGATACATTTCTAGACAATATGAGGCGAATATGGGGCGGCATGGTAGTGTAGTGGTTAGCACGACACTATTACAGCGCCAGCGACCTGGGTTCGATTCCTGCCGCTGCCTGTAAGGAGTTTGTATGTTCTCCCGTGCCTACGTGGGTTTCCTCCGGGTGCTCTGGTTTCCTCCCACATTCCAAAGACGTACGGGTAGGTTAATTTGGGGTTTAAAAT
>JARFYF010000036.1:30743138-30756453 GCA_030265395.1 Rhina ancylostomus
AGAGTGTTCTGGGGGCAGCCCGCAAGTGTCGCCACACTTCTGGCACCAACATAGCATGCCCACAACTTCCTAACCCACGTCTTTGGAATGTGGGAGGAAACCGGAGCACCTGGAGGAAACCCACGCAGCCATGGGGAGACTGTGGCCAGAATTGAACCCTGGTCACTGGAGCTGTAATAGCGTTACGCTAACTGCTACACTACCGTGCCTGCATTACATTGTACATTTACATTGTACATTGTATGACATTGTACATCTTAATCCACTGTTTGAGACACCTTTTTTCAGGAGACCCAATAATAATATTTAACTAACTGTAATTCCAGATGCCATCATACCACATTGGTTAAGCCATAAAAGGCAGTGCCATAAGAAAATGATGTTTCATGTATACCACAGTGAGTGTGTTTAGAGTAACCAAGGCAGAGGCAGGATGTGCAGTTCTCCTTTCTGTGGGTCTACATTAATTCCCCAGACCACTCCCTTCTACACTCCTGGGGCCTCTTTCTCCTGCGAACCTCTCAGGCAACCAGGATTTCTCTCCTACATAGAGTTACACAGCACAGAAGCAGGCCCTTCCACCTAACTCATCTGTGCCGATCAAGCTGACTAATCCCATTTGCCTATGCTTGGCAAACATCCCTCTAAGCCTTTCCTCTCCCCGCAACTGTCCAAATGCCTTTTAAGTGTCATCATTGTACCTGCCTCTATTACTTCCTCTGGAAGCTCATTCCACACACTATGTGGAAAACTTACCCTTTAGGCCACTTTTAAATCTTCCCTCTCTCACTCTAAACCCATGGTGTCTAGTTTTGGACTCCTGCTACCTGGGGGAAAAGACTTTGGCTATTCACCTTATCTATGCTCCTTAAAACTTTATAAACCTCTATAAGGTCACCCCTCAGCCTCCCTTGCTCCAGGGGAAAAAAATCTTAGCCTTTCCAGCCTCTGCTTTTAACCCAAGCCTTACCAGTCTGGTAACATCCTTGTGAATCTTTGCTGCACCCTCTCCATCTTAATGGCATGCTTCTAACAGCAGGGTGACCATAACAGGACACAGTATTCCAAATGTGGCCTAACTTATCTCTTGCACAGTTGTAGCATGATGTCCCAACTGCTGTACTCAATATTCCTACTGATGAAGGCAAGTGACTTGTTATCTACACTCCATGGGTCCCACACTACCTGCCATATCTGTTTTGACGAACCATTTTTTTAAAACATCCCATGACCCAACTGAAGGTTGCGAACCCCATTATAAAAACCACTGCCTTAATCTACTTTGTCTGGAACTGGATATACTTCCTGTTAATACTTTCTACAGATCAATGCTCTCTTATCAGCATTCATTCCAAAACTTGGCAGCTCATGATCTATTCAGCATACGTTCATTCCTCATGGCTAAATAACCCCAGCAACAAATTACAAATTTTGATAAAAATGCAGTAACAAGAACATTTAAATTATCACAGCCTTATACATTGACAGGGATTGATGCATGGATTTAGGTACCCTACATCAGCTTTGCAGATGGCTTCTAGTACCAAGTAGTTTTGAGGAAAAACAATGAAACTGAGATATTATTGATAAGCTAACTTAAAGCATAACTTCAGATCAAATAGCTATTTTTCAAAGGAATACTGTCAAAGATAATTCCAGGTTCTGAAGAAAATTATCTTCTCTGCAGAATTCAAAAATTTGGAAAGGTTTCCCAGTTTGAGTAATGGAAGAAAAGACTTCAGATTCATCCTTATTCCAAATAGACTGTGCAATTGGAAAATAAGTTTTGATATTATGGGGGAAAAATGGGATTAGATGGTTTAGTTGCACTCAGTTATATTTATAATATATTGGCTTACTAAGCTTTTTCTTCCAGATTCATGAAACATATTCAAAAACAGTGAAAATCACAAATACTTCATAAAAGGCAGTGCCATAAGAAAATGAAATTTAATGTATATTTCATTATTACATATTATTTTACATTCCATTCACATTCATCTTGATATATAAAACAATGTAAAACATTAGAATGGGTTTTAACATTTTAATTTATTTCTAAAAGGTCAATAGTTTTCCTTCTGAATGCTTGTCATTAGTGCTACCTAGTTTTTTTTTCCTCCTACGTTGTGTAAGATATATTGGGAATGGAAATAATATTCTGAAACAGAGTGCATTTTGCTTGAGATTAAAGATTAAAACAGATGAGCAAAGAGTTCTCAAACTTTGTCCTGGCAAATTGTCTCCCCCTAATCAGGCCAGTAGAGGCAATTGTTGGGACAATAATACCACATTTATAAGGAGGAATTGAACAGAAATGACTCATGCTCTTTCAAGCAATTGAGCTTCTCTGCAATTCAGTTGAATGTCAGTGATCATCTCACATTCACCCCTTACTCGTTCATCTGCAATTTAAGCCATTTCATTTATAACTTTTCCCAATTACACCCTCAAACATTAACCATTTCTTTCTTCACCAATGCTTCCTGACTTCCTGAGCATTTCCAACATATTCTGTTTATTTTTCAAATTTACTTGAGAATAACATTCATTAAACCTGTAAGTCATGTGCACTTTAACAATTATAAGTTGCACTGGCAAATAAGCTGTTCCGTCTTTTGGAGACTTCAGTTATAGGAAACTACCTTTCTTGGGTTTAGGATACTCTATTGTCCACAAGCTTTTGGGTCACTGATTTAAAAAAAGTTCAGAAACAATTATTCCATTAATCCTGTACTACATTATGTTTTGCAATTTCATGGCATCATGTTTAGTAAAATATGAACATAAATCAAAAAATGTTAAATTCTACCAAGCCTAATTTTATTAGATGTACACATTTACCAGTTGCAGAAGTATAGAAATTTTCCCCATTTTAGCACCTTCCAAAAATACTCGGAAGGGCAACTTATACACTGTGTCTTGGGTACATACAACTTCAGAGCATTTGCAGCCCTTTCCAAGCTTGTCTGCTGATAAAAATACAAATTATTTAAAAAATTACCTTTCTGCCATTTGATGACAAAGTTGAATTGAATTCTGTGCATCCAGCATGACAAGGTGAGTAGTACATTAAACCATCTGCTCCGCAAACTGGATTATACAATTCCATTAAACAGTTACACTCAGCATTGCAACTTGCAGTCATGTTGATCGCACCATCATAAAAACTGTTGAATAAACATGTCTCAATGTCACTCAGCAACATTTTTCGTTTATCACATCACCAAGGTACTACACAAGTGACTTATTCACACATCTTCCATGTTGAATCTTTAAAAATGGTTTTATTGTACTTCTTTAATTTCACATGGAGGACAACATAGTAATCATATTACAATTACTCAACAAATGTTATCCTGTAAATGATAAAGCCAAAATAAAAAAAGCTGCAACAGGTTCTCCTACTCAACCACAGAAGACTGCCAGTTGCTATTCATCAGTTAAGTTACTGTGCAGCTTATCATTATATTAAAGATATAATGAAAAATACGTGCAGTGTGTATAAGAAATAAAGCAGAGAACAAAAGTCAATAATATGGAAATTCTGATGGATTAATACTATTAATCAAAAGCTAAAATGAAGGCAATGTGCTTCATGGACCTTGTTAATTATTGATTATAATAGTTAACCTATTAATAATAATTAAGATACGCTTATTACAGTTGCAGCACAAACTAAATTTGAAAATTAACTTTATGCTCTTACCTGCGATTGAAAGTTGAAGTGATCCCAGCCACAGGCATGTTGGGGCAGTTAATGGAGACAATGAAAATAGCTAACAGGCTGAAGAATGTGCAAATTATGCACAACTTGATAATTCCTGCACAACGGAGTTTTAATTTATTCACGATAAATCCACCGAGGAACGTACCACCTCCACCAGCTGGGACCACAATGTAGCCTGAAATTGTGGAAAGAAGTTTGTGGATTCAGTAAGTGATCAGAAGAGGAATTTGAGAAACACCTTTTGCAATATAATGAAACACTTTGCAGCAAATTTCAAGTGCAGGAAATTTGTGCACCAAGCTATCACAAACATCAAGGTGAGATTGACTAGATAGTCACTACTTTTGGTGAAGCTTGTTTTTCCTTGTACTACCTCAACGTACTGATGTGATGAAATGATCTGTATGGATGGCATACAAAATAAAGTTTTTCACTTTACCTTGGCACATGTGACAATAATAAACTGATATAGTTTGTTAACAGGTAAACATTCATCTGAACACCAAGGGAACTCCCCTGTTCTTTCTCAGATAGCAGGATGGAATCTTGCACATTCATCCGAGAAAGGAAACAGGTGACTTTGTTTAATACCTTGTTGGATGCAGCAGCGGTTCTTCAGGAGTACCAGGCTAGTTTTTTTTTGCATTCAACTCTTTGTAGTAGGTTAGGAACCCACATCTCTTTTGAATCAGAGGAGATAGTGCGTTCTCCTCCTGGCATTTGGCCATTATGTCATTGACACCTAGAATAATACTCATTATTGATAAAATAAATATGATTAAATATTTATTACACTCTCAGCATTGTATACATACCTTTTAGTCAAACAGTCTTGAGCACCTGATAACAAAGCAGGTTTATTACCAAGTATAAAACTAGACTTTGCTCTTTGAATTCACCTCTATGCCCATAAATGAGGCCACTTACTGGGCATTTCACTTTCAAGCCTACGTCACCATTAATAGTACAAATCGGTTTTGGATTTGTAGGAGAACTCCACTAAATTAAACTGAGTTAATCCAGTTTAATTTAATAGAGTTTTCCTACCAATTTTCTGAACTGAGTTAATCCAGTTCAGAAAAGAGGGGAAATTTTAAAATTGAGGCACTAGTCAACTTGGAGAAAATGCACATTGTGAAGTAGGAACAGTGCAATTTAGGGCTTGGGCAACATTGTTTGGGATGAGTTCAAGCCTGTGAGCAGTAGAGCTTGGAAGACGGGGCAGGGATGTGCTAGAATAGTTAGATCTTGAAGCAATGAAGACAAGAATAACTGTTTCTGAAGATGAGGCAGGGGCAGTGTTGTGCAGAAACAGATCATCTTAGTGGTGATAAGGATCTCCACTAATTCTCACCTGGGAATTAGATTTCACACTAAAGTTTTGAAGAAACTAATTCAGTGTAAGAGAGTTGCCAGGAAAAGGGATGGAATGAGCGGTCAGAAAATGGAGTTTGTAATGTAGTCTAATGACAGCTGTATTGGCCTTCCCAATACTAAATTGGATGGATATTTTGTCTCATCCAGTACCGAGTGTCAGACAAGCAACACAAGAGGAGGGATTAAGAGTTAGTGTTGGCTGTGACAGTGTGGATGCCAAGTTTTCAGATGATGTCACTGAGATGCATTGCAAGGATGAGAAACAGAAACAGAGCAAGGAAAAGATCTCGTGGGATATCACAGAAGGCCATTAGTGATTCTGATAACAAGTGTTGTTTCAGTACAGAAACAGAAACCTGACTGGAGGGGTTCTGGGAAAAATGGGAACAAATTTGAAAAGCTCCAACATGGACAAAGAATTGAAACAGTGGGAAGTTGGAAATTGGTCTGTAATTGCAAGAGCAGTGAGCTGCAGTTATTTGAGGAGAGGAACAAATGCTGGCAGATTTGTATGAGAAATGGACAGTATGTAAGGGGAGAAAACCATGAACAATATCTGCTAAACTGAAGGCTGGAGTATAGTCATATCCCCCAACAGCAGAGTAAATTAGATCCTTACCTTTATAAAAGGATATGCAGTAGAAATTTATCCCCAGTTGCATGTCCTAAATGCACAATAATAGCATATGCAGATTGTATGTTATTTCAGAAATTTTGGAAGCAAAACCCAACACGTGAATGTGACTATAGAGCATATTTAGCACTTGCAACTAAAGCTGAATTTCTACCAGTCTTTGTTGGCCGGTGTATGTTAATCCTTCTTATCATTTTTACTTGCCATTAATTAAGTGGCTTACTTTGAAACCCGCTCTCACTCAGAAACCATTGTCAAAGGGAATAAACAAAAACTCCAAAACTCTGCCTGCACTAGAATCCATGAATAAATGTCATGCAATGTGAGGTTGTCAATCGACTCACATCATTGCCTTCTTACCAAAAAGGGTTGCACCTTGCGAGGCACTCAGACCAAACTGGGATTCAAGGAACTTGGGTCCAAACGTAGACATGCCAGCTATCAGAGTTGCCTCAGTTGCTCCTGACAGACAGAGAAAGATGAAAGTTGGATTCCTCAGCAACAGCAATGCTGACCTGTGATTTAAAAAAAAGTTTGGTCACGCAAGTGGGTTTTAAGGTGTATAAACAGCTTGACAGTCGAATTCCCTCATGAAGCCTTTTCATTCTCGTCTTCCATTCACTATAATGTGTGGTGGTGCAGTGGTTACATTACTAAACTACTAACATTTCAGAGACCAGAGTTCAAATCACTTCACAGCAACTGTAAAAGTCCCTGAAATTACCATCTTAAATCTCTCAATCTCCCTCTGTCCTCCTTTAAGACCCACCTTAAGCACTCCCTTTCAGTAAGGTGTTACTTTCCCCCCTTTGGCTTAGCATCAATTGTCCGATTGCTTTCCAATGAAATCCTCCGGGATCCTTCTGTGGTAAAGAGACTGTATTTAATT
This sequence comes from Rhina ancylostomus, assembly GCA_030265395.1. NCBI lineage: Eukaryota > Metazoa > Chordata > Chondrichthyes > Rhinopristiformes > Rhinidae > Rhina > Rhina ancylostomus. Next base: position 30,749,769 of record JARFYF010000036.1, read on the forward strand.
AAGTTGTTCCTGCTGTCAATTCCCACCGCTGTCTGTAAGGAGTTTGTACGTTCTCCCGGTGTCTGCATGAGTTTCCTTCCACATTCCAAAGATGTATGGGTTAGGAAGTTGTGGGCACGCTGTGTTGCCGTCGGAAGAGTGGCGACACTTGCGGGCTGCTCCCAGAACATTCTCAGTAAGGCAAAAAGACGCATTTCACTTGTGTTTCAATGTACATGTGACTAATAAATATCTGTATCTGTACATAAATGTTAAGCATTTTTTTCTTTCTTACATATTGGTTGGAATCAGATCACAATGACAAGCAAAATCTGGTTGTCTAGAAGGATGTTTCTGAGACAATCTATGGTAAGCACACACAGATGCATGGTATTGCCTCAAGGAATTATGAGTGTTGATTTTGAAAAGCAGCTGAAGTGGAATCGACTGTGACTGCTGGTGGCAAACTCATCTGTCACACACCCAGATAGGACTCATCTCCCAATACCATGAGCTTTTTGACAAATTCTGAATTACAGAAGAAATTTATTCAAGTTACAAGATTGTAATGATCTGCGCCAGGGAATGCATGCTGATTTGCCATTTCCTAGTTCTGCAGCAATGGGATAAAGATCAGGGCATGCATATCGTGTGCGTGGTGGGACACACACACACAGAGACAGGGTGGGTGGTCCATTATTGACTCCTGAATGTGAAGCTCAAGCTCGGATGGGAAGATCAGATTAGTAACCAATGGAAAGGCAAGGGTCAGGGTGGAGAGAGGTGTTGGTCAAGGTCTGTTTGCAACTGAGATGACTCAGTGCAGTCTAGATCACAACCACCTTCAGGTTAAGGAATATTCCCTCTAAATCTCTGGCTCCTCATCTTAAACCTATGCCCTCTGATCTTGGACATCTCCGCCATAGGGAAAAGTTTCTTATAGTTTATCCTATCTATAAATCTCATAACTTTGTACGCCTCCATCAGGTTCCCTCTCATCCCCCTCTGTTCCAAGGGAAACAAACCCAGCCTATCCAGTATCTCCTCATAATGAAACATTCCATCCCAGGCAACATCTTGGTCAATCTCCTCAGTAACCTCCTAATGTCATTCTGAAAATGTGGTGACCTGGACTGCACTCAATATTCTAGTCTGTAGCCTAACCAAGTTTTTAAAAGGTTGTACCTAGACCTTCGATACACTATGCACCACCTAATGAAGGCAAGCATCCCGAATGCCTTTCACCACCCTTTCCACCTGTGCTGCCACCTTCAGGGCTCTTTGGATTTGTACACTAAGATTCCTTTGTTCCTCAATATTCCCAAGGCCCAACAAATCATAGTAAATTCCTACACTTATTAGACTCCTCAAAATGCATTACCTTACACTTATCAGGATTAAACTGCATCTGCCATTGGTTTGTTCTGCTTACCAGCTGATCAATAGCATTCTGCAGCTTAAGACTACCTTCCTCGCTGTCAACAACACCGCCAATTTTGTGTCATCTGCGGACATATTAATCATACCTCCTATATTCACACTGAAGCCATTAATGTGCAATAACAGGCAGAAGGCCTCACACACACTGCAAAAACCTATTTCTGTATGGATGATCCACACCACCTGTGTGTGATGAAAATCATGGATATATTGTCCAGGCACGCAGTGCAGACAAAGAGAACCTGGAAGAAAAATTGTGGACTCCACAATCCACATGATAAATCCCTAGGTTTTCTTTTGGGAGATTTTTGTTTTATAGAGAAATTCAATTGAAAGGTGTTTCTTGTGTAGATTTTCCACTCACTCCCACCCACAAACTAGCCTTCAAAACTGTGTCTAAGTTAAAAATTAAGGTGCAAAGAGAAATCAGTTAAGCTTTGGCCTTTTTCTCCTGGTAGGAGAGTTGGTGGACTATAGTATTGCATTGCTCTGTGCTTTTTAAACAATTCTTGAAAGCATTCCCAATCATTAACAATCTGACTGATTAAACAATGTGATGGACTGTATACATTTAAAAAAACTAACCACAAGATTATACATGAAAAGACATGACTTTTTAGGAAATGTGGCTCTCGTGCTTTTTGATAAGGAAGAAGATTAAGGGGAAAAATGTAATTAAGGGTCTTCCACAGGTTCCAGCCTCAGTAATATAGTGGCAGACATGCAATTTAACAAATGACTGCTAATGGTGGCCACTTATAACGTGGAATCATCTCCAGGTGGATGATTTGGAATTTGCCAAATGAGCAGAATCGTTGCAAAAAGGACCTACACTTCAGGAAGCAGGGTATAGCAAGATGCAGGTAACAAGCAATTAAACAAAGTCATTTCCACACTGCACATTACCTGGGCAAGTCTCTTAATGTCTTCCCAAAATCTGGTTCCAGTGCAGTCTGCTGGCTCCCATCCTTCAGTTGATGAGCTTCCGAGACCCTCATTGCCATATACCGTTGGGACTCTAATTTACAGAAAAGCTATTTAGCTGTGAACTCCGCAAGACAATATATTGCTACTTATCAATTATGAACCTCAGTGCCAAACACTAAGAATGCATGTACACAAATCTTAAGTATATTTAAGTTATTACTTTTTAACTACTTGTTATAATTATGTAGTTTTTATAGAATAGCAACACACAGAAGAAAAAATGTAGTATTAGAATTTACACCACAAATACAAGCTGTAATTTTGCAATGACCCCTTCACTGGTTTCCTTATGTTGAATTGGTTTTGCCCATGCAATAACTGTTTGTGATGAAGGCTAAAAGTCATCTCACAACACAGAAACACATGAAAGTTAATTGATCTTAAATGTTTACTTTTTTCTCTCCTAAAAACTACCTGACCCGAGTATTTCTGGCTTTTTATGTCCTTAGTGAATCAGAACAATAGTTGTTTAACATTGGAGATGCAATTAACTGGGGTAGTTGTTGAACGCTGGAGATACAATTAACTAGTAAACTAATGTTCCCATTTTGAAACAAGACAGTGTATAGGGTTATTGGCTTAAGCACCACTCCTGACTAGTGCTGGCAAGTGGAGATGAGTCTTCGTGTCTCCAATTAAAAGGGTTAACTTGTATTTGATGGCTTTGCCTTACTCTGCAAACCTAGTGAAAAGAGTAAAGCTTTTGCCCCGAACACTTATTTGACTTCCACAGGGTGGCAGTAGAGTGCAGATATCCAGATGCCTGTCTGGGCAAGGGCTGATTCACATTAAGAGGAGTTTAGGTGGAAAAATTCAGGTCACAATATTCTGGATGCAAAACACAAAATCAAAGAGACCATTGGACATGAAAAAGGATGAAGATTTAAAGCAGGATATTACAATATAACAGTATGCCCCATCATTGCCAAACAATGGTTCGCTGCAGGCAGTCCCAAAGCGATGGTTCACTGCAAGTTATTCGTTCTGTAAAGCTAAATATTTTTATCTTCCTAATAGTTTTAAGTGTTGTATATTATTACTGAGCTGACTACAGTGGCTTAGGATGTCAAACCATAGGTTTGGTGTTGTGACAATTTATTGCATCAGAAGAATGTAAATTGGATATCAAAACTCAAGCTGTCGCCAAAATAAAACAAGATTAGATACCTTCCTTGGGGAGTCTCACTGAACTACAGTTCAGACATAGATTGCCTAATGCTGGATACATGCTGCATTTTTAACTGCAATGTTAGCACAAAGGAAGGGGGCAACTTCCACAGTGCATTTTTGGTGTTTGGTGCACAGCCAGTACTAATACCAATGAGGTAACACTTCCGAGTCCGGAAATCAGCAAATCAAGAACGAGCTGTAAGATCCTATGGGTATCTGATAAAGGAAACCGATGAAAGAAACTGCTGATTCTCAGCTGCTTTCCAAATGCCAGTTGTTTGATAACCATCATTTCCCTCATCACTGGGTCTGTCTTGAGTTAACTGCAAACTCCACAACACAGAACCCAGTTCCTGGATTACAGCTTGGTTTGTATAAGGTAGAAACTATGGGTTAACCAAAATATAGAAGTCCATTTGGTTCTCCTTATGGCATCAAGAAGATTCACCATATATAGACAAAGAGGGGAGAAGGGTAACAACTTAGTGGACCAAGTGTGACAGGTGAAAGATTCACAACCACTGACTCTCACAAACTAGGTTCATGGTTTCACTAATTACAAGCAGCAGCAACAACATTTCTGTAGGCAGAGAGAGAACTGAAAACTGTTGCAACACTGGTGCTCACTTCTGAACGTTAGCAACCAAAATCAAGAGTATTCTGGGACAGAGATCTCAGCATAAGCTTCCTGCACAATTCACAGTGGTGGAAGGTAAAATGTGGTCTAAACAAAAGATGGGCAAATCAGAGCAGAAGGAAAGAAAAATCCAACTGTAAATGACTTGCAATTGTTTTTAGTCTATTTTGTTATGACAAGAAAATTGGAACATTTAAATTCAGTCATATTAAGATTATCAGAGAGATATCTTTGCATTTCTTTGCAACATTATTATCTTCAGATCAACATAATTATCTACAAAATTACCTTGAATGTACTCAATGTGGTGTCATCATGGCCCTATACAAGTGAAATAAGTCTGAAGTCCAGAATCGCAATCCTCATTTCAGTCCTAAGCCTTGTTCTGATATTTGCCTCCTATTTCCTGATGCCCAAGTGAGGAAAACATCCCTTAAGAACTTTATATGTTTCTCTAAAGTCACTTATTATTCTTCAAGAGCTTGGGAATAAAGCTTTTGTCGGCTGAGCCTCATTTAGCTGTACTATTCCAGCCCTCCGTCTCAGGGATCAGCTGAGTGAACTTTTGCCGCACTCCGTCCAAGGCAGACATATCATTCCTTCGCTAAGGAACTCCAAAAATCACAGCCACGGCCAGAGCTGGTGATGGAACACAGCTTTAACATCCTTGTCTGATCGTTTGAAGAACAAGGTACAGGAAGGTTACTGATGTCCTTAAACTTTATTCCTATTAGAAATCCATGACTTTGGAATTTCAGCAAAGTGGAAAAAATAGTCTCAAGAATTAGAAGGGGAGGGGGGAAGTTCAGCAGACATGAAAATATAGTAGATTTTTAAGGAAAATACTCTAGATGCAGCCTCAGCAAAGCCCTACAGTAATTCTAGCAACATTGATTTACTCTTGTACTTCAATCCCTTTGATAATAAAGGCAAGAATTGTCCAGCAGATAGAAAATCTGGGCAATCCTTAACCAGACAAGAAGTTTTCAGCACAGATACGATGACACCTTGTGGTCAAAATGTTTTACCGCACAAATGTTTTAAACTTGTTTACTTCAAACAGACAAATGATTGGAGACAGGAGACTTCAAATGCTGGAATCTGGAGCAAATAATAAATTGCTGGAAGAACTCAGCAGGTCAAGCAGCATCTATGGAGACGAAGGGACAGCGTACGTTCTGCGTTAAGACTCGGCATCAGGTTTAATTTTTTTAATCCAGAGAGAAATGATTGTTGAGCATATTTCATCCAGCTGAGTTGTCAAAGCAAAAGGCTACACCAACACTCATGTTCAGTTTAATTTATTTGTAAATGAAACAAATACTGAAGAGCTGGCGTATCTTCAGTTTGTGATTAATGAACCTTTATGTCAGCTTCATTTAAACAAGCTTTCCTCAACCTCGAAATAATTTACCAAAGCGATCCAAATTAACTATTGAGAATTGTAAAGCCTGAATTCACATTCACTAAAATAAAAACTATATCTGGTATTTTATTCAGGTAGTATATCGTTCACATTCTGCTTAGATAAAATACCAGGAGGGAGTTAGGACTGGTTGAGTGGTGCCACAACAACAACCTCTCACTCAAGGTCAGTAAAACTACAGATTTGATTGTTGGCTTCAGGAAGGGGAAGGAGGGTGAACCTGTGCCAGTCTACACTGGGGGATCAGCAGTGAAGAGAGTCAGCAGCTTTAAATTCCTGGGCATTAACATATCAGATGACCTGTCCTGAATCCATCTTTATTTTCTTAGGAGGTTTGGCTTATCACTGAATACTGACAAACCTCTGCAGGTGTACTGTTGAAAGTATCCTGACTGATTGCATCATGTTCTGGTACAGCAATTGGAATGCGCAGTAATGTAAGAAGTTGCAGAGAGGAGTGGACGTAGCCCAATATGTCATGAGGACATCCCTCCTCGCCAATGGAAGAAAGTACAGGAGGCGCTACCTCAAGGCAGCAACATCCATCAAAGATCCCCACCATCCAGGCCATGCCATCTTCTCCACGGGGCAGGAAGTACAGAAGCCTGAAGTCCCACACCACCAGGTTCAAGAACCACTACTTCTATTCAACCATTCGGTTCTTGAACCAACTGCCGCGACCGTAATCACTACAGTTCAGCAACACTATGACCATTTTGATCATTTTGCACTCAAATGGACTTTGCTTTTGTTTTTGTTTTTAATTGTGTTCTTTCTTGTAAAATTATGTATAATTTGTGCTTTTCTTGTTGTGCTGCAAGGAAGTTTTTCATTGCACCTGTGCAGAGATGTACTTGTGCATGCGACAATAAACTTGACTTTGACTTCACATTAATACCGATTTTGGGGATCAAAACTTTATTCTATATTTTCGTATCAGCTCACCACCCTCTCTCATTCTAATTCTTAAAGACTTTTTTCAGTTCACTCACTTCTTTTAAAATCAATTTCTTGGCCCTCCTTTGCTGGGTTCTAAAATACACCCA
>JARFYF010000036.1:30885905-30900623 GCA_030265395.1 Rhina ancylostomus
GAAAAGGAAAAACTGACCTTTTTGTTGAGTGTGTTCCACCTGGTATTAATTTCATCCAGATCATGTTCAAGTCCTTGTGTATTAGCATTCTTTGCAGCACTCTGAATAAGACCCTGGCCTACTCCATTGGCCTGCTGAAGTTTGTATTGTATAGGATCCACCTGAACCTTTTGGAATGTCTGAAATGAAAGAATGAAAAACAATACTGCTCACGAAAGGTCACAATGAAATATTATCCAATTAAATTTCCTCAAGGGATAGAGGATTTATGGTGTGAAATATACTAAAGACAATACAAAATTAAAATAACTTAGATACAAAAAGATCTCTTGGAAAACAGGACAGATTGAAATCAAGCTCAAAGGTACAAAATGGAAGAACAGCTTGAATCTTAGTTTGAAAGGTCTATGCAATTTTTTTTTTTACAAATGTTATTCAAGACAAAGAGCAAGCCAAATATGGTAATAAAGTTGACATGAAAGTAATGCTACCTCCAGAGTTCTGAAAACATAGGAACTCAGGTCACATTTCAACCTAGATATACAGAAAAACTTGTTACTCAACATTATCAGATGGAGATATTTAAAAGAACACTAAGGAATGTGAATAACACATGTATGATGACCAAATAAACGTAAAAATCTATAGAAACTCCAGCCCTTCTCTCAAGTTATAAATAATGTTATTCTATACATATCACAGGCCTGGAAGAAAGAGTATGAAAGGTGTGTGGTTTGTTGATATTTCCTATCATCATCTGTTTAGTGGGCTTCTTGTGTTGGTATTTCTCTGATTCTATTAGTAGCTTTTGGTAAAATTTTGAAGATTCTGTATTCTAGTTATTCACGACTATCACTTAAAATAATTTTTATTTGTTTAAGATTTTATTTAAACTAATTTCAGCCCTTCCAGAAGAGTTCTTGCTTGTCATCTGCAGAAGAGAAAATACCTTTCACTTGGTCTGTTCCTACAAGATATAAAGCAAGATTGTGTTTTGTTTCAATTATCTGAGTGGAATTTATCTTCGAGGAGCATAAAACTGGGTATAAAATATTTCCTTGACCACAGAATTCACTTGCACATTTCTGGGAAATGGAAACAGATATCCAACTCTTACAAAAAGGTTTTTATGCATATAATGGCTTTTCAGATAGCTATGCATAAAACCAGTTAGATATAAAGTCACAAGGTTAATGCTTTTAGGTTTGGCGTAATTATTGCATACTATAGTCATACTATGGAAAATCATACAAAAATGATGATGCCAAATGTTCAAAAATAGTTTGTAGATGCCAAATGCATAATTTCAGATGATCACAATCTTCAGATAACAATTTAGAAATATTAAGTATAAATTCAACATGCATGAGCCAAATGATTTAAACAGGCATTGATAAGGAAAGGGTAAGTAGAATACCAGTGTAAGCTAGTGAGAAACAAACTAACTGTAAGAGCCCCTATAGATGCGTAAAAGGAAAAGATTAGCACAAGTTAAAGAGGGTCATTTTTTGACAGAGGGGAGAACTATATTAGTGAACAAGGAAATGGCAAAGAAATTAAACAAGCATTTTGATTCTGTCATTACGGAAGACACAGAAACAAACTTAGAAGTAGTGGAAGTATCCAGGTCTAGAGTGAATGAGGAGCTGAAAGTAATCAGCATTAGGAAAAGAAAAACAAAACAAGGTGGTGGAAAAATTAACAGGACTGAAAGGACCCCTATGACTTGATGACATGCATCCTACGGCTCTGAAGGCAGCTGCTTTGGTGATGGTAGAATCATTGATCATCACTTTTCAAAATTCTACATTAGATTCTGGAAGAGTTCCTACAGATTGGAAGGGAGCAACTGTTTAAGAGAGAAGACAGGGACCTATTGATCCAGTTGGGCTGACACCAGCAGTGGGAAATATGCTGGAATTTGTTATTAGGGAAGTGGAAAACAAAGAGGATTTGAGAGGGTCAACATGGATTTCTGAAAGAGAAAAATATTTGACAAATCTACTGGAATTTTTGAGGTTGCAACTAGCAGAATAGACAATGCTGAATCAGTTGATGTGGTATATTTGGACTCTCAGAAACCCTTTGGTAAGAGATCATTAAATAAAATTAGAGCACATGATATTGTGGATTATATTTGTGTGGATTGAGCATTGGTTACCTGACAAGAAACAGAGGAATAAATGGGTCATTTTCAAGTTGTGACGAATGGGGTACCAAGGGGATTGGTATCAAGGCACCAGCTTTCACAATCTTTAACAATGATTTGGAGAAGGGGATCAAATACAATATACCAATGTTCCCTGATAAATACTAATTTAGTAGTTATTTTTATAATGTCTGATACCGGTGATTGCATTTCACATGTCAATTTTAAGCACGTTCTTGTGCTGTGCCTACTTGCTAACTTACTTCAAATCTCTATTATTTCCTCCAGACATTCTACGTTCTCACATGATGTGATTATTTTGCAATAAGTAAGCAAAGCCAATGTTTATGAATACCGTTGTTTTTGTAATATTAGCAGTAAAGCAAAAGGAGTTGCTGGAGCCAAACTTAAGAGCTCCACAAATCAAGCCAATGGCCCTTCCCCCATGGGGGCAGAATCTGGCAACACAAATTCTAGGTCATGCAAAAAGAAGCCTTCACATCCAAAGCACTTAGGCAGTTCATTTTTTTATACCTTCATGAAAGCAAAAAAGTTGAGAATACAAGCAAAAATGATTCCAACCTGAGGATTTACGTTATCCAAGCTGAATAATTACTTCACGGCATCATTATAGTTGTGGTGAAGAATTTTCATTTGGGGCAGCGTGAAAGTGCTCTGGTACTCAGAAATTAATCATGTGAAGAAAGATGTTCAAATAACCCCATAGCAGCTGGGAAATGTAAAGTTTTAATTAAATAATCTAGAATTGAAGATTAGCATCAGTTATTGTTGCAACAGCCCATTTGGTTCAGAGATGCATCCAAGAGAAGGAAATCTGCCAGTTTGCTCATATGACTCTCAAGACCAACAACAACTTGTCTCTGAAATGCCCGAGTAAGGCGTGTAGTTCAAGAACTATAAGGAATGGAGAAGTGTCACTCTTGCCAGTGATAACCACATCCCATGAAGGAATGCAAAAATTAATTTGATTACAGGCCAAAGGGATTAATGTGGATGTGTGAAATGGATAGTATAGATGTGAAGGGCCGTAGGGCCTATTTCTGTGTTGTACAACTCTATAACTGTATACAGTAATATAAAATAAAAGTTTGTTACGCTACTTAAATTGGACAAATCCAGAAAGTTTCAACTACATTTGTGTGAGGAGGGTCAGTGAATTTTTGGCATAATGCAGTCATGGCAAAACTCACAGAAGTTTATGCTCCCTGCAGTCTTTTGCATGAGTTTAAGATTTAATTTTCCAGAACAACCACCTGAGCATAAAACTACCATTATGCAAACAAGACTCAGTCTTTAAACAATTCCTTCTGCATACAGTTAACAGGTGCACCTTAATTTTAAAAAATCAATACCTGAAAGTATATAATTTACTAAATTACTGACTGGCATATGCAAGTGAAATAGCCGCACAGTACAAGTTGTAAATCATTTTCAATAATTTTAGTTAGGTTAATTCAAGACAGAATGCCACATAAATCCTTAGATGTGGAGGGACATATTGAGAGTATAAAACATCAACAATTCTGGGATTCATAATTAGAGGGTAATAGCAAGGAAGTAGCATTTATCCTATATGAAAAATTGCTTAGAGTTTTGTGTCCAATTCTGGTTACACTTTAGGCTGAAGAAAAGGTTTTCCAGAGTGGTTCAACTGAAAAGACATTTCAACTATAAGATTAGACGCGAGAAGCCCAAGTTGTCTTCTTTGCATCAAAGAAGGTTAAGAGGATACTTGATAGTTGTGGTGACCGTGATAGGGAAGGTGCAGGAAAGCTGTTTCCATTTTTGGATGTTTCAGGATCTGGGGCTACAGATTTAGCATTTGGGTGAGAGGTACGTGGGAGATGAGGGAAGAAACAGTTTGTCCCCAACACCACCTGGCCTGCTAAGTGACAAGCAATGTTTGTACTGAACTAGTTCCAGGTAATGAATATCTCTAACAGGAATTTTGGGCCATCCACCGTCTCCAACCAAAAATGAGTAACTAGCAGCACTTTACACTCCATGGTATTGCCATTGCAGTCTCAACATCCTAACGTCACTATTGACCAGAAGCTCAGCAAGACCGGTCCCATAAATACTATGACTACACGAGTAGATTAAGGTCAGTTATTCTGGAATGAATGACTTCCCTCCTGACTATCTAAATCTTTTCTATAATCTACATGGCATGTGTGTGACGGATACTTGTTACTTGTCTGGATGAGTACAGCTCCAATTATAATCAAGAAGCTCCACACTATTGAGAACAAAGGCATTTGTATTATTGGTGCCTCTTCCATGGGCATAACATTCATTTTCTCAAAGGTGTGGTCCAAAACTCAAAACAAGTACTTTTCAACAGCAGCACTCAAACCTGAAAACTGCTCCACCCAGATGAACAAGGGCAGCAGAACTGAGGAAGAGATGCTGACCTGAAACGTCAACTGGTTTCTCTTCCCACAGATGCTACTTGACTGGCTGAGTTCTTCCAGCATGTCTAATTTTGTTTCCAATTTCAGCATTTGCCATTTTATTTGTTTTTATTGCATGGAACACCACCATCTGCAAGTTACCTGCCAAGCTACATGCCATCTTGGCTTGAAGATACATTACTGTTACTTCATTGTTGTTTGGTCAAAATCCAAGAATTCCCTACCCAAAAGCACCACAGATTCACCTTTATCACGTAGACTGCAACAGGTCAAGGCAGCAGCTCACCACCACCTTCACAAGGGCATTTAGGGATGGGCATGAGATGCTGGCCTGAGCAGTGGCATCCACATTCCATGAAAGAAGTAAGAAACATCTGTTAGTACTGTGTACTTGCCCAAGGCTTTAAGAGAATTCATGATGTGACAATGTCCCTATCTGTAACCATCATGTGGATTCTGTTTGGGTAGATTGCATGATGAGTACCAGCGTGACAGATGATGGTTATAATTCAGTATGTTGGGGGCATGTAAAGAGGCTGTAATATAGAATACAGAACAGTACAGTGCAGGAACTGGCCCTTTGGCCCACAATATCTGTGTTGACAGTGATGCCATTTTAAACTAACCCCATCTACCCAAACAAGGTCTATATCATCCCCTGCCTGTTCATGTGCCTGTCTAACTACCTCTTAAGTTTAGCTATCAAGTTTGCTATCACCACCACCCCTGGCAGAATATTTCAGGAACCAACTACTCTCTAAGTAAAAAACTTACCCCGCACATCTCCTTTAAACTTTCCCCCTCTCACCTTAAAGCTGTACACTCAGATATTTGACATTTCCCACCAGAAAGAATATTCTGACTATCCATGCCCCTCATAATTTTATATCGGTCTGTCATGTTGTCCCTCAGCTTCCAACACTCCAAAGAAAACAAGTTTGTCCAACTTCTCCTTATAGCAAATCCAATCCAATCCCAGCAACATCCTATTGAACCTCTTCTGCACTGCCTCCAAAATCTCCACATCCTTTCTGTAATAGGGCAACCAGAAATGCACACAATACTCAAAATGCAGCCTAACTAAAGTTTTATACAGCTGCAACATGACTTATAAACTTTTATACTCAATGCTCTGACTGATCAAGACAAGTATGTCATACACCTCTTTTACCACCCTATTCACCTGTGTTGCCACTTTCAGGGAGCTATGGACTTGCACCCCAAGATGCCCCTGTACATCACCTAAAGATCCTGCCATTTACTGTATACTTTCCCCTAACGTTTTACCTCCCAAAGTACAACATCTCACACTGGTCTGGATTGAACTCCATTTGCCATTTCTCCACCCATATTTCCAACTGATCTATAACCCTTTGTATCGTTTGACAACATTCCTCACTATTCACAACTCAGCCAATTTTTGTATCAGCTGCAAACTCACAAGCCCACCTACATTTTTGTTCAAATCATTTTATATATCTCACAAGCAACAGGGCTCCCACCACTGATCCTTGTGGAACACCACTTGTCATAGACCTCCCGTAAAAACAACACCCTTCCAGCATTACCCTCTGTCTTCCACGGCCAAGCTAATTTACCAAGTCTGTGTGTATTCCATGTGCCTTAATTTTCTGGATCAGCACACCATGAGACTTTGTTGAGTCCATATATACAACATCCACTGCCATACCCTCATCAATTATCCTCGTCACACAGACATGATGCCTCCCCGTGTTTGCGTGGGTTTCATCCTGGTGCTCTGGTTGCCTCCCACATTCCAAAAAGACGTATGGGTTAGGAAGTTGTGGGCATGCTAATGTTGGCGCCAGAAGTGTGGTGACACTTGCAGGCTGCCCCCAGAACACTACGTAAAAGATGTATTTCACTGTGCGTTTCAATGTACATGTGACTAATAAAGATATCTTATCTTATCTTGCATCACAAATTCATTCCAACTAATTTATGACAAAAGATAAGTGGAGCTATCTATTTTGTATCCAAATAAAAAAAGGGATCACTTTAACAGCATGAAGTTTAAACTAAAAATTTACTCTGTATTGAGTATTATGTTAAAGCCTCAAAATCATTGACTTTATTTTGATGAATATTATGCAACATTATTAGAGAGACATTAAGATAACTGAATTTGACTGGGAACGTCTTGTTGGTGCTTGGGAGAAATTTAAAATTCTTGCTCGCGCTAAACACATACATAATCCCTTTTTTGGCATTGTTAAATATTGTTGGGTTTGCTGCCTTACATTTGCACAAGGAACATCCAGGGGATGGTGGAGAGTTTGCACAACAGGGCCTCTCCTCATTCCAGTGGATTCTGCTTGTATACCACTCGACTTCTGACGAGAGTCTGATGGAATCCCAAGGGGAAGCTTCATAATTTCTCATGAAACACATTACACTCTGCAAAGCTTAAATAGTTCACTAATGATTTGATTAATATACTTATTCATAGACTTGTAGGTACAATGCAACAAACACTGTAGATTTCTATGTGATGATTGATAATTTGGTGCCTGGTTTCCATTGGTAACTTCACACCCCACAGAATTTATTTTGTGATAATGAACAAAAAATGCTGGAAGGACTCAGCATGTCATACAGCATCTATGAGAAAAAATGAGATAGCGAAACAAAGTTAGCAAATTGCTTCATCAGAACTGCAAAGCAAATTTATTTTAACTTGCAGAGAAGATGGAGAGAAATGGATAAAACAAAGGAATATTCCTGACAGGGTGAGCTCAGGGTTACTGTGGGGATAAGTTGTAAAACATCAGACCAGCAGGTTAATGGGAGTAGTTAGAGAGGGAGAGATAGAAAGTGAGTAAAAGTTATGAGGGCAGTTAGAAAGAGGGAAAATGCAAGCAAAGGATTGAAAAACTTACAAAATACAAGGCTTTGCCCAAAAGATTTGCCCAAAAGTTCAGGCTATGCTAATGGAGAGAGAAAAACTGTGCCAATAGCACATTTGGATGTCTTTCAGCATAAATGGCAAGTTCTGATACAGACAGAGAAAGTGAGCTACCTGAAGTTGAAGAATTTGATATTGAGTCAGGAGACTGCAACTCAGCCAGATGGAAGATGAGGAGTTGTTCTTCAAGTTTACATTTGGGCCTCATTATACCATTGCAGGAGGCCAGAGTGGGAGTGGGATAGAGAACTGAAGTGGCAGGCAACAGAGAGCTCTGAGTCACCACTGAAACCTTAACTCTGTTTCTTTTCTACAGGTGCTGCCTAATGTGCTGAATGTTTCCAGCATTTTCTTTTTTTATTTCAGATTGCCAGCACCTGCAGCTGTGATTTTTATTTGTATTGCAATTGTTGAACATTGTTGCTTTCCTAGTGTGGATATCTGGTTCACATTGACTTGAGCAAAAGTGTGCCTGCTCTGCCATTCAATGAAATCAGGGCTGAACTTGACCTTGGCCTCAGTGCTACCTTCTTGCCTGTTTTCCATAAATCTTTGACTCCACTATTGAAAAAAAATCTTAGCCTTGAATATATCCAATAATTCAGCCTCACAGCTGTCTGAGGAAGAGTATTCCAAAGATTTCAAACTTTTAGGTCCTCATCTCTGCGATAAATGGTTGATCATTTATGATAAAACTCAGCTAATCATTACTGATAAAACTCCCCTCCATTCCTCACAAGAGGAAAGTTCCTTTCAGCAATTGCCATCTGGAAAAGTGCATAGTTCATCTCCCTCAGATTCCAGTAAAGTGTCCTTTCCTCTTTGAATCTGGGACAGGAAGGGGTAAACCAGAGAACCAGAGAAGTCCTGAACTGGTTCAGGGATTCCCTGGTTCTCTGGGCTTACCCCTTGCATTTTAAAGAGAAACATTTCATTAATAATATGATTACTAAAGAGAATATCTTTCCTGGTCTCCTTACATGAGGTAACACACTCTTTGTTTCTGTCTGTATCACAAATGACTATTTCTGACTAAGCATTTTGGTTCAGTTTTTCTTTTTGTTGTATAGTCTGTTCTGCTTAGCATATCCCACAGCCTTACCATCAGTAACAAATTATACAAAGGAGCATAATCTGATTTTGGCTGCTATTTAACCCTCACATTAGGTCATCTGGTCTCACTCCACTGGAGATATTCTATTCATAACTGGCTCTCCCTCTCTCACCTTCCCTGCTACCGAAAACGAACTTGTTTTCTCTCACTCCCAGTTCTGACGAACGGTCCTGGACCTAAAACATTTCTTTTTTCCACAGACACTGCCTGACCTGTTGAATGTTTCTAGTTTTCTCTGTTTTTACCACTGTCTCAGCAATTGGAAGTTGTCAGATTTTAAAGCCACACAAAGTGGCTGGGTTGGCATTTGACACTAACCCATGAAGGTGTGGACACTAACTAGGAAATAGTGGAAACTTTACACAACTGATCCCCTTCTGCATTCCAGTGGATTCTACTTTTCTCCTACTGGCCTTATGGAATCAGACCAGAGAACACTTGGATCCCAGATATAGAACAGTGCAGCACAGGAACTGGTCCACTGGCCTACCATGTCTGCACCAACAATGATGCCAATCTAAACTAATTGCATTTGCCTGCACATGGTCATGATAGTGTAACAGTTAGCATAACACTTCACAGCTCCAGCGACCCGGGTTCAATTCTGGCCACTGTCTGTAAGGAGTTTGTATGTTCTCCCTGTGTCTGTGTGGGTTTCCTCCGGGTGCTCCGGTTTCCTCCCACATTCCAAAGTTGTATGGGGTAGGAAGTTGTGGGCATGCCACGTTGGCACTGGAAGCGTGTGGACACTTGGAGGCTGCCCGTAGAACACTCTACACAAAAAGATGCATTTCACTGTGTGTTTCGATGTACATGTGACTAATAAAGATATCTTATCTTATCTCTCTGTTCCCTGCCAGTTCATGTGTCTGACTAAATGCCTCTTACAGCTTGCTATCATATCTGCTTCCACCACTTCCTCTGGCAGCACATTCTAGGCACCTACCACTCCGTGTAAAAAAAAAAATTTGCCTTGCAAATCTCCTTTAAACATTCCCCCCCTCATCTTAAACCTATCCCCTCTAGTATTTGATATTTCCACCCTGGGAAAAAGGCTCTGATGCTCCAGAGAAAAGAAAAGTTGGTCCAACCTCTCTTTAGAGCTAATACACTCCAATCACACCCTGGTGAACTTCTCCTGCACCCTCTCTAAAGCCTCCACATTCTTCCTATATTATAGTGACTAGAACTGCACACAATACTCCATAAGTGCCCTAACAAAATTTTTATCCGACTGCAACATGACTTCCTGACTTTTAGAATCAATCCCCCCACCAACGAAGGCAAGTGTGCCGTGTGCTGTTATTACACCCTATCCACCTGTGTTGCCACTTTCAGGGAGCAATGGACTCGCAGATCCCTCTGTACATCAATACTCCTAAGCTTCTTACCATTTACTGTATATTTTCCACTTTCATTTGACCTCCCAAAGTGCCACACTTTAGACTTAGCGGTTTAAACTCCATCTGGCGCTTCTCTGCCTAAATTTTCAATTGATCTATATCCTGCTGTCTCGATAACCTTCCTTGCGATCCACAACTCCACCAATTTCCATGGCATCTGCAACCTGACAAATCAGACCACCTATTTTATATATAAAATTTATCACAAACGATAGAAGTCCCAGCACTGATCCCAGCAGAACACCATTGGCCACAGACCTCCAGTCAGAGAAACACGCCTCCAACACTACCTTTTATGACCAAGCCAATTTTGTATCCAACTTATCAACTCACCATGGATCCTATTTGACTTAACCTTCTGGGCCAGCCACCAATGAGGGATCTTGTCAAATATTTTACTGAAGTCAATGTAGATAACATCCACTTCCCTACCCTCAACAATCATCTTCATCACTCCCTAACTTGACCAAACTTGTGAGACAAGACTTCTCCTGTACAAAGCCATGTTGACTTTCCCTAATAAATTCATGATTTTTCAGAATGGGAGTAAATCATATCCCTAAGAATCTTCTCTCACAATTTCCCTGCCACTGAAATGAGTCTCATGAGCTTATAATTTCATGGTTTGTCCGTGTTGTCCTTCTAAAATGGAGACACAACATTGATTATGCTCCCTTCTTCTGGGACATCACCTGTGGCTAAAGAGGATACAAAGAACTTTGTCAACCCCTAGCAATCTCCTGCCTTGCCTCCGTCAGTATCTTGGTATAGATTCCATCTGGCCCTGGAGACTTATCCACTGTAATGTTTCACAATACACGCACCTCCTCCTTCTCATCATCAACATGTCCTGGAAGATCAGTGCACTCTTCCCTAATCTCATTATCATCTGGGTCCTTCTCTCTGATGCAAAGTACTCATTGAGTACCTTGTCCACTGCCTTTGGCTCCATGTATAAATTCCCTCCATTTTCCTTGAGTGGACTTATCCTTTCTCTAGCTACCCACTTGCTCCTAACATTTATAAAATTCCCTAGGATTCTCCTTAATACTACTCGCCAAGGACATTTCATGGTTCTTTTTAGCCCTCCTAGTTTAAGTTCTTTATAGAATCATATAACACACAAACAGGCCCTTCAGCCCAACTGGTTCATGCTGACCAAGCTAGTCCCATTTGCCTGCATTTGGCCCACATCCCTCTAAACATTTCCTATCCATATATCTGTCCAAATGTCTTTTAAATGTTGTTAATGTACCTGCCTCAACTATTTCCTCTGGTAGCTCATGCATATACAGAGCACACTATGGGTGNNNNAAAGTTGCCCCTCAGGTTCCTATTAAATCTTTCCCCTCTCACCTTAAACCGATGGCCTCTAGTTCTTGATTCCCCAACTCTGGGGAAAAAACTCTGTGCATTCGCCCTGTCTGTGCCCCTCATTGTGGGTTGAAAATTCATGTAGAATCTAGGCAGCCTCCATGACTAACCAATTGTGTTCTCTCATGTATTATCATCCATTTTCCAAAAGGGAAATCACCAAGAATTTTCTTCTTGAGAAATGGGGCTAATTGTGATAAAAATGGTTAATTCCATTTAGACCAGGCGCCAGGATGTGGCATTCTCATCTGCAACACTTAGAACGATCTTTAGATCAGTTGAGTTGCAACCATCTTCATACAATTTTTTTTCCTGAATTCTTAATGTGGTAACCTATGTAATACTGATTCATTAAATCCATGAAAGGCAAAATACTATAAAGCAGGTGATTCAAAGCAACTGGTTTCTGTGAATGTTACTACAAGTCTTTTCCCAGTTCTTCAAATAACCCAATCCTTGCACTTATGAGCTTCCCCCCCCCCCCAGAATGAGAAAAGACTAGTGGAAATATTCACAGGAACCAGTTGCTCTGAATCACCTGCCTGTGCTATAACTGCTTTATAATATTTTGCCTTTTACAGATTTAATGAACCAATATCACATAAGATAGCACATTATGAATTCAGGAAAAAAACCATGAGAAGGTGGTTGAATCCCAACTGATCTAAAGATTGTTCTAAGTGTTCCACGCACTCGCCACTCTGAGTAAAAAACTTACCCCTGACATCTCCTCTTTATCTACTCCCCAGCACCTTAAACCTATGTCCTCTCATGGCCACCATTTCAGCCCTGGTTCCTGCTTCCTTTTTATTCCTCAAGGGCCTTCACTGATTTCAGCTTCCTTAATCTTACATATGCTTTCTTTTTCTTTTTGACTAAACTTACAATACCTCTTGCCATCCAAGGTAACTGAGCTTTGCCATCCTTACCATTTATCCTCATAGGAACATACTAATCCCGAACTCTAACCATCCGGTTGTTAAAAGACTCTCACATGTCAGATGTGGATTAACCCTCAGTCTTCATGTACATGTGTCAGTTTCCAATAAGGCAGATTCAAACGACTGCCGATCTGTTTAAAATATGCATGAGATGTTACAGCAAACAATGTTAATGGTGTTACCTGCACCCTGCCAATAACCTTCTTGTTGGAAAGGCAACACTGAGCCCAAAAATGTACCCAGAAAATTAAATAGGTCTCTCATTGACTTAGCTGTAATGGATGAACCAATGACAACATGGCCAATTCAATCTTTTTCAGCTGAGAATTGTTTCATCCTACTAACAAAGTACTTAAGATGACACAAACAAAGTAAAGTGACTTTTCCCTGGACAGGAAATAGTCCACAGATCTGAGAAGTATGTGAAACCACTTGTTTTTCTGTGTCTGAACATTCTGTCATTTATTCAACACTTTTAATAAACTAAAATGGTAAACTTTTCTTTCAGCTGGCAAAATAAGTGAAACCAAAATAGTATTAAATGACCTGGGTCTTGAAATTTACTGCTGGATTTTGTTTCAGTTTGTGATTATTGGCAAATCTTGCAAATCCCCAAACTGGGCATTTGATTTCGACTGTGACAGCTATAGATTGATTGCCTTTGTATATGCGCAAGAGATGGTCATTAGTTATACCAAATGTAAGATCCAGCAAAGATTATAAAATAACTAGCTTAAACTACTGGAGAGCTAAGTTTATACATATTTGGTGTTACAGAGCACTGAAGGATTATGGCTGATAAACCAATGCAATATTAATAGCTCTAATTATATTATGAGTCTCCAGCAATGTTTGTGGGTCTCTTACTCTATGGTCTGTTAAATAACAACTTACCAGCAATTCTAATTCACATTTGAATTAGTTGGATAAACAATGCCAGCAGCTCAAAGCATGATTATAGTAAGCTTATAATAAGTTACTAGCCAGGTTACTTGTGATATGTGTGCCTTAGTATGACAGTATATTGCAAGGAATATAGAAACCTAGATGAATGATCCAGAGACACGGCAGTTGGGAAATTTAAATTTGGTTCATTAAAGCATAAAACTGCCAGATCATTGTAAAACCCATCTGGTTCACTAGTGTCATTCAGCGAAGGAAAGCTGCATGTGAATCCATATCTTCCAAACTTCCCAGCAATCATTTGATGCTCCACTTAAAGACAGTTAGGGTTAGGTGTAAATGATGGACTTCCTGGAACTGCCCACATCCAATGAACATAAATAACCTTTCGAGTATGTGAAGCACAAATATACAGAACATATGAAAGTTGCCAAGTTGGTTTTGTCGGAATACTCTTCCCTCTGTAGTTAGCAGGAAAAAGGCACAGGAAATCAATGTTTTATACTTTGGTTCTTTTGTATAATTGAAAAATATGATAATTTATTGAAAATTGCAATCCAAAGTGACATTGGTTCAGAGAAGTAAAACTGGTGATCAACTTGCTTAACTTCTGTAGATTTCTGGAACTTTTTAAATGTAATTTGACATGAAGACCATGTGAAGAAAAATAAAATTTATTCACTGTCATTTATAACCACCATTCGCTTTTTAATAGCTACATACTCACTGATTCACTGCCCTCCTCGCTGTGCTCTGTCCAGGACAGTTTCCCAGTAAAGTTTAATTTCTATTCAGCACTAGGGACTTGTCATCTGAATCACCAAGTCTTCTTGGTTTATCAACAGGTTTTCTAGGCATTCCTTGAGTACAAAGGAGATTGCAAAACGTGAGACCTTATTTTACAAAGTAAATTTTGAACACATTGTCACTATAATAATTTCATGAAGTATCTACAGCCAAATAAATTTGCTGTGCTACTTCCAGTAATTTATTCATCTACATTCTCTGATTTCTTTTTTCCTTTAGCTCATTTCCCTACCATGAAATAAGAATCCTCCTCCTTCATCCTACCAAAATTAACTACCTCACACTAACTACGACAGTCAGTGTCTTAGCTGCTTACTTATTTCAGGAGGGAGACTCCTTGTAATTTGTATGCTTCACCTGTTTCATCCAGGTACAGAGAACTTAATCAATTACCCATTAAGGATCACTTCAAGCTACTTCAAAAACAAAAAAAAGTATCATTTTTAATGAATGGCTTATTTTTTGGTCAGGTTGAACTTATCACCATACGTGTCTGGGTGAATGGTGTCTATAAATGCATTGTTGATTCTCTGTTGTTACATACCAGCGACAAAAGAAACACACTGAGACATGTATAAATGTTAAAAATTACTTTATTAATAACTACTTATGATAATAAATAAAATAAAAGTAAAAATGTTAGAATGTTAGAAGTAAAAATGTTAA
>JARFYF010000036.1:30929412-30939559 GCA_030265395.1 Rhina ancylostomus
ATCCCACCACTTCTACCCAACTCATGACACCATGGTAGCACTTTCCAACCCAACCTTAAATCCCTGCTTCTCAGTCTTTCACCTCAGTTCCAGGTCGTCAACCTGTGACCCCAAACCCCACTCTCTAACTTACCTTTCCAGCTCAAAATCTAATCTGTACTGTTCAAACCATACTCCCTCAAAATCCTCTCCCAATCTGTGCTCTTCAGTCCTTGGTCCCCAAACTCTGTTTCTTAGTCTCTACTTCCCAACCTGTGATCCCCAATTCCTGTTCTTCAACCCAAGACCCCCCTCCATTTCTGATCACCAGCTCCCAACCCCAAATCCACGCTCCTTTGATCCCTGTGTTAAAGGATTCAGGTAATGTTTGAAATTGTTCTCCAATAAAATTGAGAACAAAGTCAGAATGTTGAGAAAAATTAAATTAACAAGAGATTGAGCATGAAACAAATGAATAATCTCTAATCAAACCTTATTTAAGGCCATGTTTTTAATATCATGCTTTGTGTTGCCAGTTTTAACGGCCTTGAAGGCTGCAGGATACCATCAGCTACTGCCTCTCTCACTGGAGAGACTTCAAAGTCAATCTTTGTCCTTTCATCTCTTTGTCTCAGAATTAACATAATGATGACATTTTTAATGGAATTGCAGAACTTAATTCCCTGATTCAGATGCCAGATTCATTTAACACAGAGCTCCCTAGGAATTCAAAGGCATATTTGCTGCTTAAGTGTTTGGGATCTTTTGGCACGTTCCTCCAGTCTGTTCATTACCAAGCTGACACTTAGTGCAGCACCAATTCCCAGGGGGCAGCTACCTGTCCCTCCCCCACATCTTCCACTCAAGTCCCCAATCTTCAAGCTCCTGAGTGGCGACTGCCATTTCAACCTTACATCAGACCACAGCCTAATCTGGTCTTTGCCTGCTTTATGTGCGGTTTCCCCTCAGACTGGGTCAGGAGCTTCTGAGTGGAATCACCAATCTCTGACCTGGGGAGGAGGTCACTGGTCAGTGTTCAGCACCAGTAACTTCTGGATGGTATCAACTCCCACCCTCTCCCTTACCAATCCCCAACTTCAACTTCAATGGACAATGACTGGGGCAGCAACTCTTGGCTCCTTTCATCCTTCCAACCTAAACTTCACTGGGATCCAATCAACAGTAAGAGTTCCTGTCCAATATTACCCTTCCTGGCCAAGGTCATTGGACAGTGATCTCTCCATTCAGCCAGGGAGGTTGACATTAATTCAGTTTACTTTTTCAGTACTTGGGAATATCTGAGTTATTCACAGACATTCAAGGTCCTTCGACAGTCAACGAGCTTAGAGACACGACATGATGGGATGGCAAACCATTAGTCATAGTCATAGAGTTATACAGCATGGAAACAGGCCCTTTGGCCCAACTTGTCCATCCTGACCCTGAGTTGTTTACCTGATTAGTCCCATTTGTCTGCATTTGGTCCATATATCTCTAAACTTTTCCTATCAATGTACCGTCCAAATGTCTTTTAAACGTTGTAACTGTACCCTCCTCTATCACTTCCTGTGGCAGCTCATTCCATCTACCAATCACTCTCTGTGTGAAGAAGTTGCCCTTCAGGTGCCTTTTAAATCTTTCCCCTCTCATCTTAAATCTCTGCCCTCTAGTTTTAGAATCCCCTGCGCTGGAAAAAAAGATGGTGACCATTCACCTTGTATACATCTATAACATTAGTGAGGGGGACAGGGCATGTTCATCACTCAGGAGTGGCCTGTCCTGTGCAAGGCCTCACTGCTGCTGCCAGTGTGAATGCTCACCTTTTAAATGGAGCTGGTTGCAATGAATCAAATGTAGTGAGTGGGCCAGATATGGTTCCCCAACAGTCTGGGCTAACTCTACAGTACTGTGAAGTACTACTGTAGGACGAGCTCTCTCCTGATTAAGATGTCACCCCACCGGTGGTCTCTTGATAGTTCCCAAATTAAACATGCTTGGAACAATCTCAAAGTCTACCAGTCTCAGACTGAGGTAACCCAGTATTGTCTGAAATTCTAAACTCACACTAAACAATGCCGCCCATATCTTGTTCAACCCTCTCACCTTTTGTGTATTTTAACCTACACTGGCTCCCAATCCGGTAATATTTTGATTTAGAATTCTTAACCTTATTTTCATTTTGTTTTTTCAAGATTTTTACTTATCTCCATAGCCTCCTCCAGTCCTACAACCCTAGATGACTGGTTCCTTCGGCTACCAAGGCCCTCCAGAATTTCTCCTGAGCAAACCTCTCCCTCATTCTTCCTATCTCTCTGCAACATTCTCCTTCCAACCTACCTACTTGACCAAGCTACTCAGAACCTGTGCTAATTTCCCCTTGAGTAGCTCAGTTTCAAATTTCATGTGATAATTCTATGAAGCGACCTGGGTTATTATACTATGTTGCCATTATTAACGTTTTAAATGCCACTTTGACACAGTGGGTCTCAAGAGATTTTCATTCTTTAATTGGCACCAAGCATGGTCAGGAATGTCACTGAGATTCCTGAACGTGTTTTGGTGCCAATCAAAGGATGCAAACAGTAAAAACTGCAAACAGTAAAAACTGCAGAGAGAATCGGTAGCAGATGGCAACATCAGTGAATAATTGGACTAAAGGGCCCAACTGAGGGAACTCCACAGACTCCACTGACAAACATCACATGAAACAAATCATCTTGCTGCCTGTAATCAGTGTTCACTGATGTATCCAGATGTTACTGACCCCAACTGATGATTCCAGATGCTACTGTCCCTGGTTTCCAGATGTTACTGCCCTGCTAACATTCCAGTTGTCACTGACCAGGTTTACTGTTGTTTCTGACATTTCAGATGTTAACATCCTTCCTGATGCCTCTGGCTATTTCTAATTCTCATTGATGTTTCTAACGTTAACCCTTTCTGATGTTTCCTGCTGTTCACGCTCTTTTCTAATATTTCCAGATATTGATATTCACTTAGGTTTCTATTCTTCATTGCCCCTCAACTGTGTTTCTTGCTCTTATTAACCATCCTACACACAAAGGTCAGGGTGGGCGGGTGGATGGGTGGGTGCCTGGGCGGATGGGAGGGTGGGTGCATGGGCGGATGATGGATGGGTGGGTGGATGGGTTGGTGGGTGATAAATTAAAAAGGTGAGATCACATGGGATCCAGGGTGAGCTAGCCAAATGGAGCTACAAAATTGGCTTGTTGGTGGAGACAGAGGGTGGTTATGGAGGGTTGTTTTTCAGATTGGAAGCCTGTGAGCAGTGGTGTGCACAGGGATCAGTGCTGAGACCCCTGCTGTTTGTCATATATTTAATGATTTGGATGATTAAGTAAGTGGCATGATTAGTAAGTTTGCAGATGACACAAAATTTGGTGTACAGTGGAGAGTGAAGAAGGTTATCTAAGGTTACATCAGGATATAGATCAACTGGGAAAGTGGGCAGGGGAATGGCACATGAAATGTAACTCATACAAGTGCAGGGTGATGCATTTTGAGAAGTTAAACCAGAGAAAGACATATACTGTGAATGGCAGGGCCCTGGGAAGTGTTGTTTAACAAAGAAACCTTAGGTACAAGTACCTAGTTCCCTGAATATCTACCCAGATAGATAGGGTGGTGAAGGCAGCATATTGCCTGCTTGCCTTCATCGGCCAAGGCATTGAGCACAGGAGTTGGCACATCATGTTACACTGGTACAAACGTTGGTTAGGCTGCACTTGGAGTATTGTGTGCAGTTCAGGTCATCACACTACTGGAGAGATGTGAGAGAGGGTACAGAAGAGATTCGCAGTGTAGGGGAGACCATATCATGAGCATCAAAAGCAATAAACTAGATTGGATGATGTGCATCTGAATTGCAGCTTTACCCGGAAGGACTATTTGGATCTCTTGATAGTGGGAATGGACGAAGAGAACAGGTGTTGCATCTCCTGCAGTTGCATGGGAATGTGCCTTGGAAAGGGGAATGTTGGAAGAATTGACCATGGAATTAAAAAGGGAATGGTCATTTTGAAATTCTGAAAGAAAAGGGGAGGGCAAAATGTGTCTGATGGTGGAATCTCATTGAAGATGTTGGAAATCGTAAAGGATAATCCATTGAATGTGGAGGATAGAAGGTAAAGACCAGGGGAACTCCATTGTTGTTCTGGCCAAGGGGGTGAGAGCAGAGGCATAGGACATGGATGTGATGTGGTCAAGGGCTATGTAAACCATGACAGAGGAGAGGGGGACACGGGAGACATGCCTGCGGCACCTCCATGGAAAGTCTCATTATCAGAGCATATACAATAGAGATGGAGGACTGGGAGAACGGAATCTTTACATAAGGCAGGAGGAGAGAAATATTGGTATTGGTTTTTACTTGTACCAATGTACAGTGAAAAACTTGTCTTGCATACCGTTCGTACAGATCAATTCATTACACAGTGCAGATACATTGAGTTAGTACAGAGTGCACGGAGGTAGTACAGGTAAAAAAAAACACAGTACAGAGTAAAGTGTTACAGCTACAGGGAAGTGCATTGTGGGTAGACAGTCAGGTGCAAGGTCATAACAAGGTAGGTTGTGAGGTCAAGAGTCCATCTCAATGTATAAGGGAACCGTTCAATAATCTTATGACAGTGGGATAGAAGCTGTCCTTGAGCCATTAACAGCTAATTGCTGGTTCTGAAGAGACCACTGGTAACTTTAATGCATGCACTGCAGCATGGCTGCATCTGAACTTTCATTCCACCCATGGATTCACCACTGATTCTGTAGACAATTCCATGAAGTATTGAACTGAAGTGCCCGATACCCTTCATATCCGACCCCATGATTTAAAGCCAGCTATGGCCCATGTACTTGAATGGGGGTACCAATTTTCAATAAAAGGCAGTGAAGTAAGTGGCTGTTTTTATGTATATTTTTAAATCAATATCATAATGTTTCAATTAAATTAATTAAGTTTATTATTTTTCCCCTTTGTATATTTAAATTTTCAAGTATCTAAATGCTCTTCAATTGTTTCTCACTCTCTCTGAATGGCAGTGTCCATGAAGCTGGGAGGGCATTTAGACCTGCATGGCTGCAAAAGATTAGTGGGGCCCTGGGCATCCCACTGGAGGTGAATGTTAAACCCAATGAAGGTCAAGCACTAGCTGGTCCATTTAGAATCAGCCAAAATAAATTTAAAGAAGCTAAAACAATTTTTAGAACTAAAAATTAGGAAGATTATAAACATAATTTCACACTCCATAATATTGCACACAGTGTATAGTGCTAGTTGGCATTCCTCTTCTAAACTGCTGGTTAAAAATCTGCACAATCTCACCCATCATTCAGGCATGAACTGACATGGGGCAAGTGACTTTCATGTCTGATGTGAAAGGCAATGGCCATCTCCAACAAGAGACGTTATCCACTCACACTTGACATTTAATGGTATTACCGTCCCTGAATCACCCATCATCAGCATCCTGTTGTGGACACAATTGCTCAATTAAGACAGCTGCATAAATACCATAGATACCAGAGCAGTTTAGAGGTTTGGTATCTTGATGTCTAGTATACCAAATTTTTCCAAGTCTCTTATTAAGTGCACGATGGGATACTCTCCACTTACTTGGATGAGGGCAGGTCCAAGAAACTAGACACCATCTAGAGAAAAAACAGCCCATCTAACTGGTACCCCATCCCTTCAACTTTTGCATTCATTCACTCAACTGGTACTGTTTCCCCTGGAACGAAGGAGGCTGAGAGGTGACTGCATCAATGTTTATAAAATCATGAGGGGCATAAAGAAGGTGGATGGTCACAGTCATTTTCTCAGGGAGTTTAGAACTGGAGGACGTAGGTATGAGGTGAGAGGGGAAAGATTTAAAGGCGACCTGAGTGGCAAGATTTTCCAACACAGAAGGTGGTGGGTATGTGGAACAAGCAGCCAGTGGAAGTGGTAGAGGTGGGTATAATTACAGTGTTTAAAAGACATTTGAACAGGATAGTAAAGATTAGAGGGATATTATATATTATATGATATCTATGTTGTATTGTAATATTTTATCATTGTCATAATATAATAAATATTTTATGTTTTATATAAAATTATACATAATACATTGATATTAATAAAATAAAATATAAAAAATAAAAATAACAAAAATAATATATAGATATAAATATAAAATATATTGGGGGGATATGGGCCAAATGCAGGCAAATAGGATTAGCTCAGATTGGCAGCTTAGTCAGCATGGATGAGTTGCATTGAAGCTCCTGTTTCCATGCTGTATAACTCTTTGACTCTCCCAGTGTTTTACTCTGACTGCACTTTATACCTTCAACAACTCCACAACTTCTACCCAGCACCTGTGTATCTCTCTCTCTCTCTCTCCATATTTATTTATATAGGTTATCTTTGTTTAAACTCCATATGCATATTAAATATGAAACACAACCAGACCTGCCTGGGAGTCTTCTGATGCCTGATGGGTCAAACCCACCATCACTCAAGTCTATTGAACCTTTTGGCAATTTTTTTGCATTGGACTAGGATTTGTCCATCTTAGCTAACTGGTAGATAGTAATAAGCTTCTAAACTCTTTGTGCCTCTAATTTTCTCTTGTTTGTCACAAACAAATTTCAATAATTAGTTCCCTCAGGCATCCTTATTCTTATGTTTGATAATGGTTGCTCCAAACTTCAGTGGAGTTACATCATTCCACATGTCTCTTGTGACAGTTTAATGACTGCTTTATCTTAAAGTTATACCAACCTCTTCTGCTGATCCCATAGCAACCCAAGATTTATCCTTGGTAACCAATTGTTTTTGTCTAATAGATAATGTTCCTCTTTGTCAGCTTGCATTTAGTGTGGTTTCATCATTAAAGATTTTCTAATATATCATTCAGATTTCTAGGAACCACTGTATTCTGCTCTTGCATTAAAGTACTCAAAGTTGTTAAGGAATTTTAAAGAGCAGCAGGACATGGCAGAGAAGAGCTAAATATTTATACAATTCAATAGTTGGGTTATGGTTTGAATAATGTGGGAAAGTTTGGGAATCTTGTGACTAAAAACCATTCTAAATCCAGATGTTCATTAGAATATCATCAGAATTAAAGAATTATTGGTACAAAACTAGATTGAATTACTGGCACTACTTACATGGAAGGAGGGAGCTAGAATCAATAAAAGCTTGTAACTGTGGAAATAGGTCAGTAATTTTTTTGTATGCAGCATTATTGAAATATAGTATACTTTACTATCAGGAGTAATTAAGGCAGAATCCATTATATCTTCTGTGGGATGAAGAGATAAATATTTTTGTAGCATTTACTTGTGGATTTTCTGAGAGAGGAGTAGTGGGCTTGCACAAGCATTTAGCTGATAAAGTCCCAATGGGCTAAATACTCTCCTTTCTGACAAAGTTCTGTCAAAAGGTCATTGACTTGAAACATTAATCCTGTTCCATATGTGCTGCATGGTCTGCAGAGTATATCTAGAATTTTCTGTTTTATTTCAGATTTCAAACATCTGCTGTTTTTTTTGATTTTCAGCCTTCTTCTTTGCTATAAGATTTCTGGTCAGATGCACTTCACAGAATTGGGCAGCACAATGTGTGTAGCTGATAGGGCTGCTGTCTTAGCTCCAGTGACCCAGGTTCAGTGCTGTCTGTATGGTGTTTGCACATTCTTCCTGTGACCACATGAGTTTCCTCTGGGTGCTCTGGATTCCTGTCACATCACAAAGATGTCCAGGTTTGCAGATTAAGTGGATGTTCTAATAGTGTGTAGGTAAGTAGTAGAATCTGTGGGGATAGAGAGAGCTAATGGAAATCTGGGAGAATAAAATGGCATTAGTGTAGGATTAGTACAAGTGATTGCTCAGTAGTTGGTGTGGATTTGGTATGCAGATGGAGCTGTTTCTGTGCTGTGTGATTCAATGACTTCAGTTTGAATAAATTAATATCATATTAAATGTAATACACTAGTGATGCCAAACATCTTAAATAAAAACAGGGAATGCTGAAAATACTCAGCAGATCGGGCAGCATCTTTGGAGAAAGAAAGAGATAGTTGAGACCCTGTCATTAACATATATTGAGTTGAAATTTTAACTCCTTTACACATTTTTGGGTGTTGCCTGACCTGCTAACTTTTTCCACTATCTGTAAGTTGTTTGCTTTTCATATATAGTATAAGCAGTTCTAGAGAAAGAATTTTTGAACTGGGAGAAAATAATTGTTTGCTAAAATCAGAATAAAAATGAAGGAATTATGCTGACCACAAAATCCAGGTGATGGGGGAGAAGGGAAAGGAAACAGATGCAAATGCACAGTAATTTTAACTTATCTCACTGTAATTTATTATCAAGCTTCAGCTCTTTTTATGAAATGCCAAGGATAACATTTAAAAATCATGGTGGGAGGGGTGGGGATTGGGGTAGAAATTTGTTCTTGGATACTAGAACTAAATATACAATTTAGTAGGAGTAGATATTGCACAATGATTTAGAGTAAATCTTGCAAACTCTGCAAAAATCTTTCCCTTTTGCAATGTCTGGTGCAGTTAGAGTTAAGTTCAAGAGAATCCCTGCTGTCAGAAAGCTTTAAAGCAATCTTCTGGAGGAACTCAGCGTGTCGAGCAGCATTTGTAGTGGGGAAAGGAATTGTCGACATACCGGGTCCTGATGCAGGGTTTCAACCCAAAATGTTGACAATTCCTTTCCCCCCCCCAAACAGATGCTGCTTGACCCACTTGAGTTCCTCCAGCAGATTGTTTGTTGCTCCATATTCCAGCATCTGCAGTCTCCTGTGTCTCCTTAGTCATCTTCAGCTGGTAGATGAGCAATCACATTTGAGATTATGTCCTGACTGTACTGGTGAAGTACAAAGTTCAGCTGATTTTACAGGTGGCTAAATAAAGTTTGGGATGACCATTATGATTAAGATAGAATTTTAAATAACAAATGCAAATATTTTTAATAATTAAAAAAATTTAAAACTCAGTATTTTTGAATACATAAATGAAGGAATCACAATCCATCAAGTTAAAGTAAGTTCTTTAGAGCCAGGTAGTTTGCTTAGCAGTAATTTTACCTCAGTACAACATTACAAACTCATTTTATTACCAGGAATAACAATCTCAGGATTAGTTTGAAAATAGAATCAGTTTTGCACTACTTTGATTGAGGTGATTTAGGAGTGCTAGATTATTAACAACTTTGGGACCTCCACATTTAAACAATGCAATATTCAAAAGTCTCAAAGTTGCTGTCAATTTTGGAGTGAGATTCTGGCTAACGGCAATAGACCCATTGTCATTTGTTATGAAGGATAACACCAATATGAACAACCTTCAAAAATATAAATAATACATGTCCACACAATATCAGCACCAGGTATCACTAACAGCAGCCATGAGGCAACACAAGAATAAAAATCCATTGATATGTGGATAAAGAGAAAAGAACATATGTAACCACAGAAATGTGGTCCACTCTTAACTGCTCTGAAATGCCCAAGCATACCTCCAAGTTCAGAGGCAGTGGGAGATGCTGATCCAGTCAGTAATGCCCACATCTTATAACAGCACAGAAGGGAATCATTCAGACTCAGATCCTTGCCACTTCCCAAGAAAGCAATCCCAAAAGTCCCATGGAGACAAAGACTGCAGATGCTGGAATCTGGAGCAACAAACAATCTGCTGGAAGATCTGTGGGTCTAGCAGCATCTGCAGGAGGAAAGGAATTGTCGGCATTTCGGATTGAAATGCTGCATCAGGACTGAGAGTGAAGAGGTGAGATGGCCAGTATCCAGAGGAGGAGGGGAGTGATGAGAAAGGACTCTAAGGTGATTAGTTGACTGAGGAGGGGTCTATCATGACTGGCAGGTAGTGCCAGGTAGAGCAGGGATGGAGTTGGGAGACAGTGGCAGGTGAATGATAGATGGAAGCAGACAATGAGAGGGAAAAAACAGATGGAGAAAGTTGGGGGAGGGGAATGTGAAAGTAGGAGACAGCTGCTGGAGGGAAATAAGCAAGAACTGTCACAATGTTGATCCGGAGCAAACTCAGAACCCAAATGCAGCACACCGATACCAGGCTGGAGTCAGGATACTTCCTCAGGACAAACGCAGGCAGTAACTGGAAGGACTCTTGCC
>JARFYF010000036.1:30994819-31007560 GCA_030265395.1 Rhina ancylostomus
CTGCCATTCTCTGTATACTTTCCCCTTACACTTTCAGGGAGCCATGGAAAGTGGCACCACAAAATATGTCAAGGTGTGCGACAAGAAACAACCATCTTCCTCCAGTCTGCCAAGAGTAGTATAGATGAGAAAGGGCTTTGCAAGGGGTTATGAATGTAGTAATGCAATGCAACACTAGGCCATTAAAACCTACCTATATGGTGATCAAAATGTTCAAAAGGTGCTTAACTTGAAAGAAAGTGCTCACGACATCACAACGTTGAGCAAAGAGCAAGCTCACAAAGAACCCAAATGCAGCGCACTAGTACAAGACTGGAGTCAGGATGCTTCCTCGGGACCAAATGAAGGCAGCAACTAGGAGGAATCTTGCCTCAGGGATCTGAGGGTGAATCCCAACACAAAAATTGGATATCCTAAGAGGAACAGTGAAACCAGGACTGCTCTAGAGTTGAGAGCACTAAGCAGCCAAGAGACAATGTATACTCAAAGGTTGACCAATACTCCGGCAACTG
This sequence comes from Rhina ancylostomus, assembly GCA_030265395.1. Classification (NCBI taxonomy): domain Eukaryota; kingdom Metazoa; phylum Chordata; class Chondrichthyes; order Rhinopristiformes; family Rhinidae; genus Rhina; species Rhina ancylostomus. Next base: position 30,995,332 of record JARFYF010000036.1, read on the forward strand.
GTGCTAGCGAAACCAGGGTTCTTATGCTGGGCCCCTGCTGGGGCTCAGGTGTGTGTCATTATGCAATTAGTCGTGCATGGAATCCATGTGCTGTACAACAAGGCATCATCAATGGAGCCGAATTGAGGGCCAGAACTCGGAACCATGACACATGATTTACCTGGTCCTGGTCCAACCACATAGATGCCACAACTAAGAAAGCCATGGAGACTTTCTACTCCCTCAGGAGGCTAAAAAAAATCTGGCATATCCCCTTTCACACTCACCAACTTTTATTGATGCACCATAGGAAGAATCCTATTTGGATACATCACAGCTTGGTATGGCAACTGCTCTGCCTGGGACCACAAGAAACTGCAGAGAGTTGTGGACACATTCCAGTACATCAATGAAACCAGCCTCCCTTCCGTGGACTCTGCCTATACCTCTTGCTGCCTTGGTGAAGCAGCCAGCATAATCAAAGACTCCACCCACCTGGGTCATTCTCTCTTCTCTTCCCTCCTCTCCCATCAGGCAGAAGATACAGGAGCCTGATGGTACATACCATCAGGCTCAAGGACAGCATCTACCAACTGTGATAAGACTATTGAATGGTTCCCTTATACAATGAGATGAACTCTTGACCTCACAATCTACCTTGTTATGACCTTGCACCTTATTGTCTACCTGCAATGCACTTCCCTGTAGCTGTGACACTTTACTCTGTATTCTGTTATTGTTTCTACCCTGTACTACCTCAATGCACTGTGTAATGAATTGATCTGTACGAACAGTATGCAAGGCAAGTTTTTCACTGTACCTCGGTACAAGTGACAGTAATAAACCAATACCAATACCAATTTTCTATTTATATGTTGTTTGATTTCACTTTATTATAAGCAACTTTTAGATTAGCATGGTTCAAATGACTTTTGATTTCAAGCATAAAATGTTTTTCAGGATGCAAAGAGAAGTCACGGTGATCACAGTGCCAGCATTGCGATCTCACCGAGGTGGGTTGATAAAGTTACACATTTGAGGTCAGCATATTCAACGGTAACCTTGATTGTTGCCAGGTATTGAGGATTCTTTTCAAATAGAAAGGATTGCCTCAATACCATAGAGCAAATTATGGTGAAATAATTTTACTGATGCCACAGTTTTCATGTTTCTGGCCAATATTCATTATTACCTCCAATGTAAAGTTAATTCCCATCTTGGGACACCTCTCCCTTGCTTGGTCTGCTCTTACAATACTCAAAATGGCAGCCTCCTGAGGGGAGGATACTAATGAGAAGCTGAAGTTTATGAGCAAGGTCACATGGTGAGATGAAACATCTGCTTGAAGTTCCCCATTCTCTGGGAGCTTTCCTTAATGCAAAGGGTTAAAAGCAGGGAGACTGTGCTAGTCAGAAATGATTGCTTAAGCAAGAGAGTGTAACACGCCAACTTTGGTGAGCAGAGCGAAATGGGGTGCTTCTGCTGCTGAGACTTCATCAGTTCTTCCCCATTATGTATCTGGAAATGGTCAATTGGTTCCATGGCTTAAAATAAATCACAGTCTCAGTTTCTAGAGATTTCTGATTGCTGGATGAGTGTGAACGTCATTGGCTCCTCAATGCATCTCCCTATGCACTGCATGCCAATCTCACCCTTATATTGCAATTTACATTGCTCTCAGCTCCACTGCATACTGTATTGAGTAAATACCGTCGACATTGAACAGCAGTCAGAATTATTCAAGCTCTCAGCTACTGTTTACACCTGCAGAATGAAGGCCCTCTGAGGTGTGCATGTTGTGTGCAGGTCAGAGTGCTATAAGTGAGGCATCATTGATCAGGAAGTACAGAACTGTCGCAAACTGTTTAGGTAACTAGAGTGAGGATCGATTCATTGCAGGTGAACCTAGAAAGCAGAAAGTGAGGAAATACTTATGTCATCTGGGTCCTTTTGGCTGGTTATTGATATACATTAGTGGTGATAATGAAAGGAGAGGGTCACTGGGTTTGCACTGAAGACTATATTTGTGAAGAGTGCTTGGGAGAAGCATTTCTCTGTAGGGGAATCTTTGTTGCCCTGCCCACGTGGACAATGCCTCCGTCCTTCACTCAGCTTGAAGGTGAGGCTCCTGATGTTGAACAGCTGCTTCCCCAGCTCTGCCCTCATTGTCCTCCTGTTCCTGCACTCTTCTCTTTGCGCTTCATGACCGTCAAGCTCAGTACTGTCTGGCACCGGTTACTGTTTTCTGCTTGCAAGATTCTGCAGCAATGTATTTCCATGTCAGGGTGATGTGTGGCCTGGTGAGGAACATGCAGGGAATGGTGTTCCCACGTCCCTGAAGCCATTGTTTTTTTATTGATGGTAGAGGCCATGGGTTTAGGAGGTGCTGTCAGATCAGCCTGGGTACCCAACTGCTGTGCAGTTGGTAGCTGGTACACACTGCAGCCACTGTATGTCAGTGGTTGAGGGAATGAAAATGGAGGGTGGGATGTAGGGTAGCAATAAAGTGATCTGGATCATGTAGCACTCATGGGTGTTCTTCATACATAATCAGTGCTATTGCGGAGTATTTCTTCACACTCCTCACCTGTGCATACATGGTGGGAAAGCTTTGGAATGTGAGGTGGTGTGTCTATCCAAGTAGCATCATTTGGTGAATCTTCCTTCCCCTTTCATTGTAGGTTCCCCCACTGAGGATCCTTAGGCTCTATCCCATTTCACCCATCAGTGGAAACTATTTATAACTAGCTATGCACACGTAAGTGCATTCACCAATTTGCTGCTTGTCCCAGCTCCTGAAGAAATACTGGGACTAAAGTTAACCCTATTCCCAGTCTCCTCTCCACTTCTTCTTGAGCCCAAGTTCCCTTTCTGTGTTCCCATTCCCCAGTCCTCCTCTCCAACCTTGCCTGACCCAGTTCCCAAATCTCAGTGGCTCAATCTACCTCTCTCTACTCTTCCCATTCCATTTGACTGTGTTACTCTCTAATCTGAGCATCAGTATTCAGGACTCATTTTTTATGATCTGCAGATTGCAATAATTGATCAGAACCCAAACTGAACTCAATAATTTCAGATAAATCAGGAAATAAAACATGGAAAGAGAACCAATACTTCAAAAGGCAAAAAATGGAGAAGCATATTTACAGTACCTTTAATATCTTGGGCTTCCTTCTACATTAGTTATGTAAAACAAAACCTTATGCAAGAAAAGAAAATTCATGGAGTATGAATAAAGGGATAATTAAGGTTTATGATGGTCTTCTGAGTATGAAGTCCTTTAAATAGCATAAATACCAGAACCTTGATATTACAGCAAGTGCTAAAGCGGGAAACAACGTTCAATATCCCTCTGGGAAAAGCTGTGCGGAGAAAGCTGAGAACATATCACTTCTGTGATCAGCCCAATTATTGCAGTCAATGACAAATGTTCCCCTGTGTGTTATATCTCACAACTGGAGAAAGGTGCACACTTCCTCTGTAATTTTTTTTTCATAAACAACTTGTATGGCTCTTTAAAGCAATGAGAGCTTTGCAGCTGTGTATGAAAAAGAGCAATGAGCAGCAATTTTGGAAGTGTAGGTTTCACTTCAAGCAAAGTCTGGTTAATGCATTAACTTTTACTAGTTAGTTTGCTAGATGAGATTTGTTATGGCAACTTGTCAATGACTGCACACCATAATTAATTGTGTATTAAATGCTTCATATGGCAGCTTGTTATTTGGTAAGTTGTCATCACATTTTCATATCAGTGTGTTAAACAGCTATCTCAGGGATAATACAGATGCAGGAGGAAGGCAGAGAGTATTTACTTTTGCTAAAGTGCCAACTCTACTGCCAAGTTACTTCAGTCTTTGGCCTTAGTAGTGGTAGGTATAATGGTACAACTGGAATTTACCTAGATACCCAAAATAACTTACATTAACATCTTTTCACAAGAGGAAAAAGTTATTTGAGAAAGTGAATAATTAAGGCAATTCATTAATACATCATTAATAGTGTTAAAGTGTGGTTCCATTCTGAAAACTAATAAGTTGGGTATTGGGATACTGGCTTTCTCAGACCAATAAAGACTGTGGAATTTTTTGTTGTCATTTCATTCCTGGATATTAAATAAATGTGGCTTGCAGCATAAGTATGCAAATGCCACAGGGGAGATATTCATCCCTTGTCCTCTAGTGCCAAACCTGTGTAAGAATTTTCTCTGTGAATTGTGCTCATTCTGACACAATTGGTTCCTCTGACCCCACTGACTCTAATTTTTTTTTCATTTTTGTTTCATAAACAACTTGTGTGGTTCTTTAAAGCAATGAGAGCTTTGTGGTTGTCTATAAAGAACGATGAGCAGCAGTTTTGGAAATGTAGGTTTCACTTCAGTGTGTAGTGATGGTTGACCAAAGGTGAATTCCTTCCCTAGTTCCTTAATGATTTTATTTCAAACTGCACTGATACTCTCACTGAAAATATTCAACATTTCACTGATTTTTTAAAAGCCTGTAAACTTCATATTTGTCCTTGAAATCTTGCTTCATTAACTTTGGGGTATGCATAGTTTGTGATTTTGGACATTCACTAAAAGTCATTAATAATGTCAAAGACAGTGATGTAGTTCAAAGGTTTCTATAAGGGCAGATGGTGAATACATTGAAATACGTGTCTTATTTTGCCCTGTAAACTTATTCACAGTTTTATTGCCCTGAATTTCCTGGGGGGAGGCAATCTACCTATGCCTCCTCACACAAAATGCTGGAGGAACTCAGCAGATCAGACTGCATCTTTGGAGGGAAATAAACAGTCAATGTTTCGGGTCCAGGCCCTTCATCATTGTGTCAACCTATGCCTCCTGCTCACCTATCTACTAACCCATTAGATCACTTGGAATGAACATCCTGAACTAACCTGGTTCTGACCTAATCAGTGAGGTCCTGCACAGAGTAGATCTTGCAATTGTAAATCCCATAGTGATGTTTTGCTGCCTGGTTAAGCCATGACTCCGGGCTATTGGTTTAAATTTTGAGTCCAGCTCCTGCATGAGGAGATGACAAAGTATGAATGTAGTTCCATCACTGAGGCTGTCATCATCATGACAGATGACAATTCCAGGTCATTTGTCATCTGAAATGTGCTGTTGTTTGGAAGGCAAAGCATGGCACAGTGGCACAGCTGGTAGAACTGCTGCCTCACAGCACAAATGACCTGGGTTTGATCCTGAATTCTGATGTTGGCTGTGTGGAATTTACACATTCTCCCTGTGCCTGTGTGGGATTCCTTCGGGTGCCTTGGTTTCCTCCCACATCCCAAAAATGTGTAGGTTAATTGGTAGATTAAATGTGCTGGTTAATTGGTTAGTTAACTGGCCATTGAAATTGTCCCCAGTGTGTAAGTGTGTGATAGAATCCAGGGCCGAAATAGCTCAGTTGGGAGAGCACTAGACTGAAGATCTAAAGGTCCCTGGTTCAATACCAGGTTTCTGAAGCTTTTATGGCAGGCACGGTAGTGTAGCAGTTAGTGTAACACTATTACAGTGCCAGTGACCCGGGTTCCATTCCAGCCACTGTCTGTAAGGAGTTTGTATGTTCTCCCCCTGTCTGTGTGTGTTTCCTCCAGGTGCTCCGATTTCCTCCTGCATTCCAAAGACGCACAGGTTGGTAAATTGCGGCCATGCTGTGTTGCGCTGGAAACATGGCAACACTTGCGGGCTGCCCCAGAAGACTCTATGCAAAAGATGCATTTCACTGTGTGTTTCGATGTATGTGTGACTAATAAAGAAATCTTAATGAAAATATGTGGTCGATAAAATGTGTACAGGTAGGATTTGTGTAAACCAGTGTGGAGAGTCAGTGGGCTGAAGGGCCTGTTTCTGAGCTCTATCTCTCTATGACATTTTCTCACACAAAGGAAAGATGAGGTGGTGAATCTCTAAAGGCTGCTCAATCGTATGGAGCCAACAATAAAGTGGCATTGATTGGTTCCTGGAAACAGTTCCCTAGTTCTGCACTAATGTTATCGTACTGCATGAGACAAAAAAGCAAAGTGGAGAAAGAGCCTCACATTCTGGCACCTGTCTTGTATTTTAAGATTACCTAGCTTAGAACCTGAACTGTCTCCAAAAGAGCAAATACAAAAGTAAAAAAAATGAGAGCACAATCAAAATTACTGAATTTTGAAACTGAGTATGGGATTGTTGTGATCCAGATAGTATTTTCGAAATAAACAATTCTCAATCATTGCAAGTAACAGTTCTCAGAGTGTGAAACTTCAGTTGGTGACATCCAATATTTGATGATTGGCAGTGTACAATCCCAGGCGAGGAAGCCTTAAAGTATCAGTATTTAGCAGATTTGGCTAAGGTAAGAGAATTAAAGTGGAAATCCCAGCTTTGGTTATAAAAGCATTGCTTATTACATCATGTGTACTCCAACCAAAACTATTTAATCAGCCTGCTGTGACTGCAAATTAAATTAAAACGGCATGGCACTTGCTCTACCATTTATGGAGATAATAAGATTATAGTAATTCTCATTAACTCATTAGTATCACATCAATGCTCATTACAGTTGGATCAGGACTACGTTTCACTTACAAATCACCGGCTTTGACACCCAAGCTGTGTATTTTACAATAACATAAGAAGACTCAGAGATGCTTTACTCATGTTGGGGGTGCATCTCAAGAACTGTACCTATCCAGAATGGCCAAGCAATGAAGCATCTATTATGTTAAAAATATTTTTCTTATTATGAATTTTTGCTAACTGGATGAGAAAAATTCATTATAAAATCACCTGAGCTTCTTTAAAAAATGTTATATAAGTTGTTGAAAAAATGAGTGATGTCATTAAGCACCACAGTAAATGCTCTTAACTCAGTGATTAAAGCTTTGCCTTTAGAACAGGTGTCGCACTGGGATGCACTCAGTGTAAGTGTAAAGTAACTGGAACAATTAATGCTGGCAACAGCTTCTATTTCACACGTCAACCATAAACTAATATATTATTTGGACATAGGAAATTGTGGCTTATAATTGATGAATTATGAACTAAATTTATTACCATCCAAATATTTATGGTTCCATTTGGCACAGCCTAAGTCTGGACTTTTTTTTGGGCAAACTATCCAACTGTTGTCAGTAGCTTTGCTGGTGCCAAGTGTTTACTTTCACCCACTTGCCACAGTGTGTAACAGGAAGATGTATGTGTAAGAAGATGTATGTAAGTTCTGTTTTTCATCTCTGGTAAAATAATTCATTTTTTAGCACAATCCAGCTGTTCCATTTTGGATTCTAACTTTACCTTTGGAGGGAAATGAACAATTGACATTTTGGGATCGAGACTCTCCCTCTGGACTGGACCTAAAGCAATGACTATCTATTTTCCTCCACAGATGCTGCCTGGCCCAATGAGTTCCTTCAGCATTTTGTTTGTTGCTCCAGATTCCAGCATCTGCAGTCACTTGTGTCTCTAATTTTATTTTCAAGTTTATTTAATTAGTTGAATTTAAATTCCACTGGTACCATAGTGAGATTTGAACTCTTATCTGTGGACCAGTAGTCGAGGCTCCAGATTGCTATTTTAGCAACTTAACCAGTGGAATACCATACCACTGGATCAAAGGGCCCAAAAGCCACCCTGATCAATATATTGCTCCTGGAAATAAACTGAAAGAGAGGTGGAGGAACAACAAAGTTCAAATGACATTGAGAACTTTTGATATGTTTAGAATAAATTTATAGCAGGGGAACAATTTTTCCACATTAAGGGCACCATCTGATTGTCGACATAATGTTTGATTTGTGCTGAGACCTATTGTGATATTCCCAGACAAAACTGTATAAAGGATTCCTGAGCATAACTGTCTTTGGGGAAAAGAAACCCAAATTCAGGTATTTTAGGTTAAGATTGATTATTATATGACTGGTAATTCAGAATATATAATATTCACTAAGTAAACAAAAAATCAAAATGGGGCTATCTATGTTTCAGAATGCTCTATTTAAGTGTCCATTCTTCTCTTACCCTCATACATCAGACATGTGGAAAAGCTATCCTTTCACTTGGAGATCTCTTTGCCCTGCTATTGGTTGTTACTGAGATAGATGTAACATCAGCATTTCAACTCTGTTTCCATTTTAGACTGTACAATAATATTTAATGGATTATCAATGCGGCTTTCAAGAGCTCGTCTTTGTAATGTCACATAAAACCTTTAAGAAGAGAATTGGCTATTCAAAGCATTGCATTAAATTTTGTATTCAATTGTCATTAATTTATTCCAGAAAAATGCACATTAAAGGGTATTATATTATACTGCAGACACCAAATAAGAAATTGTGTGTGTATCCAGCATAACTTATTTACACATGGAAGTGGCAGCCAAACTTATCTCAAAATTCTACATAATCTATCAATTTCTACTTCCTTAGTAATAAGCTGTTTATGTACTATGCTTATATAAATCTGAATTAAGTCAATTTGGTTAAAAGCAATCTCCTCAAACAGTCTGAAAGCAAAATGATTAGATGCCTCAATGGAAAGCTTGAGCCTTCCATCTTTATTGGGGAAATAGGTATCAAACATCATCTTATTTTGTGTGCTGGATGTTTGTGGCACATAACTGGAAATGATAGAACTTTCCTTGTTTGATAAATGTCATGGAGTTTTACAGCATAGAAACAGGCCCTACGGCCGACTGTGTCTATCTATGTTGATCATCATGCCTATCGATTCCATATCGCCTCCATGCCCTGCTCATTCTAATATGTCCAGATGCCTCTTAAATGTTGTTACTGTTCCTGCCACCACCAACTTCTCTGGCAGCTATTTCCAGATACCAACTAGTCTTTGTGTAAAATTTACCCCTCAGATCCCCTTTAAACCTCTTCCCTCTCACCTTAAACCTATGTTCTCTAGTTTTAGATCCCCTTACCTTGGGAAATAGACTTTGACTATCTACCTCACCTATGCCACTCATTACGTTATATAGCTCTATCGCGTTGCCTCTCTAACTCTAACCCTAATGCTTAAGGACAACAGACCCAGCCAATCCAGTCTCTCCTCATAACTTGAGCCCTCCAATCCAAGCAGCATCCTTATAAATCTTTTCTGCACCCTCTTGAGCTTAATCGCAATTTTTCTGTTGTGTGGCAAAGAGAGCTGACATAATGCTCCAAGTGTGGCCTAACTAAAGTTTTATCTAACTGTAACACAATGTCCTAACTCTTGTACTTTCTGCCTCGACTGATGAAAGCAAGCATTGCTTGTGCCTCCTTCACCACCCTGTCTACCTGTGTCAACACTTTCAGGGAACTATCTACTTGTAACCTAAGGTTTCTCTGTTCACCAACACTCCCCGGGGCCCTGCCATTCACTCTGTCAGGTATGCATCTCAAATGCATCACTTCATACTTGTCTGAGTTAAATTCCATCTGAGATTCCCATGCCCACTTTCTCACTTAATCTATATCCTGTTGTAACCTAAGACAACTCCTTTACTGCATGCTATACCACCAATTTTGGTTCCACCGATAAAACTACTAGTAATGCCACCAACATTCTCTTCAAAATTATAGATATATATGACAAACAATAACGTGCCCAGCAACAGTCCCTGGCACACCACTGATTACATGGCTCCCTTCTGAAAAACATATCTTCACTTCCACCGTCTGCCTCCTATCACCAAACCAATTTTATATAGAATTGGCTAGCTCACCCTGGTTCCCATGTGTTGTTACCTTCCAGACTAGCCTACCATGTTGGACCTTGCAAAAGATCTTGCTAAAGTCCAAGTAGACAACATCTACTACCATGCCCTCGTCTATCCTCTTGGTCACCTCTTCATTAAACTCAATCAAATTCATGAGACATAATCTCCCAGACATTGCTGATTATCCCTAATTAGTCCTTGCTTTTCCAAATGCAAATAAATCCTGTCTCTCAGAATCCCTTTCAATAACTTAGCCACCATTGATTTAATACTCACTGGTGTGTAGTTCCCTGGCTTATCTCTGCAGCCTTCTTAAATAAAGACACAACATTAGCTATCCCTCAGTCTTCCACAACCTCACTTGTGGCTAATGAAGATACAGCAATCTCTGCGGCAGCCCCAGCAATCTCTTTCCTTGCTTCCCATAATTTCTGAGGAAACACCTGGTCAGGCTCCAAAGACTTATCCACCTTTATGCTGTGGAAAGAAGCCTTCCTCATCTGTAGCATCAGTTGAATCAAATTCTGATCTCTTGTGTACAGTTAATTAGAATTGGAGTACAATTATCCTGCTGGGCTTTCACCTAATGGGTGAGGAATGTCCTCCTTATACCTCCTTGGCTTATAACTTCTATCTCATAATTTAAGACCTTCCTTAAAACCAATCTCATTGAACAAGCTTTGGTCCTGAGTCCAAATAAGTCCTTCTGCAACTTAGTGACAAGTTTTCATTGTGAAATGCAATAAGATTTACCATCAAGATCCATGGTATGTCACAAAAAAGTCAAAGCTGAACTGTTTGTATGTTGTACTTGATGATTTTTGTGTAAAGCGATCATGTGAAGCACAAGTGATTTATTTACTTTTGGGTGAATTCTGTCCTTGCTAATCATTACCACAGTGGTTTAAAAATCTGTTTCATCAAAAGTCTTTACATAATTTGTATGTTATTGCAATATTATGGGTCTGAAAATTGTGCCTATTATTGAAGCTGAGCATTTTATTCCTCACCTGTTATTACTCTGTGAAACGCACAATCCTTGGCATATGTACGTATGCTATTACTTATGAGAATCCAGAAATGATTGTCAGCGATACCTTACATCTCCACAACCTTCAGAAATGCAATCAATACAGAACCAATAATTTGACATGTATCTCAAATTCATATGCAGTGCTCTTGTTTAAAATAAAACTCTGAAAATGTGAAACCCTGTTGGAAATGATGCAACTAAGTTTTATTGGTGCATTAAAGTATAATTATGTGGAACAATCCTTCTAGTCTTAGAAGACTAAATCCCCATATGTGGAGTCCAATTTTCTCATATTCTTTAAAACTCCCATGTAAATTTTGTTTATATTATAGCTTTTTCCTTATGCATATATCTCAATCTTTTCTCTGTAAAATATTTAAAACATTCTAAAGGTGGTTTCTTTTTATTTCCTGGTTTGCTATCGGTTTAGCTGCTCAGGCAGCTTGAGGACATCATTGTTCCTGGATGTCAGAGATCCCAATAGAAAGTGCCAGATAGCGAGTAACATTGGAACAGGGGCAATAGATGTGCAGAACTCAGGATATCTTTGTGAGAAGAATACTTTTCTTTCACTGTGAGCTGGAAAATTAGGTCATCATAATACTTACTTTATATCTGCTGATTATCTTGGATCATGTACAACTTTTAGATCTCTTCCCATTATTGGCTTATTTTAGTGAATGAAATATTTAATTGATGAAATAAAATATCCTGTATCACGTCTTTCTTTTGATCCTTTTTCTGGTACATTTTCAGATTTCTTTACCCATTTGCACATAAGCTATTCTCCATTGACAAAGTAATATTTTATAGGTTCCAGTGGAATAATAAATCATTTTAGGTGAGTTCAGTGGTATAATTAGGAATTAGTCAGAATATGTATTGAGCAGTTACAATCCATTGCTAAAGGAACCCTTCTGAGTTTTTTATAGATAGTTTGAATTTTTGAGCCAATTTTACTGACTTCCAACTGAAGCTGTTGTTCTAAGGCTAGTATCTATGGAGAATTGATCTAAATAGATTAAAACAAGTCATTGTAACAACTTAAGACCAATCAAAGGGCAATTGTAAATGATTATAGGATTCAGAGTCCAAGTTAATGACTGGTTTCCTTCCTCTTTTATCTTAACAGAAAGTTACCTCTATAGCAGAGTGTGAAACAAATTACCCTATCCCAGATACAAAAAAATTATGGAGTAGATTTTTTTCTTCAAATCACCCAGGCAAGAATCTGGTGGAGTGGAATGAATTGCAAATTTCGATTAGAAAGTTGGATACTCAACCCTGCAATGTAAATGGCCATACTTTTATTTCAACACATATATGTGCAGGCATGACCACTTCATCAGCAACAATTATTCATTCCTGTGTTTGTGCATTCACTCGTGGATAGTCACTATTAGCAGTTGCTATTGGTTGGTGTTGAAAATTAAAAAGAATCTAGCCTACATATGCAGATAAAAATAACATTTCTTATCCTTGACAAGCCCTAACGTGGGTGCATTACAGATGA
>JARFYF010000036.1:31044777-31058181 GCA_030265395.1 Rhina ancylostomus
ACACCATTTGATTGATATCACATTTGTCACCCTAAGCATTCATTCTTTCCCCTTCTACTGGAGCACCACATCTGCAGTGTGTACCATTGACTAAAATTCAGCACAGTTTCTCACCAAGGCTACTCCCAACAGCACCTCCCAAACCCTGATGTCTACTACCAAGAAGGGCAAGGGCAGTAGATAAAGGAGAACACAACCACCTACAGGTTCCTTTCCAAATTGCACAACTTGGAAAAATACTACCATTCTTTCATTGTTACTGAGACTGGATCCTGGAACTCCCTGCCTGAAGGCATTGTGGGATTCCTGTGGTAGATGAACGACAGTGGATCAAGAAAATGGCCACAACAAGGGATGTGCAATAAATGCTGGTCTTGGCATCAAGGCCTCCACCCCAAAAAGAATAAATAAATAAAGATTGCAATATTACCATGGAATTATGGTAGAAACAGAAATATTGCCGACATTTATAAAAGTAAGCAATTTTCAATGGCTCAATTTATCCACTGAAAAGCTGTAGTGCTGCCAACTTTTACTTTCATTATTATGCCAAGGTCTGGGGTTCCTACACAAACATTAATGCAAGTCAGAGACTTCCACGCAGCTGATCGCCTCTGGATCCTGATTATGCTCCATTGTTGGAATCCAGTGGAAGGTGAGCTTCCATTATTTCCGAGTGTTCTTATTGGAAAATCTTCCCACTGAATCCATGACAAGTTACCTCTTGTGGGTTCAGCTACTTCATTCATTTCAATGGAGAAAAAGGGAGAGAGATGTTACAGCTCTTTTACACTTTTTTGACTGAATTGAACAAATTTACAACTATTTTAATGTTGTGCAGTGTTTATGCTTTCCTTTGTTTTTTAATGCATTGTTAATTAATTACTTCTTTTTTTCCAATTGCATTATTAACTTGTAATAGTCCTTGAATGCTTTTGAGCACTTATGAATGTTCGACCATCTTGACAGCTGGTTCAGCTGGGGCCTGATTATTAAAGAATTTCAGTGGGACTGCCAGTGAGCCTCTCAGACCCTTGCCAGCCAGCACCCAGTGGCTTTGCTGCAGAAGTTTATGCTAAGAAACCCACTCAAGGTAAAAGTGGACTCAGCAGATAAATGAGAGGCAACCAGCTTTGTAGAAAGAGTGGTCATTATTTTAAACTCTATTAGCTCTTGAAAATTCCATCTGATGAAATTACAATCCAAATATATAGAGTTAGTTTTGGAGATGATGTATAACATAGTTATGTGGTAATTATAGCTTGGATAGGTAATAAAACTCACTGATCATGGAATAAAATATAACTTATTCAGGGTATTTACAGTGAGAATAGTTTGCAAGAACGTCTCATCACATTACTAATTCATGGCACAAACTGTCAAAAAGTAATAGTGTTTTCAAAAGCACCTTCCAAACTTGCTCTGGAACTGCATACATCATAGTGTAATGTGGTGAATGTTAACAGCTTTGCCATCACCAAAATCAAGGTTAATGTCATCGTGAGAGCATTTTGTTACCAATTTTTTTTTAGGATTATTGTTAGTGAGGAGGCTTAACCAAAAATGCAATGAGGAGAAATATGCCCAGAAAATGGATCACATAACACTGTGATTTTAAGCACCATTTAATTGAACTTTGGTGTTTTGGATGTATAAGAGCTGGTGCCAGACACAGTGATGTGGTTGAAAGGTAAAAACACAGATACTGGAGATTTGAAATAAAAACAGAATTCTGGTATATTCAGCAGGACAGGCAGCACCTGTGGAGAAAGTTTATGTGTCAGCTCAACAACTTTTCATCTGAATTTTCTCTCTGGCATCAGCAGCTTTTTGTTTTTAGATGTCCGTTTGTTCACTGCTATTTCTTTTCCATAATTGTCCACCTTGAAGGATCTCTCCTCCATTCTCTGACAGTGTCTCTTTTATTTTGATCAGCCTCAGTGGTTTCAATTTCCCTTCTTGTTTTTAATCAATTTCTGACAAAAGATAATTGACCTGAAGCATTAGCCCTGTTTTTTCCTCTCTCTCTCTCTACAGATGCTGCCTGACCTGCTGAGTATTTCCAGAATTTTCAGCTTACATTGTTGAATTTACTACTGAGTCCTGAATGTCTATTCAGAAGATGAACTGTTATTCTATGAGGTTATATGGGACTTTATTGAAACAGTGTGAGAGGCCAAAGGCAGAGATGTCAGAACTGAAGTGGAATGAAGAATTAGCATGACAAGAATCTGGAAATTGAGGACTGGACAGAGGTATTCTCCAAAACAGTTATCCACATTATGAACATGACGGCAGTACACTGAATTGGAAGGAGTGTGAGTGAATCACTGTTTCATCACAAGGAGCTTTTGAGTCCCTGGATGGTGAGAAGGAAAGAAGCAAAAAGGCAGGTATTACATGGGAAGATACCATGGGAAATGGTATGTGTACAATTAATGAGTATCTTCCTTCTCCTTTGTGGAAGGGTTCTCTTCTGCCTGGTGGCACTCCGAGGCATGTGGTGTCTTCTGAGACTCTACGATGAAAAAGGTAAAAAGAGTACAGAGATGTTGAGTGAGCGGTGCTTTTAGGATGAGTATCCAGCACACGTGCTCTTATATATTAAGAAAGAATATTCATTCCTATGAATGAAGGAGACATGTTAAAGGTCCTGAAGGTACTTACAAATGCTGTTACAGTGCCAGTGACCTGGGTTCAACTCTGGCCACTGTCTGTAAGAAGTTTGTACGTTCTCCCCGTGTTTGCGCGAGTTTCCTCTGGGTGCTCCGGGTTCCTCCCACATTCCAAAGACATACGGGTTAGGAAGTAGTGAGCGTGCCATGTTGGCGCTGGAAGCGTGCTTACACTTGTGGACTGCCCCCAGAACACTCCATGCAAAAAAAGATGCATTTCACTGTGTGTTTCGATGTACATGGTGACCAATAAAGATATCTCTATCTATCTCTACATCTTCAGCCTGAGTTAACCTATTGCCTGTATTTCCAAATTTATTAAATTGGGTGGCTTGTGAGTACAGAGGAGGATATAAAGAGCTTTTGGGGAGATTCGGACAAGCTGAGAGAGTTGGTGAGAACAGGGCAGGTATAACATAGTGTTGAAAAATATGAGGTTTCCACCTTGGTGAACATAACAGAAAAGCAGCGCATTTGTTAAACGCTGACAGAGTGGGTGGTGCTGATGTTCAAAGCAACCTGGATGTACTTGTATACAAGTCACTGAAGGCCAGCATGAAGGTGCAGTAGGCGATTAGAAGGGCAAATGGTATGATAGCATTTATAGCAAGAAGGTTTGATAATAGAAGTAGGGAAGTCTTATTGAAATTGAACAGTTCTTGTTGAGACTCCTCTACTTAGGTCTCCTTACCTAAGAAGGGATGTACTTATCATAGAGAATATACAGTGAAGATTCGCTAAGAATGGTTGTAAGGATGGCAGGTTTGCTGTATGTCAAGAGATTAAGTACACCGTGACTGTCTTCTTTAATATTTAGAAGAATGACAGGAGATTCCAACATTCGTAAAGGATTCAGTAGATTAGATGCAGGGAGAATGTTTCCCACTGAAAATTCTAGGACTGGGGGGGGGACAGAGTTTGTGAATAAGGATAGGACAAAATTGAGAAAAACATTCTTCACTCCGAGGGTGGTGAATTTTTGAAATTCTCTACTCTGGAGAGCTGTTGTGTTCATTCAAAACACATATCAATGGATTTCTAGATATTATAGGGATCAAGGGATATGGGGATAGAAAATGTCTCTGAGATAGAACTTTAGCCATGATCTTGGTAAATAGCAGAACTGGTTCAAATGCCTACTTTGTTTCTACTTTTGAATGTTCTTATGTTATGAAGAGGGCTCTTCCCTTCAGACTGACATGACTTCTTGACTGGAAGATTTTTGTGATGTTGTAGGTGTCCTTTCCTGGCTCACATAGGGTCAATGTTTGTATCGTGAAAATGTACATGATATGTACTTTGTACCATGTGGGTTTCTAAATCAATGAGATTTCTTAGAATGCATTTGGAGAAATAGCTGCCATAGGCTGAGAATGGTGGTGGCATAGTGGTTAAGTTACCAAACTAGTAATTAAGTTACTTGAAATAAAAATCTAGAGACTTGAGTTCAAATCTCATCACAGCAGCTGTGGAATTTAAATTCAATTTATAATCTAGAATGTGGAAAAATA
The DNA here is from genome assembly GCA_030265395.1 of Rhina ancylostomus. Taxonomy (NCBI): domain Eukaryota; kingdom Metazoa; phylum Chordata; class Chondrichthyes; order Rhinopristiformes; family Rhinidae; genus Rhina; species Rhina ancylostomus. The sequence continues at coordinate 31,048,964 of JARFYF010000036.1, forward strand.
AACAATTAGTCTTTGTAGTGATGAACATGAAAGTTACTGGTTTGTTTTAAAAAAAACTTGTTTCATTGATGTTCTTCAGTGGAAGACATATGTCATCCTTATCCAGTGTGGTGTACATGTGACCAAGTGGTTGGCTCCTAAATGTCTTCTAAATGGCAAACAAGCCACTCAGTTGTACCATCACTGCTACATTCAGAGAAAAGATAAAACAGAATGGAACATTTGGCATCAACCTGGCCACCAAATTTGTTCAGAACAAAGTTGCCCCCAGCCCAGTTGATCTTGCAAAGTCCTCCTCCAAACATCTGGGTACCGTTGTGTAAATTTGGTGAGCTGTCCTTCAGACTTGTCAAACAACAGCCAAACATAGACTGTCTCACAGAATCATACCTTACAATGTGCAGATTCCTCCATCCTACTCCCTGGGTTCATCAAATCCACCGGAGGTGGCGGCAAGTTGTATGCAGGCAGGAGGGAGTTACCCCTGCAGTCTTCAATATCAACTTCAGATCCCATGAAGTCTCATGGCATCAGGTCAAACATGGGCAAGGAAAATCCTTCCTGATTAGCACCTATCCTTCTCCCTCAGCTGATGAATCAATGCTCCTCCATGTTCCACAATATTCAGTAGGAGTACTGAAAATAGCCAGGGCACTGAATGTATTCTGGGTGGTGGACTTCAGTGTCCGTCACCAAGACTGGCTTGGTAGCACCATCATAGACTGAGCTGGCCATGACCTGAAGGTAGTTGTTGCCAGATTGTACCTGTAGCAGGTGGTGAGGACAAATGTACTTGTCCTTGTTTAGAAAAGCCAATCTGTGACAAATGCATCTGTACATGACTGCGCTAGTGGAAATAAACACTGCACAGTCCTTGTCCAGGCAAAGTCCTGTCTTTACGGTGAGGACACCCTCCACTGTATTGTGTGGCACAACCAACATGCTAAATGGGACAATCTCAGAACAGGTCTGGCAACTCAAAAGTGGCACCCATGAGCTGAGGTGGACCATCAGCAGCAACAGTAATGTACACAACCAAAATCTTTTACAGAGCTAAGTATTTCCCACCACTAATGCAGCAGATCAAAGTTATGCGGTCACTCCATGTGATATCAAGAAATGGCTGAGACAGCAAAGGCCGTGGAGCCAGACAACATCCCAGCTGTAGCACTGAAGATCTATGCTCTAGAACTGGCTATGGCATTAAACAGGCTGTTGCAATACAATTTCAGAACCGATAATGTGAAAAATTGCCCTTGTACATCCTGTTCATAAATATCGGACAAATTCAGCTGAGCTAATTGCCACTCAATCAATCTACTTTCAAGCATCAGTAAAGTGAAGTAAGGTTTTGATGGCAATGTTATTAAGCAGTATTTACTTGCCAAATAATCCCTGTACCAGTGGCCAGTTTGGGTTTTGCCCAGAACACTTGACTCCATACCTTGGTCCAAACATTGAAGAGCTGAAATCCAGAGCTGATATGAGATGAGGTCACATTCTACCAAGTGTGGCATCAAGGACCCCTGGTAGAACTGAAAGCAATGGTTACCCAAAGAAAAATTCCTAATTTGCAGGAATAACACTTCCAGAAAAAAGTTGTGATTGTTGAAGGTCAATTATCCTTGCCCTGGGACATCACTGCAAGAGTTCCTTAGAGCAGTCTCTTACTCCAACATCTTTAACTAGAGATGTAGATTTAGAATAATGGGGTAGAGGGGATACAAGGTGGACCTCTTCACCCTGAAACTGATAAGTACCTGGAATGCACTGCCTGAGGGAATGTTTGAAGCTGGATAGCTGACAACATTTTAGAAGTGTCTAGATGAGTACTTGAGTTGCTTTGGCATAGAAGTCTATGGGCAAAGTGCTGGGAGATGGGATCAATATGGAAGAGTACCCACTGGTCTGTATGGATGAGCTGGGCCCAATGGCCTGTTTCCATGCTGTATAATTCTATGATTATTAATGCATCATCAATGACCTTCCTTCCATCAAAAAGTTAGAAGTGGAGAAGTTTGCTGATGATTTCACAATGTTCAATTCCTTTCTCACCTCTTCAGCAAATATGGTAGACCATGGCTGCATGCACCAAGACCTGGATAACATTCACGCATGGGCTGATGAGTGGCAAGTAATATTCGTAGCAAAAGTGCCAAGCAAGACCATCTCCAACAAGAGGGAGTCTAATCACCTGCCTTTGGCATTCAATAGCAAGATAATCACTGAGACCCCCACCATCAATTGGAGTCATCATTGACCAGAAACTCAACTGGAACAGCTACATAAATAACATGGCTACAAGAGCAGGTCAGCAGCTGGGTATCCTGTGGGAAGTGACTAACCTCCTCATATCCCAAGGCCTTTGCACCATCCACAAAAAATTAGTCTGAAGAGTGATGAAGTACTGTCCACTTGCCTGCATGAATACAGCTCCAACGACTTTCAAGAATCTCGACGCTATCCAGGATGAAACAGCCTGTTTGATCAGCAGCCCATCCACCTTCTGAACTATTCATTCCTTCCAACATCAGTACATGATGGCTCTTGCATGTACCATGCACAAAATACAATGCAGTGACTCACCCAGGCTACCCTGACAGTACTTTCCAAACCACACCCTCTATCATAGTAAGGACAAGGGCAACAGGCAAAAGCAATACTGCCACCTTCAACTTCCACACCCAGTCATGGCCATTCTGACTTGGAAGTATATTGGTAGTCCTTAGTTGTGGTTGGCTCCAAATCGTGGAACTCCCTTCTCACAGCACCATGAGGAATTCCTTCAAAGTACTTCTGCAATTTAAGAAGATGGCTCACCGCTACCATTTCATGGGCAATAAATGCAATTCTTAGATCCTCAAAGTGAATATAAATTGCCCCCCATCCCAGAAACTAACTAGCCTTGTTTGGACCAAAATTGTATTAATGTGGTATTAATCAATGGCAGGCACGGTAGTGTGGAGGTTAGCATAACGCTATTAGAGCGCCAGCGACCCGGGTTCAATTCCAGCTGCTGTCTGTAAGGAGTTTGTACGTTCTCCCTGTTACTGTGTGGGTTTCCTCTGGGAGCTCTGGTTTCCTCCCACATTCCAAAGACGTACGGGTTAGGAAATTGTGGGCATGCTGTGTTGGCGCCGGAAGCATGCCAACGCTTGCGGGCTGCTCCCAGAACACTCTACGCAAAAGAGGTATTTCAATGTGTGTTTCAATGTACATGTGACTAATAAAGAAATCTTATCTCATCTTAGATGTCGATGTGAGTTAATACCAGTCATTAATAAGGAAGGACCTACTGGTGCAAGAACCTTATGTACCTTCACGTCATTTCTTGTACCCAAATGATACCAAAGGTTATGCTGATTCCAAAATTTGCTTCTGATGAAGTATTTCAACCATATAGGTCTGAATCATGACTGGCATTATACTTTCACAGCAGAATTAACTTTTAATAATGCTGAAGGTATTCATGGAGGCCCCTTTCAGATGCCTTCCTGGCAACTTTCTGCCATGTGTTCCCTTTGCACACAGATGCTGCCTTATGTGAACACTGCACTTCAGGAGCCTCTACAAGTTTCTCTTCCCCCTGTGAAGACTGCCTCCACCTACTGTCATTATACCATGCAGTTGTTCATTGCCAACACTTCCCAAGTGGCTGGAAGGGTGTTGGTTGTATTCTGTGAGACTCATTAAGAGCTACTTCCTCAGGTCAGAGCCATGAGGGAATTAACAATGCAAGTCAGCTCCTTCCACCCACACTCCCTGAAACAGATGGTGTCTGTTCTGGAATTGACATCAACGGATTTCCCCTTTTATTTAGAGCTTCGTAAAAAAAAAATGAGAATGATGTTCTGTGCCATAGCAAGATCACCTGTTTTTGTGAGGTGATGTTGGGGTTGTAGGTGGGAAGGGGGCAGGAATGGTATAGCTGATTGTCTTTGAAGACAGTTTAAGTGAAAAAAATTCAGAGTATTAGAATGCTAACCTTGACATACATTGCTGGCTGAAAGGATTTTTATTTGTAGCAATGCTCCCAGATTTGGGACAACCATCCCTGGACTTTCTTTCCTATCCATTGTCTGGCTACAACACACATTCCAGAGGTCCAAATATTTCTTGGCTTTTAACTGCACCTATATCTGGTGATGAACAATTTAAGAAAATTGTTTCATGAACTTCATTCAATCAATGATGCCTTATTCTCTGTGGGAGTATTGCCAACACCCTACAAAAGGAGTAAATTGCTGAAATATTTTTACTTTGATCTTTAGCTTTGTACAAGATAGTTCAAGCACTCTGACCGTTGATGTCCATAAAGATTTAAATTGTTTTTCAGTTTCATTAGGTGATTGTCAAAAGTGTGTGTGTTATAAATGGCTTCTGTACCAGTTGAGTGCCATCGCATCTTAGGATAGAAAAGGAATTAGTTATTAATAATAGAGTTGGTGTTGGGCAGTTAAAGTATTGCTTTCTAATATTTATGCTGTTGTTGTCTCAAGCTAAATATGGTCATACTCTGTCTATCATTTAAAAAGCAAAGAATGTATGAAATAATGTATCACACGGCTAATATGACGTAACATTTTTCACACCTTATATTGTGGTAGATGACATCTTCATATGTATAATGTGTGTAACAATGAGGCTAATGTCAGCAAGTAAAAGTCAGGATTGGTAAAAGAGGGGATTTGAACACACACATAAAACTGAGATACTTTAATCAGTCTTATCAACTTCAATGGCTAAATCTCGATACATAAATGGTAAGTGGGCCAGCTAATTGCAGCAGAATTAGAACCTGCAATGGGTGGATGTCCTGTACCACTCTTTGAAGGATGCTTCCTGAAACTGCATTAAGCTTGCTTTATTGGAGCAGTTCATCAGGTTATTATCACATTCCCTGTGAGTACCCAGCTAAGCAAATTCAGGCCTGGTCAGCAGGTGGATGGAAGACCACCCAGGAATGCTAGGTTCAGTGGTATTGCTGCCTGAGGAAACAAGTGAACCAACCAGCAGACAAAATTCAACGAGGATCTTATTTGCACCGTACTGGATATTCTAAGCAAGCACATATTGCTGCAGTTGGAAAACGATGAGACAGACATTACCCAGAGATGTTCAGTTGCCTCCCTGAATGTTGCTGACAGTGCTTGGAGCCATTCCTTCACATTGGCTTGATGTCATTCTACAGTCTGATCAAGAAGTGGCAGATGGCAGAGGAAGTGTATGGAGAATCACCCAGATGACCCAAATCCAATGCTGCAAGAGATATTATAAATAAATCAATAAAGGTAACTGCATCTTCTGCTGCTCCCCATATCTTGCACGTACACCTGCTTGCAGTTTTTCTCCATCTTTCACTATCCACTTATCATCACTATCCCTGCACTTCTTTCCTCATGTCTATTCATAAGGATACAACAATTCACACTCATTTCTTGTACATGCCCACCTGATTAATTCTCTATTCTCTAGTTCCACTAATTCTTCTCGCTTCCTCCCTGATAATGAACCTCATCTCCCATGAGTTCTTCCTTAATTCACACTTAAACTACTTCCCTCTCCTTAGAGACATTCCTATACTCCCAATAGCTTTCCCTTCTCAGGTGTGCTACATGGACAATCCTGACTAAACTTCGCTTACCTTAGTTGCCAATTAAAATTGTCTAATCCCTTCTTTAGGAGAGTAAATATGAAGCAGTACCAACAACAGAGTGAGGCTTGAACCTCCATTCTGCTTCACCATTGTGTCCCAATGTCAGTGGTCTATTTCTCATCATATTCTCCTGCACTCCACTTTTATTTCAGATCAGATCTTTACTAGTCACACGTATATCGAAACACGCAGTGAAATGTGTCCTTTGCGTACAGTGTTCTGGAGGCAGCCCACAAATGTCACCATACTTCTGGCGCCAACATAGCATGTCCACAACTTCCTAACCCGTACGTCTTTGGAATGTGGAAGGAAACCGGAGGACTCAGAGGAAACCCACACAGACATGGGGAGAACGTACAACCTCCTTACAGACAGTGGCCAGAATTGAACCCGGGTCGCTGGCGCTCTAAAGCGTTACACTAACTGCTACACCACTGTGCCTCACTCCTGTTATTTGTTCCCATATCCTACAGGAGTGACTTGGAGAAAATTGGAATCCAGCCTGTGACAGTTCATCCTTCCCTTGAACAATGATAGATTGAAACACTATCACCTAAGAACAATTGTTGTTGGGAGTATTGTCTGGACAGTATGTTCTGTGTCATATACAGTATAAGGGGAAAATATCTCAAATGGTAATAGATGGAATTACTAAAGAACGAGGATGATGATATTAGGAAATCTCTAATGTACCGATCCATTCCTTTTTCAGCTCTTACTGCTGGGTCTATATTTTAGATAATCACACTTCTCTTGAAGAAAGAATTTCATAAGAGGCTGCATATGGTGACAGTGCTGGATCCAACCATACAAGACATGATTGGGCAATGTCTCTGTCAATCATGCTGAGTGACCACTTTCCTGTCAGTAACTGAGATTGATTTTATGCACGTAACTTATATGTAACTATCCTTCACTCACTGCATTTGTTTTCTGTTGAAATTACCCTGATTTTATTGGGAGAACTTTTTAATGTGGACTGAATCCCATTCTTTAATTTTGTTTTTATTTAATCTATTAGTCATTCACTTACTTATTAAGACACAGAAGGAGGCTATTCAGTCACTGGGTCCATACTGGCTCCCAGCAGAGCAATCCCATCAATACCATTCCCTCTCATTGCTTCTCTGTAGCCCTGCAACTCATTCCCTCTTGCAGCCTGTCAGCTTTCTTTTGATTATTTTTGTCACTTACCAACACTAAGGTGATGAGTTACAGTGGCCAATAATCCTACCAGCTTATCTGTAAGATGTGGGAGGAAACCGGGGCACCCAGTGGAAATCTGTGCCATTGCAGAGGGATGATGCAAACTCCACACAGATAGTGCCCAAAGCTGGAATCAACCTTGAATCAAACTTACAATCTTGATCCCTGGACCTATAAGGCAGCAGCATTAACTGTTACAACATCATACCACCCAATTTGCTGCAAAAGCTGCTGCCATTAAAACTTTAGTGTGATGAATTAGATGTAAATTAGCTCAGAAATAAAACGTTGATTTGGCAGACTGCATATTTCAGTTTAGAGTCCTTGCTCCTTATTTACCTCTGATGTTTTCACTGAGCTAACTGGAGCTGATACAGAAACAACATATCAAATCAGAACGAAAACCAGTAAATGCTGCAAATACTCAGCAGTTTAGCCACCATAAGGCAACAACTATAGAAAAAGAAACAGTCAATCTCAAGTCAAGGACGGATTGCAGGGAAATTCCACATGAACTAAATTCCAGAGGCAAAGCACTGATACAGCACAACACATAAATAATTAAGGATTAATTTCTAAATAAATTAACTTTTGTCAGAAAAGTGTATAATGCATCCCGTCTACACACTTTTCTACATTTGATTATTTTATGGCAACCGCATAACTGACATAAAAAGGAATGAAGTCAGGAAAGTGCTTTTATTTAAATTATTCATGTAATGAGGCCCTGATATTGTGTAAACACTGAATGCCCATAGACAGATATGTGCTATGGAGATAGATCTAATGATTTTGCCATGGGATTCTCTTGCGCAAGATAGGAAAAATTCCCAGTGGAATGGTTAAAAATGCTTATTTACACTATTTCTTTAAAGTCCCCACCATGACAGGGTAAACCTTATAGGACTATGGTTGTATGTCTATGGACAGAATGATAAGAATCCTTTTATCCAACAACTTATGGACTTCTCAAAGCACCTATAGTCAATAAAGTAGTTTTGAAGAGTGGTCACTGTTGTTGTTGGAAATGCTGCAGTCAATTTGTGGACAGCAAGTTCCCACAAACAACAATCCGATAATGATTAGATAATCTGTAATGATACTGTTGTTTGAGGAATAGGCATTGAAATAATACCATATCAGTTTTCACGTTCACCTGAGCAAATGGTTTAAAGGTTTCATCCAAAAAAATGTCAACTCCTAGAGTGTGCTTTGCAGAATGCTGGTTTATTGCAATGTGCTTCTGATCCAAATCAGATAGATTCAAGAAAATTGTTTAATTACATAGTGATTAACAAGAACAATCATTTTATACTATTCAAGTAAATACAGTCCCTAGTCATATTCTACTTTTCCTGGTGACAGCAAGTATAAGAATCTTCAATAGTCCTTGATACCACTCAGCAACAACTATAATGTAAGGTAAAGGATGCTCAATTAATCCAGGAAACAAACAATTCTCAAGAAAAAAACAAAACAATGCTCTCACATCCACTCTGTTGTTCTACAGCCTTGGCAACAGCAAACATACTCATATCTTTACAATTCTTATCCTTAGCAACACTCCAATCCAAAGAGGTTACCTCTATCAATGGCAAAATCTCCTTTAACACTCATGATCAAACAACTTCTTGTCATGTGACAAGTCCTTCCTGTCACATGACAAATCAGTGTAGCAAATAGGCTTTAATTAAGCTGTTTAGCACATTAACTATTACCATACCAATGGTTTGTTTAATAATGTCAGCTGCACATATCACAAAATGTTAATATTCTAAGCAGAATGTACAATATCATTATTCTAAACCAATTCCAGACTTCTAGCCATCTTCTGAACCATTCTACAGTGTGGCAGCAAAGCACCAAAGTATCAAGTCAGATTCTTTGTCTCAAATTTCTGATGTGAGACTTAAGCCCATTGCCTTCCAACAGAGGGCAAGGAATGAAGCATGGTTGACACCTGCTGAGATAGAAAGTAAAACACCCCATGGCATAATTTGAAAGAGAAAAAGTCTTGTTTCCTGCATTCTGGGCAACAATTCAGCCCAAGCCAAAAATAAATTAACTGGCCATTCATCTGCTGTTTACATGATGGATCTGGTTCTGGCTAGATGCTGTACTTCCCTGCACTTTAAAATGTGCTTCAGTGTATATGAAACATCTTGACATATTATGGTCTAATGGGGGAGGGGTTATTGAAATTAATATCTTTATGACAATATCATAGCAAGCATCCTATCTGGATGCATCAGGGCTTGGTATGGCAACTACTCTGCCCAGGACCGCAAGAAACTGCAGAGAGTTGTGGACACAGCCCAGCACATCACAGAAACCAGCCTCCCCTCCATGGACTCTG
>JARFYF010000036.1:31135518-31154581 GCA_030265395.1 Rhina ancylostomus
GAAATGAAAATTGGAAGTTAGTTCAAATTAATACTCATAAGTAAGTTTAATTTCCACTGTTTGCTATTTCTCCCATGGCAGTGAATGTATTTTCAAAGGTTCCACATTTACTGCAGCTGATAACCCATTTATGTGAACTTGCTAATGACTGTCGATTAAATGCTAAAAATTGTGCACAAGTTCACCCTCTGTGTGCCATGTGTTACCTGCTCCATTATTTCTGAGTGGTAATCCACGGCATCACTTGGATCCTGAGAATTCTTTCACAGTTTCCAAATTTTCTACAAATGAACAGAAATGTCTAGAGGAATGTAGGATATCTGACCATTGGAATTTGCCAACATTTGCATTATTTTTAGTTGGCTCTACTGTGTATTGTATATTCAGTATTACAAGTTTAACAAGTGAGTGAACACTTATGGAATGCTGATGTACATAAGTGAATAAATCAGAAAAAGGAGTGATAAAGCATGTCTAAATCTGCAGCTATACTGCATGACTGATTTGAGAGGAGCATTATCCAGCCGCAACATGCAGCCGTCAGACTGTTGTTATACTGAAAACTGATCTCAGACTGAGAGTGAGATTTAATGATAGCAGTGCTGTTCCCACAGCGGCTAATTATTTATATTAGAACATGGAATCTGAAGGAAACACTTCTCCCAATATTGTAAACATTTCTTACAAATGTTTCCAAAGTCCTCAGGCAATATATAACTGAGCTTTTTGCCAGGCTGAGCTTTCAGTGAGACAACTGGAAACTCAAGGAAAAGTAGCAAGATGTCTCGGAGGACGAGTGGGACTTATGGGTAATTTTAGCTTTCCTTGATTGGCTGAAAAGGGAGTACTTAAGATGGAGTGATTTCACTTCCTGCTTGGTCCTTGGCAGCTCACCATTTTAACACCATAGGTTTTGGCAGAGAATGGAGACCCCATCAGACACTGGGAAACCTCTTATATAGATTGCACTTGGACCCAGCTGTAGTATCTTTGAATTCAGGTCGGAGTCAGCTACAGCTGAAGTCCAAGGAGAGTAGATGAGGCAATTCATGGGCAATTTGACTGTGTTTGTGCCTGACATAGAATGCACCTAAGTGTTGTAGCCACTCAAGTGACTGAGCAATGTGACCTTCCCCTTGTCACCTTTCCTTGTTGGAGATTGTGGCACAGCAGTTATAGTACTGTCGCTTCAGAGCTCCAGGTACCCAGGTTTGATCCTGACCTTGGGAGCAGTCTATGTGAACTTTTCATGTTTTCTCTATGACTATATGGGTTTGCCCCAGGTGATCTGGCTTCCTCTGACAGTCCAAATGTGCTGGTGGGTTAATTGGCTGTAAATTATGTGTGGTGTAAATTGGAATTAGAATATTATTGTCACATGTATCAAAGTACAGTGAAAAATTTGCCTTGCATACTGTTCATACAGATCAATTCATTACACAGTGCATTGAGGTAATACAAGGTAAAACAATAACAGAATGCAGAATAAAGTGTAACAGTTACAGAGAAAGTGCAGTGCAGGTAGACAATATGATGCAAGGTCATAACAAGTAGATTGTGAGGTTAAGAGTCTATCTTATCGTACTAGGGAACCGTTCAATAATCTAATAACAGCAGGATAGAAGCTGTCTTTGAGCCTGGTGGTACCTGCTTTCAGGCTTTTGTATCTACTGCCCAATGGAAGAGGGGAGAAGACAGAATGTCCAAGGTGAGTGGGGTTTTTGATTATGCTGGCTGCTTTACCGAGGCAGCAAGAAGTATAGACAGAGTCCATGGAGGGGAGGCTGGTTTTCACGACGTGCTGAGCTGAGTCCATTAATGCAAAAAGATTAAAGAGGAATTAATGGCTTTGTGAGATGTGAGGGTATAGGGAAATAAGAAAAGGGGAGTTGAGAATTACAGGATTGGTTTCCTGGGAGCCAATCTGCAGACAATGAGCTGAGTGGTCTCCTTCTGCATTATTCTAAGTATAAGATGGTTGAGTGAATTTTGAGATAGCAATGATAAATCGATAAAGAGTTTTAAGATCTCAGCCAATTAGCCAAAATACAAATATATATATTTTGTTAGATCTCATATGAAAAATGGGGAAATGGAAGAAATAAGCATGACTGTAATGTTATTCAGAAGCATTCTTAGCTAACATATCAACTTATATCGGGATTTAGACTCACCTGTATGATCAGGAAGCATTCTACACATATTCATGAGGAAGATTATGGAGGCACTAAATAATTAGAGAGTGTTGTGAATGCATCTTTTGCTTGGTGCTAATATAGCTGAAGTACTTAGTTCATTTGTTGAAATCTGTTTTATATAACTGCTGAGCCAGCAAGGTGATTTCAATTAGAATCAAGACCAGTGGGGATGGAAAGTGGGCAGGCATTGGCTCTCCCAGGTCTGTGCTATTTTTATGGAAACTGCAGTTAGGTATGCACATCCACACTTCTTATCAAGATAATGTTCAAATGTAGGACAATTATGGCTTGTTTCGAACTTTCCGTCATTACATTTTCCTTCCTGCTTCTCAGAATTGATGATTATGTGAGATAATCTTAGTATTTGGAATCATCTGGCAAGCAAACTAATAGACGCTCAAATCTTTCAATTATTTGATTAACAATTCAGATTTATGAGGGAAACACAAAATAAAAATAAAAAACTGCAGATGCAAGAAGCTTGAAATAAAACATGGAAAATGCTAGAAACATACAGCTGGTCAGGCAGCATCCACGGAAAGAGAAATCGAGCTAATATTTCAAGTTGAATCATTTTCTGTTTATATTATTTAGAGGATCATTAATGTTGGGCTAAGCTGTGGTAGGCTGTGTTGGGTCTTCTCATTCCTTGCTGCTTTTATTTTACATTCAAATTATGATGTGTTTCTCTGGAAATTTTCTTCCAGCTTTGTGAAATAGCCATGAGCAATTAAAATGGACACTGAATCAATCCAATGTAATCTTTACAACACTTAGCCTGAAGGATCTAGGCTTTTCACAGTAGCAGATGGTTCAGGGATCGGGCGATACAAATTTAATGTGGCAGGCAAAAGTACAGGGAGGACTGTGAGACAAACAGTGGTTATGATCTGTAATTTGCAGTTGATTTTGTTTGTAGAATAATCAGTCAAGGGTTTCATAAATAAATTGATATGCTCTTGTGAGAAAATAATTTGTTGGGCTAAAAGAATAGAATTGGGGAATGGGTTGTTATACAGCCAGTATGAATTTGATGGGCTGAAGGGTCTTTTCCTCTGTTGTAATAATTCAGTTCTAAGTATATACAATCACACAATGAGTGCAGTAAAATTATTGCCATGAAATAATCACAAAGAGTTTGAATATTCTTTTGTATCCTTCAAATAATTTCTTTTTTATGAAGTGACGTTTATCAGAAATCAACTAAAAGACAGGCTACCAAAGACAAATCTCCGACATATTCTTCTTATCAATGTACCTGCAAGACATTCACAAATACAATGGTTTCTATCTGATCTTCTATGACAACCTTTATAACATACTGACATGCTCCTAACAGTACCTCCTTTGTTCCAGAGAAGATTTATGGTTGCTTGCTCATTGAGAAAGTTATTCATTTCTTTCCACCTTCATCAGGCAGCGCCTCAAGTGGGTTAGAAATTACTGTAAAGCTATTAGTAGTAAACACACTTATTTGAAATTCCTTTGGCCATTATCTTAACCAATCAAAGTATATTTCCTTTAAGGGGCTGCTGAAGTTGGTTTTCTGTCTGGGCAACTGGTACAGTATCATGGGCAGAGTGGACTTCTCTGATCAGGTGTTCAGGACCTGCTGCACTTTTGTCTTAGCTTTCTGACCAGAATGAAAAGCTTTCTATCTGACAGTGTGTGAAGATACTCTTCCTGTCTGTAGGGAAAATGTAAGTCAGGAGAACATTGAGAAACTTGCCAAACGGGATCTTTGCCTGTGTTCAGCCTCAACAGTACAGCAAACAGTTAGTAACTTTTGCTATTTTAAGCCCATTGTAAAAGAAGAACTTCTATTGGTAATGAACTCAAAATGTGCATTGGAAATGCAGTCATCAGCTTTGGCCGATTAATGTAATAAGCTTGGAAGAACAATAAACTAACTCTTAGGATAAAGATGCTGATCTAGAAAGCTTTTATCTTTGGCACATTGCTGTAAGGCAGTGAAAGATAGGCCTCATACAGTTGTCAAGACAGAGGACCCAATTACTTCCATCTTCAATGGCTGTGGCGAATTCTCACGGCATCTCACGGCAGGGAAAGGTTTCTGACACAACTGTTCTTTAAGAAGCAATGGAACCGAGAATTCCAGCATTCATCAGTAAAGAAGACTTGAAAGGCTTGGGTATGTGCATTGGATGAAAGATTGCTGTATCACTGAGGGTTTCTTTTTTAAGGAGGTGTCCTGAACCAGAAGGATGCCCAAAGCTCCACTTTTAGGATATTAAAGGAATATAAAAGCCTTCAGCTTCAGTTATGACATGTGGGAAATTGTAGCAAATGATGGCATTGAACATGTGTAGTTGTGCACAACCATGACAATCAATGGTTTCAGCAGCTCCAGAGGAGATCCCAGCACCATAATCAAGACCACAGAACTATAGATCCCATCATATTTTTGGCCGATAACATTTTCAGTTGTGGCACCTTTGGACACTCTGTCATTGCAGTATCAACTTAATCGTTATTGGTATTGGTTTATTATTATTGTCACATGCACCAAGATACAGTGAAAAGCTTTTGTTTTGTGTGTCATCCAGACAGATCATGCCATATTTAGTTATATTAAGGTATCGAAAAGAAAACAGAATGCAGGATATAGTGTTGCATTTACAGAGAAAGCACAATGCAGGCGGACAAATAAAGTGCAAGGGCCACGACAAGGTAGATTGGGAGGTCAAGAGTTCATTTTTTAGCATATGAGAGGTCCATTCAAGAGTCTGATAACAGTGGGATAGAAGCTGTCCTTGAGTCTGGTTGTTCAGGATTTTGTATCTTCTGCCCAATGGGAGAGGGAAGAATAAAGACTGACCAGGGTGGGAGGGGTCCTTGATTACACTGGCTACTTCCCCAAGGCAGTGGGAAGTGTAGATGGAGTCAATGGAGGGGAGGCTGGTTTGTGTGATGTGCTGGGCTGTGTTCACAACTCTGCAGTTTCTTGCAGTGTTGGGCAGAGCAGTTGCCATACCAAACTGTGATGCATCCAGATAGGATGCTTTCCATGGTACATAAAAATTGATAAGAGTTATTGGAACATGCCGAATTTCCTTAGCTTCCTGTGGATGTATATGTGTTGGAGTGCTTTCTTGGATGTAACGTCTATGTGGCTGGACCAGGACGAATTGTTGGAAATATTTACACCTAGGAACTTGGAGCTCTCAACCCTTTACTTTTTTATCATTCTGCAAAGCCATTACCTTTATAGAGTCATACAGCACAGAAACAGACCCTTTGACTCACCCATCATCAGGTGCCTATTTACACTAAATCCCATTGTGTTCTCCCTTGATTCCCATCAATTCCTTCCAGATTCTACCACTTATCTATACACAAGTGACAACTTACTGTGTCCTGTTAACCCACCAATCCACGTCTCTGGAACATGAGAGGAAACCGAACACCTGGGGTAAACCCATGCGGTCACAGGGAAAATGTGCAGACTCTACACAGGCAGCATCAGAGGTCTAAATCCTGAACCTGGGCCAATGGAATTGTGAGCAGCAACTCTATTCGCTGTGCCACTGTGCCTGTTCAATCTTTCATCTCAACCAACACTTACTCACCTCCCATGGCATCTTCACAGGCAAACATAGGAGGTGTAATACTTGCCCATTGCCTCCTCCTTTCCCACTATCCAGGCTTGAACATTCTTATCTGGTGTTGCAGCAATTTACTTGCCTTTGTTTTAATTCTGCACTGTGTTTGGTGCACATAATGTGATCTCATCTGTGCTGAGGAAACCAAATGCAGATTTGGTGATCACTTTATAAAACACCTCTGTTCACTCCTCAAGCATAACAGCAAGGTTAAGAAGAATGTGAAATGTAAAACAAAATTGTAGCCTGTAAATTAGTGTGAAAAATGTTATCATTAAAAATCAATTTCCTCTCATTTGGGAGGTGTTAACCCATTTAATTTAAATACAAAAATGCCAAAATCAAAGTACATGCTTTCATACAATTGCTTGCAGCCTTTATGTCCCGTGTATGCACAAACAGCTTGTCTTCATGCTTTCAGTAAAATACTTGGTAATAAAAGAAATTAGCATAGGAATTAAATGACTAATGGAATGAGAATGGTTATGTCACCAAACATTCCAGTACTTTTAGAAATATTATATGTTGTGTATAATAACTGCAGCAAATGTTTTGGGATCAGATTTTCTGAATATTGCTCTTGTCAGGGACACTGTAATCACAGAAAGTGTGGGCAACACCTGTCTTGCATGTATCTTCAAAAGTTTGAAGTGATTGATGTTCATATTAATACATTGGGGCCTATGATATCAACAACACTCAGTGATATTGTAGATCATTTATCTTTTTTTTATTCTTCACATTTATAGACGTAGTACCATGTTCTTCCTCAATTCTCTTCAATAGCCTATTCAATCAACAGCCAATTTTGCAGAAAGTTATGAAAGTAGACTTCTCCCGATAAGAAGCTATAATAGGATACGACTGCTGTTGACAAGGAGAAGGACTTTCAGGGAGAGGCTCTTAAATAGCACAGGAGTGCTGGAAGATCATGTTGCTGTCAGAAAGCTAGTGGAGCTCCTGAGAGGGAAGTTGTCTTGTAATTTCCACCCTTTGATTGATGGCCTTATCCAAAATTACCTAAGGTACAAATGAAGGAAAGAATATAGCATTGAATATGGACCAATAAAAGTGCAAATCCAATCAAGAAAAATAATACAAAATTATGTAAGTTATAAGAGAAAAGTACTTTTGAAACCTGCTAGGAAATGAAAGTTTAATTACATACACATTAAAACAAACACAACACCATTTCCTATAATTTTTTATCCCTTTGGATTGAACGCTGAAACCATTATTTGACCTCTTATCCTTTGCAACTGTTAATATTTCTGCAATCTATATTGAATTTTACTGAGTCAGACATTGTTTGAGATTCAATTTTTCAATCCGGTTTTATACCCCTATTAGATTCCCTTGTGCTTTGCTTAAAGCACTCTGCCCGACTTCATACTATTCAATCTGAAGGTTTCTAATCCTATGCTAGTTTTCAGCTGACCTGACAGATGGAGATATTGATATGTCATTCCAAGACCAGCTGCCCCGCTCCCCAGATAACACTGTTGGTTTTATGAAATTCCCACTGTGAATGCTAAGAGCTCTCTGAATTGCAGCTTCTTGTCGGAGACACAGGTGACATAAATTCAAAGAAATCAGTCTTTTAGAAGGAGTACCTCACAAAGGTTTACTGCTTTTACCATGCCTCAGTCAATGCAAAAAGATTAGGTATTTAAGAATTATTGGAATTTATATACTTAGCTAATCGTTTGGTTATAGAAGAAAATGTGAGAAAATTATGATGTATCCAAAATAAGTATTTTAAATGCTTCAACATGTTCAAACTGTTTAAGGAGTACTGGAATATCATGAGTTTGCATGTATACAAAAAGGCTCCCAGTAAAACATTGTTCAGTAAATGCAATCTTTTATATTTGTGATAAAACAAAGGTACATTGCAAAATGTGGAAATGTTGAAACTATCAATAGTGTTCCAAATTGCTCACAATCCATTTATGGAGCTACTATGTTTTCTTAAGGGCAGGAGCAGGCAACCAGGCTTCAATCCTGACCTCAGGTGTTGTCCTTGTGGAGTTTGCACATTCTCCCTGTTGCCGTGTGGGTTTCCCCCAGGAGTTCTGGTTTCCTCCCACAGACCAAAGACATGCTGATAGGTTAAATGACAACTGTAAATTGCCCCTAGAGTAACTGGGTGGCTGGAGAAATGAAGGGAAATGAGGAACATATGAGAGAGAATAAGCTGCAGGGGAATAGAAAAGATGAAAATACTCAGAGCCAGCATAGTCTCAATGGGTCAAATGGTCTCCTTCTTTGTTATAAGGAAAAAAGAGAATTATGAACTTGGTGAGCAGGACGGCTAAATGAAATTTAATCTCAAACAATATGTGTAAGGAGCCACCAATAAATGATGGACACCAGTTTTGTAGTGAGAGATGTTAAAACTAGTGAAGCCTGTCATGGAAAGGGAAAGGGGCATGAAGCAGGCAACAGGACCCTTATTAATAATAATAAATCTTACGAAGATTTTATTTATTTTTGGAGATGGAGTGCCAGTGGGGATAATGGTGAAGAAGATGACCTTAAAAGGCACTTGGACATGTACATAGATGGGAAAGGTTTATAGGAATATGGGCTAAACACGGGCAAGTGGGACCAGCTTAGATGGGAATATAGGTCAGCATGGAGCAGTTGGGCTGAAGGGCCCATTTCTGTGTTGTAGGACTCTTTGACTCTAAAAGCTAATGGGGAGGGTAAGCTACTGAGTTGCTATTGAAATTAAAACTATGTGAGTGGTAAAATGGTTGGCCAATTATCCCCAATTTCAGATTTGTGCAACCTTTTAAACCAGATCTCAAATGAGGCTTACATTCTCATCTATACTGATAGGTTTGTGTAAAACAGAACAGACAGTTTCTTGGACACAAGTCAGAGGTGCCCATATTAGTTGTGATGGAATGGTTATCTCTCACAACTCACTGACCACAAGCCAATGTAACTTCAAGATGTTTAAATGAACTCCTCCAATTCTCTTCCTACACTTTATGTAATTGAACCATGCATTCCCCCCTGCTGAAAAAAGCTGTGACCTTGCGGCTTTCCACCCTTGTACTGAATTCTTAATGCCCAACGTACTTTATTCTTGTCCAAGCCACTCCAGGAAGCCAGCATTATCAACACAACAACCTCGAGAAGGGTTCAGATTTCAAATGAGTCAGCTAGATTTATTTACATAATTCAAACAAGTGGCACTCATTCAGAACAGAACAAGATTATGTACACTGACAGCAATAAATTGCCTGATCTTTGAAAGCTCCACTTTGCTCCTCAAAGTGGTGAACACAGAGAGAGAGAGAGAGAGAGAGAGAGAGAGAGAGACTCTTTATCAGAAGTCGGTAACCCGCTCCAGCACTTCATTTAGTTTCAATTTCACCCAGTTCACTCTACTTTCATGGTCCATTCCTTCTCTGTTGATTTGGATCTATAGTGCCACACACCAGAGGCATAAATACATCATTTGTTTTCAAAACAAGGATTCACTGGCAGAGTTAAAACAATGGAAGACATAGCAGCGATTTAAAAGTTGAGTGGTCCACAAGGAGAAACTGCCTCATCTTATAATCATGTATTCTTGATTTACTTAATGTATTAAAAGTGATTGAAAGAGAACATTTACCACATTGTAACTGGGCAAAACAGAGCTCATTGTTCCTCTTTCTCAACTTCAGGTTTACATTTTTGAGAGATAAAAAAGCTCATTTATGGTTAAAAGTAAAACTAGAGATGTTTCTTTCTTTTGTTCAGCAATAACATAACCTAAATTTTATTGTCTACCTGTACTGCACTTTCTCTGTAGTTGTTACACTTTATTCTGCATTCTGTTATTGTTTTACCTTGTACTACTTCGACGCACTGTGTAATGAACTGATCTGTATGAACAGTATGCAAGGCAAGTTTTTCATCTTACCTTGGTACATGTGACAATAATAAGCCAATTCCAATTCTAATTCCACACTTGAGCCAATGTTCTAATGATGTCTAGAATTGAATGTCTTGGTGGACCCTAACCATGGCATCAGTGAGCTGATTACCTATGTGAGCTGACACTTGATTGCACTCTCATCTGGCTGGTGATTGAGAAGTAGACTGATAGGACAGTAACTGATTGGATTTGATTTAAACTGCTTTTGACATTTCAGTTTTGCAGTATTTCCTGAACAGTTTGTCTAAAGGCATAGCTGTTTCTAAAACACAGGTCTTCATCACTGCACCAGGATGATGTTGGGGCTGTCTGGCTCTGCTGTATTGATGTACAGAGCCAATTCTTGATGTTAAATGGAGTGAATCAAATTGGCAGAAGACCAACCTCTATGATGGTGGGATTCTCAGGAGGAAACTAAGGTGGATTATGCTTCAACCTTGCTTTTTGAACTCACATACAAGGTTCTAACATCATTTAGTATGAGCAAAGATACACAGTCTCCTTCTCCCATTACTTCTTTATTTTCCACCACCATCCATGATTGGGTGTGGCAGGCTATTAGAGATTTGACTTGTTCCGCTGGGGTAGGATTTCTTAACTCTGTCCATATCATTCTGTTTCCACTGTTAGCTTGGATTTAGCTCTTTATCACAGCTTCAAATTCACCTCTCACTTTTAGGTACATCTTATTTTGTTCCTGGCAAATTCTCTCATGCTCATTGAGTAAGGATTGTTGCCTGACTTAATAGTAATGGTACAGTGTGAGACATGGCAGACTGAAGTTTCAATACAATTGGTGCAGTTGGTACAATGTGCCTGATCGAAGACAGATATGAGCTGCTAGAAATGCTCAAATTCTATCTGATTTAACACAGTATTAGTACCACCAATATTATCATGGACATCATCCATTTAAGACAAGCAATTGATGTGGACATAAGAAGAAGGGGCAGACCAGACAGATCTTCAAACCCTTCAATGAGATAAAGGCTGATCTGAACTATGGCCTTAACCCCACTTCCTATGCAATTCCCATAAACATTGATTCTTCTGTCTCTACCTTGAAAAATCTATTTTGCAGTGTCTTATATATGCAAATATAGAACTCAAAATCTAAGCAGGGGTAGTCCTGGTGCACCAGTGAAAGAGTTCACATGAAATGTAACACCAAGGCCTGGCTTGCTTTCTCAGGTGAATGTAAAAGATGTTATTTTTCAAAAATGGCTGCCAAACCTCTTACAGTGGAATAGTAACCACACTTCATAAATATTTCATTAGCTATAAAGGTTATTGGAGTGTCCTGAAAGGGATGTGCAAGATGTGATATAGATGCAAGTCTGTTTGTCCTCAGTTTAAAACTAAAACTTGTATCCTTAAAAGCCTACAAAATTGAGATGTTCAACATTTGTGCTTCAGTGTCTTTTCATTAAGTAGTCCAAGTGACACCTATGAGACAATGGGCTGGAATGCTTGCAGGCTAACACTCTGAAGGACTTTATTTATCTGAAATCAATGGTCCTTTACATGCAAATTTCAGACATTTCAGTAGGTTATATTTGTAACAAAATGTACAATCTTTGCATTTTAAATTTCTTACTTATTTGCCAATTCTATTTCTTGCAAACTAATTCATCAAAGTGTAATTCTTCTGAGAAAACATGTCTTCTGCAGAAGTTAAGAAAGTAAATGATACTTAGGAGGAACACAGTATGATAGGCTTTTGAGATGAAAGATTAAACAAAAGTCAATTGAGACTTCAAAGCTTTTGTTCAAAGCTCTGGCAGTATTCTAGGTTGCTGAGGCAAAAGTAGGATTCTAATTTTATATTCAATTCTCAGGAATTTTTTTTCTTTGATGAAGCTTGTTGATGCTAATGGCAAAAGACGCAGGCTCTGAAAATACATGGGTAGCTGCCAATGCAGTCTCTATTGAAGACTGAGGAGTCAGGTGCCAAAACCATGAAAAACTAGACCTTTGGTTGCTCCTGGTGGGATAGATTGTATGGTGTGGTATACATAGCCAGCTGGATTTACTATATATATTTAACAATCTATTGCAAACATACAGTACATGGTACAGGTTTTCAGAGGTGGTGCTGTATATATGATTCACACCAAACTCTATTTTACAGCATTCAGTCAATTTATGTAGGAAATAAAGGCAGTTTAAAGGTTGGAGGAATCAAAAACTATAAAAACTGCTCTCAATAAAAGCAGTAATTTATCTAGAGAAAATGAAATGAGTCGAGGTTCATTCCGTGAAAATAAAGAGCATAGAATTAAACACAGACACTTAAACAGTGTGATCACTCCATTTGATTTAGAGGAGAATACCCAATCACTGAAGCTAGCTATAGAACTATTACTAAATGCAGCTTCTATTTTGAAGTACCAAGTACGAGGTGGATTGTATAGATAATTTCAAAGCAAAAAATTAGTAAAGTAAAACTCCTCTAATCTGGCACACTGGGGACTTTGTTGTCAGACTGGTAGATTTTCTGGACTATTGGATGTTATTCCCTTGTAGTGCTCCAAGGTACTTTTAACTTGCTTTTATTACTTGTTACAATTTTATAATAAATTTTCCAGTAAATCCATAATGTTAAAGGGAGTGTGGGAAGTGGGACTGCTGTGAGTCAGAATGGAGTGCAGGAACTATGGTGAGTTGGAAGAGATCACGGGAAGACCACAGTGAATTGGAAGGGAGTGTAGGAACCAGGGTTCCTGTGGTTTGCAAGGGAGTGTGGCAAACATCACCCAGTGAGTCAGATGCTGAACCATTGGGACTCCTGAATGGTTGGATAGCGGATTAATGGGGTTTTACTGCATACAGACAACTGCATTCCTTTTTAACATTGTGAAGAACCTATTGATTGGGTGCAAGATGCTTTTGGTGTGGTCCATACTTTGTGACGATGCTATAGCAGTCACCCAAGACCTTTTCCATTTTATCTGCAGTTCCAAAATTGACTGTTTTCACACACCTTTAATGTACAAAACTCAGAAAAAGGAGAAAAGTGCATCCAACATGGCCCTTATTCTATGGCTACCTTTGTGTGGCTGCATCGAGCAGTGCGTAGACCTTGGGTGAGTAAACCTCAAGTGTCACTACATACTGAGGTTCTATCTACACCCAGTATTGCTAAGCATGGGTTGGCAATGTGGCCTCAGTATATCCCTTTCAGTTGGACCACACTGTACCACCTGCCCCTTGTAGGACAGTTATCCAGAAAACACTTTTGGTCACATATCAATCAGGCAGTGGTCTGCACAAAACATCATCAGAGCCCTGCAGGGAAGTAAGATGGTGGATCCTGTTGGGTGGTTCCCTGAGTAGACATCATCAGAACTTTCAAACAAGCACAAGATCTTGCTTGGCTGGTGATCCAGGTCAGACCCTGTGTATACAGTTGGAGTACCGGTGGCACCCCACACTACTCTTGTGATGACAGCACTGGAAGAGAAACTGTCAGGTGTCTCCTAGAATGTCCACCTGCCAGGAAGGTCTGGGCAGAGATACTGGGGTGGTTGTTGTTGTTCAAACCCAACAGCAGCATAATGCAGTACTCAGGCTGTTTTTAGGGACACAAACTAAGAAATGTACCAGCTGCTGCTGGAGAACCATCAGCTCAGTGAAATACACCCCCTAGTCAGCCTGATACCAACTAGTTTTCTAATGAAAGGTGTTGTTTATGACTGAGTGCTGCAAACTCGCATGATCTAAGGTCCAGGACGACCTGCTGCAGCATGCACTTCAATTGGGTACAAAGGTTCCATGGGGATTGGCCACAGTTGAAGGCCATCTGCTCAAGAATTGTATATAAATGATAATTTGATATTCTGCTAAGTAACTGGAATTACATGATTTGTGATGAAAATGTTTGACTTGGAAGTTTTGTATTGTGTAGTTCTAAGAAATGATCAACAGAGTTAAGGGGAAAGAGAAGGAGCCGGGCTCTACCTCCATCAGCTCGACCAAAGAGTTGACACAGACACAATGGGCTGAATGATCTCTTCCTTTTCTCTATCAGTCTTTGTTTCAGTGATGCAAGGAGTCAGCCACACTGTATAGAGCAACACTGAGGAATCTTCTGGTCCATGTGGATTGTGGTGGCTGTACTATGGCTGACAAAGCATTATACTACAACGGCTTATTTGAGATGATGCAGATAAATTGGAATAAGATTCAGCTGCTTTTTACTACAATTTGTATGCTAAACATATGCAGCTTTGGAGTGAGTGTTCAGCATAATTCTTGCAGTGTAACACGAAAATAAATATTGCAACGCGATGAATCTGCACTGCTAAGGGGGTTTAAAAAAACTATATAACGATACTGGTCTGCTCAATATTTGGTTCATTTTTAATACCTGACCATAGTGCCTCTAAGTTTAGATTTGTAGCTGCTTCTTAGGTTGCAAACTATGACAGTCTCAATTTAGGGCTTCAGTTTGTCGTTTTTAACCAATAGAATACAGAGCAGTGCAGCACGGGAACAGGATCTTCTGCCCATGATGTCTGCACCCAATATGATGGTGAATTAAACTAAATCTCTTCTGCAAGTACATGACCCATATCCCTCCATTCCCTGCATATTCATGTGCCAATCTAACAGCCTCTGATACACCACTATCATATCTGCTTCCACCATGATCCAGGCACCCACCATTGTCTGTGTAAAAAAGAAACCTTGCCCTGCACATCTCCTTTAAACATTCCCCCTCTCACCTTAAATGCATGTCCTCTACTATTTGACATTTCTGCCCTGGGGAAAAAGATTCTGACTGTCTACCTTATCTATACAAATACAAATTAGGAACAGATGTAAGCTACTTGGCCCCCCTAACTTGCTTTGTCATTCTATAACCTCATAGCCGATCAGACTGTAACCTCAACCTCCTCACTGTCACCTACTTTTGGTAACCTTTCACCCCGTTGCTTAACAAGATTCTCTCTAGTTCTGCCTTAAAAATATTCAACAACCAATCCTTCGATGAAGACAGTTCTGAGGATACATAACCGTCTGAGAGAAAAGAGATGGCCCCTCATTTTTAAGCAGTGATCACTTCTCCTGCAAGTGTAATCAATCCCTCCACATGCACCCTATCAAACCCTGCACATCTTATATGTTTCAATTAAATCTTTGCTTTTCCTTCTGAATTCCAGTAGATACAAGGCTAACCTGTCCAAACTTTTTGATTTCAATCTCATGTGCTTTGAGATACTTCAAATGTATTCACATCCTTTATTAAGTAAGGAGACACTTCTGCATGTAATCCTTCAGATGAGAGCTCACTAATGTTCTACACAACCAAGGCATAGACTCCCAAATATTTTTATTCAATCCCCTTCACAATAAATATCAACATTCTGTTTGTTTTTCAAACTACTTGATTAATCTGCATACTAGGCTAATGGCACATTTGGACACCCAGACAACCCTGTATCTCAGATGGATCTGGAAAATACCTGATGTTTTCTTTTGCCACCAATAAACCCTAATGCCAGTAGTAAATGATAGCCATGCACAATTTATATTTTCCTTCCCCTTGCTTTAAGAATGCTGTACATGGCTTTAAAAGTACTCATTTTTGCTGCAAAACAGTCCCACTTGTTTGTGATATGGATCAGTCAGCAGCGTGACAGTGGTAAGAAAGGCCAGAAGAGGTAAAGCGTGAGTGGAAAGGGGATGAAAAATGTATGGTGTCCATGATTAAATGAAAAAAACTAAGATTTTTTAATTGAACATTTAATTAAGGGAATGTCTGAACTGGTCTGTAAGTGTTATAATTATCAATTTTGACCATTATGTTTATGGGAATATAGGTTGATACATCCTTTGACTGAAGTATTTCGATAACTAAAATATTCACTTCTGGTGAACTACAATAAAAACTGAAGAAAATGCACCAAACTCAATCACAAACAATAACCAAGAAATGTAAGGCATATCTATATACCAGCCTCCTCCACAATTGGAGCAAATGACACATTGATGACTTGACTGGACATGTGCTCCTGTGTCAAAGAACCAATTCTGCTTATTCCCCATCTCCTCCCCACCCCCCAGCTAGAACTGATAAAATGTCAGCATGGACTTGAATTCAAATGTATCATGATCTGGCTAGGAATATAACATTCTATCCCTCTGCAGTTACTCTGTTGACTCAGCTGTTAATAGTAATATAACCTATGGGCTCAATACAAGATACTGATGCTTACAAGTTCCCTGCAATCTATAAATGTCATGCACATCTTGCCCTCCAGACCAGGCTCTATTAAATGTTTAATTTTTAAACCAAACTTTATTTGCAATTGATTAACTGAGTGAGGAAATGAGTTAAAATGTCCAGGCTCTTCAAAGTCAAAGATTACACCTCCCAACTAATAAAGTAGTCCATTTTCCAAACTATTCCAACAGATGCAATGTTTATGAGCTAAAAAAAAATCAGCAGAATTTTATTTGACCTGACTTAAGATGGTTTTCTGGAACAACACACCAAAGATGTGCCTAGGGAACAGTATATCAGATACAATGCAGACTGACATTTGACCTATAATTGGCTAGCACTCAGCAAGTACCAGATAGAAGGCATTTTTGCCGTATTTCTCTTGTTTGAACAAAGTACAACAAGTTGAATAGTATTTGACCTATAATTGACTTTCACTGTCAAGCATGTGTGCTGTAGAATATTGGTTATAAAGTTCTGTGTTTTCTAATATAAGAAACATAGGAATCAGAACTTACCATTTTTTTTCTACAGAAGGTGCCTCACCCAAAATCGATCCAGCCAGATCAGTAAGCTACTAAATTTAAAGGGCTAAATTAGATGAGCTGTGGGAAATCCTACACAGATGACATGTCAAAATCAACATTTACCTACATGTTATCAATACTCCATTCTGCATCATTGATAACAATGGCAAAGAATTTAGTTAGTGGGGCAGAAAAGTACAAATGCTCAATGTTATTATCTGAAATTTCTCTGTGTGTTATTTTTACAGAGGTGTTAATTCTTTTTGTTTAGACAAGTTAACCTTTCTTCTAAATAAAGTCAAAGAAATCTCAGACAAACATTTGCACTTTGTAATCTTAGAACGACGTTTTATCCTTACCAATTAAAAGAAACTTTCAATACTTTAAACTTCCCATTTAGCAGATTGCTTCTTGCTGAAATAAAAACAGAAAATGCTACCATCTCTGACAGCATCTGTGGAGAGAGAAACAGAGATATTATTTCTGATGAAAAGTCATCAAGCAAAACTATTAAGTCTCTTTCTCTCTCCACAGGTGCTGCCTGACTTGCTGAGTGCTGTCAGCACTTTCTATTTTTGCATTTTGATTACTGCTTCTTGCTGTTATGATTTAGTCATATAGAACGTAGAACATAGAAAATTACAGCACAGTACAGGCCCTTCAGCCCATAATGTTGTGCTGACCTTTTAGCTTACTCTAAGGTCAATCTAACCATTCTCTCTCAGATACCCCTCCATTTTTCTAGCATCCATGTGCCTGTCTAGGAGTCTCTTAAATATCCCTAATGTATCTCCTCTACCAGCACCCCTGGCAGCACATTCCATGCACCTACCATTCTCTGTATTAAAAAACTTACCTCTGATATTCCCCCTGTACTTTCCTCCAATCATCTTAAAATTATGCCCCCTCGTGTTAGCCATTTCTGCCCTGGGAAAAAAGTTTCTGGCTGTTGACTCAATCTATGCCTCTGATCATCTTGTACACCTCTATCAGTTCACCTCTCATCCTCCTTCTCTCCAAAGAGAAAAGCCCTAGCTTGCTCAATCTATCCACGTAAGACATGCTCTCCAATCCAGGTAGCATCCTGGTAAATCTTCTCTGCTCCCTTTCTGAAGCTTCCATGTCCTTCCTATAGTGAGGCGACCAGAAATGAAGACAATATTCTAAGTGTGGTCTAACCAGGGTTTTGTAGAGCTGCAACATTACCTCAGAGCTCTTGAGCTCAATCCCCTGACTAACGGCGGCCAACAAGCCATACGCCTTCTTAACCACTCTATCACCTTGCGCAGCAACTTTGAGGAATATATGGACTTGGACCCCAAGATCCCTCTTTTCCTCCACACTGCTAAGAATCTTGCCATTAACCTTGTATTCTGCCTTCAAATTTGACCTTCCAAAGTGAATCACTTCACACTTTTCTGTGTTGGACTCCGTCTGCCACTTCTCAGCCCAGCTTTGCATCCTATGTTCCCATAACAGCCTTCCACAACACCACCAACCTTCGTGTTATCTTACTAACCCACCCTTCTACTTCCTCATCCAAGTCGTTTATATAAATCACCAAGAGCAGGGGTCCCAGAACAGATCCCTGTGGAACACCACTGGTCACCGACCTCCAGGCAGAATACGCTCCATCTACATCCATCTTCTGCCTTCTATGGGCGAGCCAATTCTGAATCCACACAGCCAAGTTTCCCTGGATCCCATGCCTCTTGACCTTCTGAATGAGCCTATCATAGGGAACCTTATCAAATGCCTCAGTGAAGTCCATCCACACCACATCCGCTGCTCTACCCTCATCAATGTATTTTGTCACATCCTCGAAGAATTCAATCGGGCTCGTGAGGCATGACCTGCCTCTCACAAGGCCATGCTGACTGTCCTCTAATCAGACTATGCTTCTCCAAATGGTCACAAATCCATTGCTCATTACATTCATTGGAATAACACTCCCCTGTGACTTTGAACCATACTGGTGTGAAACCTTGCCTGGCAATACCTCAACACGTGATTTTAGAGGCAGAGAAATTTCTACTCAGTTAATCGGTCATGAGTTTGTGGAAATTCCTGCTGAGGTGAAGAGTAAAAGATGAATAAACTAATAAAACTGTAAAGAACACACAGGTTTAGAAGTTCTACTCGATATGAAAACTGAAGCACTGTTGCATGTTTCCGGTACACACAAGGCCACTGAATAATTATATTCAAACATACTTGATTTGCAATGCATCGTATGAATTATAATCTCAATTATCAGACTGTTTTCACAACATTTCTGATGACCAGTAAGGCAGCATGGCAGCAAAGTCAAAGTCAACATTAGTGTCATCTGCACAAGTACATGTATGCACAGGTGCAATGAAGAACTTACTTGCAGCAGCATCGCAGGCACATTTTGTACAGGTTAGGAAGCTGTGGGCGTGCTATGTTGGTGCTGGAAGTGTGGCGACACTTGCGGGCTGCCCCCAGAAACTCTATGCAAAAGATGCATTTCACTGTGTGCTTCGAAGTACATGTGACTAATAAAGAAACCTAACCTTACCTTACAT
>JARFYF010000036.1:31224574-31236381 GCA_030265395.1 Rhina ancylostomus
TATTGTTTGCTTTGATGAGATCTCCCCTCATTCTTCTAAACGCTAGAGAATACAGTCCCAGTCTACTCAATCTCTCCTCATATGGCAAACCCACCAGTCCTGGAACCAGTCTAATGAATCTCACTCTAATGGCAAGTAGATCCTTTCTTAAATAAGGATACTAAAGCTATACATAAAACTGTACTCCAGGAAACCCATCATAACAATGAAATAAGCACTTTCCTGGTCTATTATCATACCAACCTAGCACTTTTCCTCTCTCTTTCACACACATTAGACTGACCATTAAACGTCCCTCTGCCCTTGAAATAAGATTAGAGTCAAACATTCAAATTCATTCCTCTGGCATACAGACCCGGTGAACCATTATCCTGACTGTCATTTTATGGTTTGGAAATATAAAATGCATAGGGTTGCATGTTAAAATCTATTTTTACAGTAAAGTAGCACTAAATGATGTTTTTGAAATGCCCAGCTAGAGTTAAAATTGGAATATATAACCCATGTACTTTGTTCCTTTCTCTTTTTGACAAGAAGAGCATATCTGGGACACTTGCAATATTTCCTTAATATTGTCCTCAATGTGCCAAAACAATTTCTGAGAAGTACCATTATATCTTATACACTAACTGATGATTAGCAATGATTGATGGAACTAACTATTTATTCTGTTAATATTTTCATCACTAACCGAAGGCAAAGCAGTTGCTTGGCACTGTCATTAGAGTATACTGCATAATCTTTTTTGCAGTCATCAAACAATTACTTTGTGCTGTACATCTCCATGTTAGTGCAGATTTGCCTGTATTGCACAGCTGAGCAGATGATGGAAATAGCTGGAATTGTTTCCATTAGAGCAACAGGATAAATCCAGAAGGCAGCTGGCAAGGACATTGATTCCGCAAGGAAGGAAACATTGCAGGGATGGTGCATGCTGAGGTTGCAAGCTGTGGAATCTCCTGAACAGCAGAGTGGATTAAGGCTGTCCCTCTTAACTAGACAGCTGTACAAGCTGGTGATTCACAAACCTATGCGGCATAAGTGACAGAAGCTCTCCCAGCTGAGCTGGGGACTTTTCCTCTGAGATACGTAACCAGCAGTGGCAACCAATTAGGGCCTAACACAGAAACCTAGTACAGAGAGCAATCAGTTGATGGCTACAAAGAGTACTTGGAAATCACAATAGAAATAAACAGCACCAAATTGGGCTACATAGTGTTATATTATTCTAAGCAAAATTCTTTTGCTTACAACTTTGATTGTAGTTCACATTTAGTATGATTCATGTTACTC
Organism: Rhina ancylostomus; assembly: GCA_030265395.1. Taxonomy (NCBI): domain Eukaryota; kingdom Metazoa; phylum Chordata; class Chondrichthyes; order Rhinopristiformes; family Rhinidae; genus Rhina; species Rhina ancylostomus. The sequence continues at coordinate 31,225,868 of JARFYF010000036.1, forward strand.
AACAAATTGGATAAGACAAATATGTGTAGAACTTGCATGCAGGGTGGACAGCTGGTGACACCAGTCCTCATGCAATTCTGATTTAATACCATGGTTCAATGACATCTCCCATGGGTTGTGTGAGAACATAGACCATAGTACAGTACAGCTCAGCAACTGGACCTTTGGCCCATGATGTCGGTGCCGAGCATGCTGCCAAATGAAACTAATCCCTTCTGCCTGCACATGATCCATATCCCTCCATTCCCTGCATATTTGTATGCTGTCTAAAAGCCTCTTGAATGCCACTATCATATCTGCTTTCGCCACCATCCTTGGCAGCATGTTACAGGCACCTACCACTCTCTGTGTAAAAACTTGCCCCGCGAATTTTGACTGGGATAAAGGTTCTGACTGTCTACCCTATTTATGCCTCTCGTCATTTTATAAGTTTCTATTAGGTCTCTCCTCAGCCTCCAACTCTCCAGAGAAAACAATCCAAGTTTGTTCATCCTATCTTTACAGCTAGTACCCTCTAATCCAGGCAGAATCCTGGTAAACCTCTTCTGCACCCTCTCCGAAGCCTTCACATTCTTCCTTTGATGGGGCAACCAGAACTGCATGCAGTACTCCAAGTGTGGCTTAACCAAGTTTTTTGTACGGCTGCATCATGACTCTTATACCCTGTGCTCCTAGCAATGAAGGGAAGCATGCCATTCACCTTCCTTCTCACTCGATCTACTTGTGCTGCCACTTTCAGGGAGGTATGAATTAGCATCCCAAGATTTCTCTGTACATCAGTGCTGTTCAGGGTCCTGCCTATTAACTGATTCGATGATCTCCCTGGAGTGATGTGGCTGGAGCTGGGCTGGAATCTCTAGTTATGCCATGCTTGGCTTAAGTGGTGCACCAGTGGCCATTCCTTCCTCTGTCCAAGATGACAGATACAAAGTGAAGGCCAAAGAACAGGCTTATTGCTGACAAATGCTATTGGATATGGAGGGTGGGTGGGGAAGGTAGGGGAAAGGGTAAAAGTCTTCGACTTTCTGCTAGACCATTCAGAGAGCAGATGTCCTACATGCACCTGTCTGAGGAGCAATGTGCAGAGAGACAAATCCTCCCTCAAGATGGTGACAGAGATCTGCCATATGCTGTACGTGCAGCTGCAGCCATGGAAATGTGGCTAGACGGCTCTCCCTGTGGCTGTCAAGGTCACAGGGGCAACACTTCTTTCACTTCTGATTCATTCCAGGCTGATGCAGGAGATATTAGCAACAACTCTGGTATGTTCCCCTTGGCTGTGCCAGGGAGGTGATAAGGATTTCCTTCTCAAGGAGAAGTGAAGTCGTCTCCTTTTCCTTGTATGGAGAGCAGGAGGCAGCATGTGCAGGGGTTTACTTAAATGTTGCTGGCTTCCCCCAGTGCAAGGGGGCGAATGATAGCAACCACATTGCCTTAGGAGATGCGGTGAAGAACTGCAAAAGGATGCAATGGGTTTCACTCCTTCAGTTCGTGAGATGCCCGCAGCTACAATCTGAAGATCCTTAGCATGAATGACAGAGAGCTCTGACCATAGATGCTATCTGACTTACTGTGTATTTCTAACTATTCCCATTTTATTTTAGACCACTAATAACCTATGTAAGTATGTTTCACAAAGTTGGTGAACTAATTGTTATATTGCAAATACTAGAATTAACCAAGACTTGATGTTTGATAAGAAAAATTTCCATTCCTAGAATTCTGTGCATACAAATACTTAATCTTTCCTTCAATACTTTGCAATTTCATAAGCAAGAGCATTCAATGCAATTGATGGAAGTAATGGGATAATATAGCTGCAATTTCATTTCAATTACACATTACAGTAGGCTGATATACTAAGGCAAATTCAAATAATAAAATCATTTTATAGTTAAATAGCTGCTACCTACATCAAAGGAGATAATACTTCAAGAAAATTAGGATGTCATGATTTATAATAAATTGAAAAGTTTCTTGGAATCACGTGATGAAAATCTGTTTGGAAAATACAAAAAATATTTATTTGGTTCCTTGGCGTTCTGTAATGCCCGAGGACTTGAACAAATCAATATTCATATCAATTCAAATTTTAAGATTATATGAAGTAATCAGAAGGTATTCTTCTATCTTTGAATCAAAGAAGAGATATTGAATGGTTGAAGTTAGGCTGCTTTAAACCAGAAGCTCCTCTTTTTCCATCCACTAATTCATTTATCCATCCATTGAAGGGTGGACTACAAAGCTTTTAAGATGGTCTCTGCCAGATCCTGAACCATGCAGAGCCATGCTATTCTTCTCGGAATTTTTCTGACTGCAGATCCTGCTATTATCATTAGTCAGGGAGTAAGCTTTTAGTAAGCCCAAATCAAGAGCTGTCCCACTCATTAAAAAACTTAGTCTCTTTTACTTATTCGTTCTTTTTTGGGATTGGACCATTGCTGAAAAGGCCATCTGTAAGTTACCTTGAGAAGGTGGTGGTGAGCCATTTTACTGAACTATTGAAATCCTTAAGATGAAGTTACTCCCACTGTTGGGAATAAGGTTTCAGTATTTCGTTAGAGCATTGATGAAGGACCAGTGATACTTCCAATCAGGATAGTGTGTCGCTTAAGATACAGGATGGGAGTAGGTCTTTTGGCCTGTGTATAAGCGCCATCATTTATCTAGATCATGGCTGATCTTTAACCTCAGTGCAATTTTCCTGCACGATTCCCTTAATATCCAGAAATCTATTGATCTCTGCTCTGAATTAAATCAACAACTGAGCCCCCACAGCCCTCCATGATAAAGAATTCTCAAGATTCACGAAATAAAAGAAATTTCTTCTTACCTGTCCTAACTGACCTACGCCTTATTCTAAGAATGTGATATCTAGCTCCAGACACCTCAGCCAAGGGAAACATCTTTCTTCTATTCACCCTGTCCACCCCTGTCAGTAATTTTGTTAGCTTCAATCAAATCTTTCATTCTTCTAAATTCAAGAGAATACCAGCCTAGGCAAGTGTGGTGGATATCCTAGGCTACAGGATGATATTTATCAGTTGGTATAAGGTGGGTAGAGCAGTGACAAATGGAATTTAATCTGGATTAGTGTGAGAATTCATTGTGGTATACAGAATTATAAATGGCATTGACAGGGTAGATAGTAGGAAACATAGCAGAGGTATCTAATTCTATAGGGCATCGGTTTAGGGCCAGAGGGAAGAAGTTTAGAGTGGATCTAAGGAAGACCAGAGGGTGGTTGGATTCTGGATCGAGTGCCTGCCTCAGTGGGTGGTGGAGGCAGGTTCTCTCACAATATTTAAGATGTCTCTAGGTGAGCAACTGAATCATCAAGGCATAGAGGCTATGGGTCAAGTGTTGGTAAATGGGATTAGTGCAGAGAGGTAATTGATGGTCAGCATGGACTTGGTCATCCAAAGGACCTACTTCTGTCTGTAGGACTACTTAATCTGTTCTCATATGTCAAGCTCACCATCCCTGGAGCCAGTCTAGTTGAGCTTCTGATCAATGGTGACCCCCAGGGTGTTGATTGTGGAGGAGTCAGTGATGATAATACCATTAAATAATGTGGGAAAGTGGTCAAGCTCTCTCTTGTTGGAGGTTGTCATTGCCTTGCACTACTATGACATGAATATTATTTGTCACTTGTGACCAACTGCCTGATTGCTGTCCAGGCCTTGCTGCCTGTGTCTATGGCATCCCCATTTGCTGAGGAGCTGTGAATGTAATTCAACATTGTGCAATCATCAGTGAACATCCCACTTCTGATCTTATGACGGAACAGTGTCATTGATGAAGCCGCTGAAGGTGGTTGATACAAGATGATATCTTGCACAAGCAAAAACAAAGTAATAAATAATTAACATAGATTTCAAACTGCTATCCTATTTTTTTTACATATTTCCTCTCATCATATTTACCTTGGATCATTTGTTGTGATTGGTTTCTCATAATTGATTCATGTAAATCCATTGAGGGTCAAATATTTAGCTTTTTAGAAGCTTGAATCAATCATGATGATAATTTGCTCTTTTGCGACAGTACTTTCCAAAACAGAAATGTATATTCAAATAAACATTCCTGAGGAAAAGACAGAAGAGAATTGATTAGATATCCAAATATAAAACAAATGGGGTGATTTTAACTATGGTCTACCAATGTCATTATTTTTATTTTTCAACCAGTTAAAAATCACTTCGCTTTGTGAGAGCTAAACTGTTGTTTCAAGAAAAAAATTGGTGCAGCGTGTGTCTTACAGAGACTGTTGAAGGTGGTTCAAAAGAAAAGCTCAATAGCTTTTTCATTTTATTTATTTTTGTTCAGGCCATCAGGTAGAGAAACATCCCAGTGAGGACCCTCCACTTTCATTGAGTATTAAAATAACACTCCAACTTCAATAAAGAGCCTGGGAGATTTAATGAAGAAAACATTAATCCATATATTGATTTAGATGCACCATTTGACACACATTTATGGCAAATGTTATGTCTGATAGTTTGATTTAATTTATGAAAGATTATGCTGAATTCAGTTTCTATGAGATGAAGAGCATTCTATTTCATTGTGCTCTTGATAATAAACCTATCTGGAAATGTGAAAAAAATAGACTTCTTTGCAATAAAATTCAGTTTATAAACTATGTCCTCCCTACCATTTGTCTTTTCTGGAAGATTTGGAAGCTTGAATTAAACATTATTTTGGCCAAAAAATAAATAAACTAAATTCCACATATTCAGCATTTAAAATTTATTGTACATAATGACAAGATTAAAGCCAATCAATATAGAGAGAAAACTGGGGAACCTTCCTGTCAACCACATTTTGGGACCAGTCTGTGGTAAGCGGTACACATAATCTATCTACGACTACCCATCATTCATTCTATTTTCTCTGGAGAAATTGCCCTGAATTTATTGAAAGAAGTTGCTATAGTTTCTGTTTCCTCCACCCTTTAAACAAACACAATTTTCAGTGTAAGTGATTCTATTTCCTGCACAATAGACTGTTTGCAATGAGTCTTTTGCTCATCTACAACTCATTGCCTGTTGCAGTGTCGTCAGTAAATAAACTGCTCCATAATTTCAGGGACATCCTCAGGGTTGCATATGCTGTCTGCATCACTATCTTAAATAATGCTGGCACAAAGATTCATGCTTACTTAAACATTCATGCCTGCTAGAAGCCATAAATTTGCTTTGGAAATACCCTTTTTATTCTGGACTGTACAGGAAATGACTTTAAAAGGCAAGTAGAGCATGCAAAGTCCGTGGTTTGATTACTTTGATCTGACTAAGTCCTCCTTCTTATTTATTTCAGCCTTCTTCTACTTAGTTTATTCTAATAGCAAACACAGTTTCTAATGTTGAATATGATATCGTTGCTATCACAGCGACAAGGTGGAAAGAAGAGTATGGATGAGCATCAACATTCCAGGGTATAGAATCTTCAGGTGTGATGGTGGGGATGTAAAAGAGGAGATGGCATTGCAACATTAATTAAGGGATTCGTGACTGTATTAATGAGGGAAGTTATCGTACAAGGCTCTTCAAATAAGGCCTTATCGGTAGAGTTTAAGAAAGCACAAGAGAGCAGTTACTTTGCTGTGGGTAACTATAAGGTTCCTAACAGTCAGCAGTGAAGTAATGAGAACTCACAGCCAACATATCCTAGCAGGGTGTAAGGTGTGGGCTGCAAATCCAAGAAACCCTGCATGTCAAGGGCTGAATAAAGAAAAATGTGGCACATATAGAGACCTGAAAACAGGGGAGGTCCTTGAGGAGTAAAGGAAGTGTAGGAAGTGATATTGAAAAAAATTAAGTGAGGGAAGAAGAGGCACAAACTGTCACTGGCAGACATGATTAAGGAGAATCTCAAAGCACTTTTTAAGTACGTTAAGGGAAAGAGGGTAACCAGGGAAAGGGTTGAATCCAATCAGAGACCAAAGTGGCAATCAGTGCATGGATCTGGAGGACAAAGGTGAGGTCTCAAATGAATACTCCTGATCTGTATTCACTAAGGTGAAGGACATTGTGGTTGGAAAATTCAGGGAGCGGGGTCAGTGAAATTCTAGAACATATCATTAAAAAGAAGGAAATATTAGATATCCCAGCAGGCATAAGGGTGGATAAATCCTCAGGGCCTGATGAGATGTATCCCAAGACTGTTATGGGAGGAAAGGGAGGATGTTGCTTGAGCCCTGGCAAACATTTTTATGTTATCACTGGCCAGAGATAAGGTACCAAATGACTGGAGGACAACAAGTATAATACTTTTATTGAAGAAGGGCAGCAGGGATAAACCAGATAATTGCAGACCTGTGAGTCCCATGTCATTTGTAGGGAAGTTATTGGAATAAAAATTATGAGGAACAGGATTAAACTGTACTTGGGAATACAGGGATTAATCAAAAATAGCATGGTTCTGTTCGGGAGAGATCCTGTGTGAATAATTTGATTGAATTTTCAGAGGTAACAAAGTTTATCGATCAGGGCAGGGCAATTGATGTCGTCTTTTTGGACTTCAGTACGATTTTTGTCAAGGTCCCACATGGGGCACTAATTCAAATGGTTACGACCTGTGGGATACAGGACAAGTTGGGAAATTAAATCCAAAACTGGTTTGGTAATAGGAGCCAAAGGTGATGTTGGAGTGTTGTTTTGTTATCAGAAGCCTGTAACCAGTGGTGTACCACAGGGATTGGTCTTAGGACCCTTACCTGTTTGTTACCTGTATGTAGGCATAATTAGTAAGTCTGCAGATGACATGAAAATCAGTATTGTTATTAATAATGAGAAGGATTGTCAAAGAATACAGGGTGAACAATAGCAGATGGATTTTAATCTTGGTAAATGCAAGGTGAGGCACTTTGGGAGGACTAATAAAGGTAGGGTCTTAAGAAGTATTGAGGAACAGAGGGACCTCAGTGTGCAAGTTCAAGGATCCCTGAAGGTGGAGGCACAAGTGGACCAGGTGGTGAAGAAGGCATATAGGATACTTGCCTTCATTAGCCAGGGCACTGAATATAAGAGCAGGGAGGCTGTGACCTAATTTTATCAGACATTGATTATACCACAGTTGGAGAACTGATACAGTTCTGGTTCCCACATTAATGGAAGGACATGCGTGCAGTGGAGAGGGTGCAAAGGAGATTCACCATGATGTTGTGGGATGAGACTGGATAGGCTTGGAGCAGAGGGTCCGTGTGGGGTGACCTGACTGAAGTATACAAAATTATGATGGGCACAGATACAGTAGATACTATGTTTTCCCCACAGCAGAGATAACTAAGGCTCGGGAACATAGGTTTAGGGTAAGGGGGAATAAGTTTGTAGGGGATCTGAGGAACAAGTTTTCCACCTGGAATGTGTTTGGAATGTGGAATGCCTTTCCTAAGTGGGTAGTGGAGGCAGATACTCTCACTACATTGAAGAAATATCTGGCAGAGCACTTGAATCGCCAAGGCACAGAAGACTTTGGGCCAAGTCGGTATGGACGAGTTGAACCGAAGGGCCTGGTTCTATGCTGTATGACTCTATAAGTGCTGATAAGTGGCATCAATATATATAGGTACCTGATGGTCACACAGACATGGTGGACCAAAGGTCCTCTTTTGATGCTGTTTAATTCTATACCTTTGTGTTCTGGATACTGTAGAGGCACGGACTCCTACAGCAAGTACTTGATCAGACACTCCCAATGATGCCTCCTCAAAAATCCACCCCAACATCCTCTCTCAGATCAACATCATCGGCAACAAGACCCCAATTACATTCAGTGGACTCATACAGACAGCCCAGGTTGTTCATATGCTCCATATTAGGCTCCCATCTTGAGTTCCATCATCACAAGAGACTAGCAGAAGGATAGAGGAAACAATTAAGAGTGTTCTCACAGCCTCCTTCAAAAAGTGGAACAAGCCCTCCAAGTCATGGCCAATGGCTGCTCAAAATGAAGAGGGACCACTCAGCATGGCTTTGAGAACCTCAAGCCATTTATCAGGAACACACAACAACCCAGTGCGAACAGCAGCACCCCTTATTCCAAAGTACCTATCAAGCTCCTCCTGCTCTGAACTACAACTCCCCAGCACTGATGTTAGGACCTGCAGTCTTGGCTGCATCCAGTGCTCTTGGCCTTTCTTTTAATATCATATGAAGGATAGCAAATGATATTGCCTTCTGTACTAAGATCCAATAAACAGAGCTTTAATTTAGTTTATCATGGCATTATTGTCCTGCCTTTGATACTCTTTTTCCATGGTTTTGAAATTTAACACCTAATATGTAACACATGGTCCCACTCTGTCTGATACAAAGCCTTGCAAAGATTCACTATTACTTCCATACTTTTGTAGTCAGGGAAACAAAAGGAACTTATGTTCACCAGGGTGAACAAAGTCCTTTTTAGACTCCGAAGCAATTTTGAAGTATGGTCACCATTACAATATAGGAAGTGCAGCAGCCAGTATGTGCTCAGCAAGATTCCACATATAGTGGTAGGAGTCAGCACGACGCACACTGCCCAGACATGGAACACATCACCACCACAAAATTAGAATCCTAGAACTCCCCACTAAGTAGTACCATGGCAGAACTTTAACAACACAAACTATAGCAGTTCAAATAAAAACTGAAAGCCATTTTCTCAGGGAGCAATCTATAAATGGTGGCCTTGTTATCAATGCCTTTATCCCAAAAATGATTCTGTTTACTAGCCAGAGAAACTGGTTTAGTAATGTTGACTGAAGAATAAATATTGGCCAGAACACTGGGGCAAACTCTCCTGTTGACTTTAAAATCAATGCCATGGGGTCTTCTACATCATGTGAAAGTACATAGGATTAATATTTCATCCAAAAGATATTACATTAGGCAGTGCAGTACTCCCTTATTCGTGAAGTGTTAGTTCGAATCCATATGCAAATCTCCAACTAGGTATTTAAAGATTTCAATTCATTTAAATTAAAGATGGCATTGAAATCCAAAATTATCAATGCATTCTGCAAATTGCAATGGCTATTGGTCACATACAAACACAAGTGCAGCCACACAGGGTTATATCCTGTGTTGTTTAAATCAAACAAGGGAAATTTGGGGTTCGGGTCATTCTCTCTGGTATTTTTAAACCTCATGCAGCAACTTGTAAAAAGAATTTTACAAGTAATTATCCTTGGTACAATAGGCATGTGCATGCAGGAACAGAACACAAAGATTGACTCGGCCTGCCCAGATTTCCACACTGCAAGATGAATGGATGGCAAATTTCTTCTTCAGGGTTGCAAACTGGCTGAATTCCCAGACTGGAGTCCTGGTGTGCAAAGTTCTGTTCCACGTTCACTGGTTCATAAAATCTTAGTTCTTAGAAAAAAGATGTGCAGCTTTCATGACCTCCAGACATCCCAAAGTACTTTACAACCAATTAAGTTGTTTTAAAGTGAAGTCACTGTTGCAATGTAGAAAATGTGGTTACTGCTGCCAGTCCACCAACTTTGTTTTTGTTACATTCCAGAGGCAAAAAAATTGCCATAATCTTACTGAATAACTGAGTAGACTCGAGGGACAATATAGCCTGCTCCTGCTCCTATATCTTGCATTCTTGTGTTTTTAAACAAGTATTTTATAATGTCAAATGGAGCTCTGTGGCTAATAATGGGGATTTTACAAGGCTTGTTCTGTGGCTACATTACCTTCATTGACAGTAATGGGGCAGAAAAACAATGAAAGCCTGATCTGTTGTTCCAAACCATAATGGTTTTTACATTCTTTAAAAATAATTGGGCTTTATGCTTATACATAATGAATATTATCAGAAAAAAACACGTTGGTAGTGCAATGACTGTCTGAAGGCAGGTGCAGACAATACAATAGAACAAGGTACTCTAATGTAGAAAAGTGTACTATTGTTGTACTGTGTTAATGGTATAAATTCCTTGGCATTCCCAATTTAACATGCCACCTGTTTGCTGTTAGAATGACAATTTTACCATTTAAACAGAAAGGTCGAAACACCTGAAATTAAATGTTCTGCTCTAGTTAAAGTGCTTCAACTAGCAATTAACATTAAATAAGTCTGTCAATGACTTGACTTGGTAAAGCATTTCCCTAAAGAAATAAAGGCAAATGGCCTAAATATGCTGTGGGCATGTGTCTATTGTCTGATACACACCAAACAGATCAGGCCAGAGGAAGCCAATTTTGGATCCCTATCTATGTTCAATTACCTCATTGCAGTTGAGATCAGTTTGTCGCAGTGTCTTTGAGTTAGAGCAAGGAATGAAAAATGAGGCAAGTTTCTTCAATCCTAATGGTGATCCAGTAAGCCTATATGAAAATCATATCCTTGTGGCCATCTTATTAGAACAGGAATGATTGATTGTGAAACCTTACACAGAACAGTTAACTGATTTTCACTCTCTAGCCTCAAACATGGAACTGATTGACAATAATCTCATGACAGGAGGCAAGGAAGTTAGGTGAGAACATTTGTTCTACTAGCAGGACAGTGGTGCC
>JARFYF010000036.1:31258161-31272780 GCA_030265395.1 Rhina ancylostomus
CGGAGCACCCGGAGGAAACCCACGCAGACACGGGGAGAACGTACAAACTCCTTACAGACAGTGGCCGGAATTGAACCGGGGTCACTGGTGCTGTAATAGCGTTATGCTAACTGCTACATGACCGTCTCTGTCCAATGGTCATGGATGATCACTTTGATGAGCATGAGTAATTTATCCTGGTGAATGGAAGAATCCCTTTTCTTTGAGGAAGGTTAAGTCCATATTTGCCTCCATTATTTGTATGGACATTAGTAGTTAGGCTTGAGGGCAGCCTATCTATAACTTGCCATTCTGTACTCACTGACTGCTGCCTATGTCTACTAAACTGTTGCAAGAATACTGCCATCTGCTGTCTTCATGAAAGCAGTGTGAAAATCCTGCCTTAAGCAGTGAATGAGTTAAAGCACCATGATGGATGCTCTAATTATGTGATATCGCAACACACTGCCAAAATAAATGTGTGCATTACAGAACCCAGCAGTTATAAACTTCCTAATCAATCAAAAATGATCATTGGAAATGCTGTTAAATAAATTAACATTTGGGATTCGATTCTGATCCCAAATCTGAATCCCCTGTCATTTCATTTAGGAGTGGTCTGTAGTTCTGAAATCATTTAAGTCACCTGTGGTTCTCACTGCAGCTCCCAACTGGCACATCACAAACAGTTACAGACTCGCTCAAGAAAGCAACCTTTACTTTGTTTCACATTAACTTTGATGTGTTGCAGAATTATTTTTTGGGTGGAAAGGATGCTTTATTACAAGCTGTGTCTTCAAATTAATTGGTTGCTCCATGCATGTGAACACTGATATAAATCAGGTTATACAGCACATTGTGTTCCATGTATTCAAGATTTAGCAACGGATGGGTAACAGGACAGAATGTATTTGAGTGCAGTCTCCACTGTGACCAGGAGTCACTTGGGCACTTCAGTCAATACTGTGTGTACAATTCCCCTTTAAATAAATAACACTCCAAGCAGGCTGAATTGTCACAGCACAAACTGGCTATCAGATTTTGACCAAATAGATTAATAATCAATTTACCATTTGTATTAGTTAGTCTACAATCTTATCCATTGAGTGGTTTTAAAAAAGCATGATTAATCTTATAGTTAAAAATTAAAATCTATTAAATTTTGATTTTCATTGCATTTTAATCATTAATTATCACTGGCTTTGCTTAATATCAGCATTATAAATACAGGTTCCAGCTCCCACATGTGTTTTTTTTATTAGCTATTATAGTCAGTGTGCCAGTGTACTAATCATCTGTAGCACAGGCAGAGGCAAGAGCAGTTTATAAGATGGATAAATTAGCAAGTAATGCATTGGACTTAGTATGTTAGAATTGGCAGCACAATACAGAGGGAGTCAGGGTTACCTAAAGGGCTCTCTCTCAGCATCTGAAAGGAATAGGAAGTTACCCCTCAATCATTCCCATCCATTAGCAAAGGTGAGTTCATGAAGATACAGGCACAATAGCGTAGTGGTTACTGTAACACTATTACAGCGCCAGCGACCCAGGTTCAATTCCAGCCGCTGTCTGTCAGGAGTTTATACATTCTCCCCATGTCTGAGTGGGTTTCCTCCAGGTGCTCCAGTTTCCAAAGACGTACAGGTTAGGAAGTTGTGGGTATGCTATATTGGCACCAGAAACACAGCGGCACTTGCAGGCTGCCCCCCCCCTCCCAGAACACTCTATGCAAAGATACATTTCACTGTGTGTTTCGATGTACATGTGACTAATAAAGAAATCTTATCTTATCTTATAATGTTCAGCATTACTGATCAGGTGGCATCCCAATCAGTCCCACACTCTAAATAATTCAACAGTGAGCAGGATTGTTTAGTCCACAGAATAATTTTGCTGAGCTGGTAAAATAGGCAGAGCAATGGCAGGTGGAATTTAATCCTGATAATGCCCAGGTGCAGCATTTTCAGATCAACTGGTGAGGTTGCATTTGGAATATCATGTTCAGTTTTGGTCACCCTACTGTAGGAAAGATGCTATTAAACTAGAAAGACTGCAGAGGAGATTTACCAGGGTGTTGCCAGGACTTTCTTACACCTGATGTTTTTACGATAGTTGAAGAGATGTATCAGAAAGATAGGAAAGGGTTAGCAAGAGATCTAATGGATGGTCCTGCGGAAGGAGGCCATCCAATCGGTATCAATGACCTAAAGCTCCATTTTAAATCCTGGTTTGCTGTTATTAACAAGACAGATATAAGTAGATTCTACTCATATTTAGACTGGGTGATGATCCTTATTTATTACAAGATTTTACAGCAACCGAGGTTTTGAATGCGATTGATGGTTTTAAAAAGTATACAGCAGCTGGCCCGGATGGTCTGAGTTTGGCTGAGGTCCACAAAATGGACACCAATTTATTAGCCGGTATGCTTTCTTCGAGGGGTTTTACAACCCTTAAACAATCCGTGCACATTACAGCCTTGCTCCTCAGATTGAACTCATAATCTGTTGGGAACACACTGGCCCTGGCCAGACCTAATAAGGTTAGGACATGTAGGATATGTGGGTCAGCCAGGGAAACACTTAGTCATGTGTCCAGCCATGCCTTGCAGTTAAACTGCAGTGGATTCACCGGCAAAATAGGGCTTTAGATATTTTATGTTCCAGAGGTGCTGTAGCTTTTTTTTAGATCAAGAAAGCCATGCATGGATTCTGGATGTTGTTTTTATTAAAAAGAGAAAAGCAGCTGTCATTGACATATCGATTAGATTTGAAAACAACTCCGGATCCTTGGGCACCACTTTTATTGAAAAATCCAATAAATATAGACATCTGGATTCGATTCTAAAAGATAATTTGAATATTGCTGAGATCGAATTTTATGATTTTGTAATCGGTGCTGAGGCACTTGGTTTCAAAAGTGATGGACTTTCTTGGCATCAAGAGGTACAAAACTTTTATATCGAAAACTACTCTTGCTGCTCTCAGAGGGATGATTAATATTTTTAGATTTTTTATGGATGGTTAAATTTTTGTTCTATTGTGTGTTTTAATTATATTTGTTGTTGGCTTTTGTGACAGTTTTAATGTTTTATATACTCCCTCAGTTTTAGTTTCTATGTATTTAATAAATGGATATTTTAGTTATTTCTTGCTCAACACATCAACTGATGTTATGTTAATAACTATCAGTATGATTGGTCAGAACCCTGGTTTATGTTTGTGGTTGGCAATCCACTCATTAATTTTGTTTTTTTATTTTAATTTTATTGTTTTATCCCCATGGCTGTTTTTTTATCATCATACTAGCAGTAGGTATTTTAATAGTAGATAACCTACTATAAAACCCAGAATAGGGGGCAAATTTTCTTGTCTTTTTCAATGGCCAAATGCCTCATCATCTGGTTAGTGATGTGCATGAATGGATGAACAAGATTCCCCACTTGTTCCTACAATCTAGTGAAACCACAGCCAAGGGAATGGGTTTGGCAGAATCAACAGGGAAAGAAGACCCTGTTGAGCTTAACTCTGGTCTGGCATTGTGAAGAGACATGAGAGGTGTAGAAAAGGTGGGAGACCCCTCCAAGTCCACTGGTAAAATACCACTGCTCTCCCCAACTTTCTATTTCTGTCTGCACTTTGCTCCTCTTTGTACAACTTCTGCAATTAACATGTAAAAATAGACATTCAAAAAATTGCATTATTCACAGACACTAAGTGTAATTAAATAATGGCTTAAATATTTCACATTTACTCTCAAGGTAAGAGTTCAAATGTTTCTTTAATCCCAATGACATTCTCTGGGAAAAGCAATGTGTGTACATTGAGAAGATTCAGGTCTTCTGTTTAAGAAAACATTCTTCCAACACTATACTGATGAGGGTGAAATGTACTGTGTTGGATTCCTCTGGGCATCCTTAGAAAGTGGGAGACTGGTGATCTCTACCCATGTTCATCCAATTTAAAATTTGTAACACTTTCACCTCTGGAATACTTGGGCCTTCAAATCATAATGTGAAATGTCACGGTACAAGTCCTCTCACCCCGAGATATTATCTCCTTTAATTCTGGCCTCATACTTATCTTTGAATGTAATCACCCCACCCTTGTGGCGGTGTATTCAGCCATTAACACCCTGGGCACTGGAATTCCCTCTCTAAACCTCTTCACCTCTTGTGCTGTGAAGGGTCATGGCTGTCACGTGACGCCATTGACCACATGGATGACCACACCACTGTCAATCAAGGTCTAACTCCACCCACCCATTAGCACACACACTTGACCATTGGCCTTTGTAAACACCTTTGTACCTAACCCTGAGCTATTGGCTTGTTTAATCTACCCGGGCTGGACCACCCAGCCCTCCAGCACTATAAAGAATACCACATGTGTGTGTTTCGTTCTTTTTTGATTGGTCCAGGAATTGTGAAACAATGCTGAAGAGACCATTGGTAAGAGTGTGCACTTCCACAAGGGTTAGGAGCATCCTAAGTAGATTCCCAGTAGCGTAGAGCCAATGCTCATACTGAGTCGTGGGTCAGGCATTGTATTGCTTCTTCCTTGATCATTTGTAACCAGTTTGTTTGTGTGTGTGTGTGTGTGTGTGTGTGTGTGTGTGTGTGCGCGCACACGCACATCTCACCCTTGTTGCGATTTCCCCCATGTTTGTGAACACCTGTGCGGGTAAGTGTGCATCCTTTCTCGCATTTACCTTTGTGAATAAATAATGTTTTACTCCAAAGATTGTGTCCAGAGTCCTTGCCCTTTGAGACCTTAAAGAACTTGTCTTACAACACTTCTCAATCAAGTTATTACTTATATGAAAACCTACCTCTTTGATCAATCTTTCCATCAAACATCTCCTTAACTGGCTTTGTTTGTTTGTTTGGCATTTCTCCAGAAGCACCTCAAGATGTTGTGCAATGTTAAAGAAAGATGCTTCTTAAGTACAAGTAACAATCGTCATTGTTGTTATAGTTGTAAGTCTCCTTACCCTGTTTCTACAAAATGTGTTGCTCTTTTCTGGCTGCATTAACCCCATAATATTAAATGCGTTAATACCTCACTCACAATTTTAAGGTTAAGTTCCTGCACTCTGAATGGTGTCATACTAATGCCTGTTTTAGTATAGTCAGCAAAAGAAGAAAGGAAGACTTGCAGTTATATAGATAGCATCTGTCGTAAGTCGTAAGGAGCTTTAAACTAGTGAGGTACTTTGGCAATGCAGTCACTGATGCAATGTAAGAATTGAGTCAGTCAACTTATGCCCAGCCAGCTCCAACAAACAGTAATATCGTAAGTGACAGATCGAGAGAGAAATATTGGCCAGTCTACCAGGGACAACTGCTCATTTCAGCTTTCACAGGGTTGAGCAAGGTCAGTGGTTGGGGTAAAATTGGAACTAAAAGGTAGATGGGAAGGAAATGAAGGGAGAACGCAGAACAGAGCTGGGGAGCTGAGCAAGGGAAGGGGCACATGCAGCAAAACAAAAAGATGGAGAACTGGAAGAGGAAGAAACGCTAAACAACATCAGCTTGAATTAATATGATTTCCTTGACATATTAACAGACAAGAGATTATGGAGTGGAGGGAAAAAGGGTTGAGAAAGCAGGAAATGGGAAATTGTGAGGAGGAGAAGAATGATGAAGGTCCTGAGACACAAACACTGTATTCCTCAGCTCGGTGTAGGGAAAATTTCTTCAGTTATTAAAAGGAGGTCAAGTGTTAGTGGTTAGAAGTGAGTGGGTGGGGGGGTGCTTTGCTTTATTCCTTGTCCCTTCCCAAGAAAGCAAAGAAGCACCAGGTGCTGAGTACACAAAGACCAGAGCCTATACATTGTTAGAAGTGAGATGGGGGTGATTATGTGTGATAGTGGGGCTTTGTTGTAGGGGATGGTGTTGGTAGGGAAGGGTATTAGGGAAAAATGAGTAGATTCATTGAATGAGAAATTGGTCATTGAGATGGGAGAGACCATAAGTCACATTTAGAGTCAGCAAAACCAGATATCAGAATTAACCAGATATCCCACTGGCTTTTCTGGGATTGTCTGCATTACTGCATTGGATGCCGTGAGGTGCCCACTTCTGCCACTCCAGATTCAGGAAAGATCAAACAAGTTGGTACCTTCTCAAGAAACAAGAAGACATGACAAGAACATAGAACAGAACATGGAACCATGTCTGCACCCACCATGATGCCAGTCAACTTAATCCCATCTACCTGCACATGGCTTGTATCCCTCTGTTCCTGCCTGTCCATCTGTCTGTCTAAATTCCTCTTAAAGATCACTATTGTATCTGGTTCTACCACCTCCTCTGATGGCATGTTCCAAGCTCCTCCCATTCTCCATTTAATAAAACTTGCCTTGCACGCCTCCTTTAAACTTACCCCCCTCTCACCTTAAGCATTTGTCCTCTGGTATTTGGCATTTAAAAGACTCTGACTATCGATGCTATTTATGCCTCTCATAATTTTATATACTTCTATCAGGTTGCCCCTCAGCTTCAATGCTCCAACTTGAAGACTTGATAGAAATCTTCAAGACAACAGAAGAGTTTGTTAAGATGATATGGGCATTTGTGAGTGAAATCAGAGGACAAGGGGACATAAATATAATCATTGATAAATATAACTATTAACTCAAGTGACACTTTTTTACTCAGTAAGTGATTAGAATATGGAACTTGCCAACACAGAAAAATTGAAGCATTTGAGGAAATGTTGGATAAGTTGAGGGAGAAAGGAATAGTTGATGAATGGATGAGAGAAGACTTCTGTGGAGCACAAGCACTTTTGTCACTGGATCAATATAAAGTATAGAGTTGCAAGGAGTTAGTGAAATATAATGGGTCAGCTAGACAGCTCCAGCTACCCAAGTTCAATCCCAACCTCCAATTTTGTCTGTAGTACAGGTACTACAAAACCTGTAGTTTTGCAGGTTGATATGCTAACTGACCACTGTCAATTGTCTCTAGTGTGTAGATGAATTGTAGAAATCTGGGGGTGGGGAGCCAATGAAAATGTGAGGAGAATATAATTGCTTCAGGTAGGATTCCTGTAAAAATGGGTACTTGATAGTCAGTGCAGACTTGGTGGGCTGATAGCCCTGTTTCTGTACTGTTGAGGTTGGCTGAATCATATTCAAGCAGTTTATTTCTTCAAGCTTCCAAACCCCTCAAACCCCAAAAGCAATGAAAGCAAAGTGCAATGCTCATGTGGTTTGTCTGTTGTCTAATGTAGTGTTGGAAAACAAAACCTACAACTTGCTTTTGTGTTCCAGATGGCTGTATTTCATTGATTAACTGTGGAAGAACCATGTTCCTGCTTAACTTGTCTCCTGTTGTAGGCACAGAAGGACAGTGTTATCTGATTTAGCTGTGCTGTTTCATCAGAGCTCTGCTTTAATGGGATCAGCTTTGGTTAAATAAAATGTCAAAGAGTTGAGCACTGCTTCTGTGAGGATTTCTGCAGATCCACCAATAGTTCCCAAATGCAAGACTGTAGTGAGAATGAGGGATGAGGATAAATGAAGGTTGAGATCACCACAGTCAAAGCAATTTGTTGAATGCAGTCAGTGATTCAATTCTCACACTAATTAATAGGAGTAGGTGTAGGTGGTGGAGGCAAACAGTCTTTGTAACTGGTAGCGCCATCCAGGCGACTTCAATTACATCAGTTTCACCAAATGTTTGTAATTGCTAAAGTAAACAGTTTTGCTGTGACAGATCCACGATAATGCTGTAAGAGATTGCAAAAGGTTAGAGCTTTATTATATATGTGAAAACCCCATTCAATTCCAGCCAGCACCAGTTCAAAGTCTGAGAGTAATCATGCTGTCTGGCAGTGCTAACTGTCAGTTATTTTTCCAGATACTATAGCATGTGACATAGTCTAGTGTAGTTAAACCAGGTTTTTCTGTGAAATTTCCTATGAACGTTTGTTTAGGATTAAACAAAAGTAGGCTTGGTGGCATGGGCTGTTGTTATGGTGACAGAATGGGGTCATTTTATCTGCTGCTCTCCGGAGAGAGCAGGTGGGTGAACAATCAATGAGCAGAGGTTTATTCCATTGAAGTTACCCCATTATGGATGAGCAAATAATACTCACTTAGCCAGAGAAGCCCAAATCCTTGAAATGAGTATTAAACCAAGTTTCAGGTAATAAGAATATCCACCTAAAGCCATCCACTTTTATTTTATTTATTCATTTAATAATTTCCATCTTTTATGTGCTCATAAACCCTCCTACATATTAATATTTACATATTTCTTTCTGTTTTTCGTTCTTGTTCTATTTCCTCCTTCTTTAACAAGTTTTGCTGCATAGCCGTTTTGTTCCTGGAGTGATGATCCACAGGCTTTGACCAATGGTCAAATCCCACTACAGCAGATGGGGAAAGAAGTCAATTAAATAATATGGAATAAAAACCAAGTATCAATAACTGTGGCCATGATTGTTGTAGAAATCCATCTGGTTCATAGATTTCTTCCCTAATGGGCATTTATCACCTTATTTGTCTAACCCTACATTGAATGAAAGACTTTTTTTTAATAAAAAAGGCATCCTTTCGTAGTTCTTAAAAATTCAGTCTATCCTCAGGCTAATTAACTATTTTGGCAACATTAGAAGTCTTTTCTTGTGTTCTTAAGTTTGAAGATATTTATCCAGAAAAGCCTTTAATTTTCAATGAATTGTATATTTGGTAAGTAATAGGAACTATTCATTTAACTATTTGCCCTTGTTTATCCACTGTTACTTCCACTTTATCCAATTTGTAAATCTACCTCAGCCAACTGAAGTCCCATATCTCAAAGCGGTCCTGATGAAGGGTCTAAGACCCAAAATATCCACTGTTTATTTCCCTCCATAGATGCTGCCTGACCTGCTGAGTTCCTCCAACATTTTGTGTGTTTTGCTCCATATCTCGAACATTGGCTTTATTTAAGTTTAAAGTCCTAGTTTGGTACTTAACTACTTCACCTGAAATTCTAAAAGACATTATCACGCTGGCTCAAAAGATCTTTACTTATTAACCCAGGTTATTTTTACAATGCTAAATGTAGAATAAAATGTTCCTGAGTTGGTTCCTCAAAGTTATTGAAAACTGCCTCAAATACATTCCTTGGTTATCTTCATTAAGCATTTCCCAATCTATTTAAGATGAAAATCTTCCAGAAATATTGCATTTCCCTTGTTACTTGTCCCTCTCATTTCTTGATTACACTCTATCCTATGTATTAATTCCTGTCAGATGACCTATAAGCTGCTCCCATTCTTTCCACTGCTTGGTATATATCTCATCTCTGCCCATAATGAGTTCACTTCCTGATTTTGCTGGAGATTTGATCTTTCGCCTCCACTGCCTTTATCTTGTCCTTAATTATCAAGACCACCCCAGTTCATTTACCATTTTGCTTTCTTTACTCAGGACATGTAACCTGGAACATTTAGCTCATAGTCATAGTGATCCTGAAACCATGTGTCACAATGGCAATCTAATCAAACCCACTTATCTCTATTTTTGCAATTATACCATCTATCTTATCAAACACCTTAAAGTATTTTCCCACCAAGTGGTCTTAGCAGCTGATACCCCAATACCTTTGTTAGATTCTATCCACTCATTATGGCACAATCTTCATGATTTTATCTCTTTGGACTTGCTGAACCCTCACTCCGCTTTTAACCTGAATCCCCATCTCATGCTCTCATAATTCAATTTGCCAGGACAATGGGACTAAGCCCAGTTTAAGTGAAACAGTATTTTGAGACAGCAGCAACATGTGGCTAAATAAAAAATCCAAGTTCATCACCATGGGAAAGATGGCTTGAAATATGCCTATCCATTTCTCCATAGTCAATAATTTATTGTGCATTATATTGCATGCAAGAATAGCTGTAGGCTATTAAGTTTCATCAGTCTGACCCATTCCATGTTCAGATACTATTTTCCCAGAAAATTCTTTTAATATAAAAGGCATGGTTTCTAACTCAGTTGTGAAAAACATTAAATCTCATCTTTCACAACTATCCAAGTTACAAATATAACAAAAGCTTTAGTCTATGTGCATGCATTGCCCACTAAGGCCAGGTCAACAGCCACCAGCATACCATTTTGGATTTTAATTTTCCTTTAACAATAATAATTAGTATATTTCCAAACTGCAACTGTTTGCTTTTCAGAAGCTCAAATTTATGTGATAATTCGTCAAAATGTCACTGTATTGATTCTGCCTGTTTTCAATGCAATAGAAAGCCTTTATTGTGAAAGTCCAAAAGAATGTTCAGTACTAATAGAGTTAAGTCCCCATATTCCCAGCCAAACAAATTCTGCAGAGATTTTGATGTTCTGCTGCAGGCTGCTACCACAATTGAGCTTTAATATTAGAAACATCAATTGTTTTTAAGTGCCATCTTATGTCTTGTGTTTTTTAAAAAAATGGATAGGGAGTATTCAAACAAGATGGAAATAGTGAATTAATGTTGTCTTTTCAGATACTATCCTAGCTTGCATGAAAGAAATAATTAATTAATAAGTTAGTAATATCCTTGCAATAATTCTATGGAACTATTTATTTAATTAAAAACAAAATTGTTGATTTTCTTTACAAGAGATTTAACAAAAGATTAAAGAAATCATATAGAATAATATTAAGTGAGGCCTAAGTAAGGTGATTTCAGAATATAACTAAGTCATTGCCAATTGCTTAAGATATTATACACACATGTTATTGAATACAAGTTAAATGGTCATAATCTGTTGGGGACAATTTTCCAAGAAAGATCTCAAAATCCAAAACTATCAAACACTCAAGAGTGCAGTTATTTGTACACTTGAATGGGAAAGGTGGTGTAACAGTGGAATAAACTTGATGGGCCAAGTGCCACTTTCACAAAGTGTTACAAGACAGGAGATTTTTCACCCCATCATACTATCGATCAGTTGCACTATCCAGTTCTTGTCTCACATTCCTGGAAATATATCCATTTCAATAATGTATCTGATTTCCTTTTAAATCTAATTTCACCACGCTAGTAAGTGAAAATATTGTTTCTTTACGCTATCAAATTCCTTCAGAAGTATTGATACCTCTATTAACTCTTGCCTTGACTTCTCTGATCCAAGAAGAATAGTCCTTGCCGTAAAACTGATCTGAATATTTTCAATATACCTTTGATTCTGATGCCTAAAATGACTGCCAATTCAAGAATTTTCCTTTCAAGGAGGAAATTCTTTCATAGAAACGATTGTTTTCTAAAATCTTTTGTATCCTCGACTCTCGAGGTCTCTAAATGATTAGTTGATGAGTATTTTCAAGATGAAGATCAATAGATTCTTGAGCTCTGAACAAATCAAAGATATAGGGATAGATTGGTGTCAAAATTCACTCTGATTTTACTAAATATTAATGCAGGCTTGAGGTGTGACAGGACCCAATTCTGCACTGGAAAAATGTGTCCGAATATTGTACAAATGTATATTTTATCCATTATAGATAAACTTTCTCCAGAAGTGACCTATCTTTCACCTTCTACTTAAATGTATGAGTCATGGAAGCTAGAACATACTGTTCCAGCTCTCAAATTGCTGTAAAAGGTTAATATTACATCAAGAAAAATAAAAGAATAAGTAGGTTGGTGCAGTTGCCAGTAAGGGGCGCTGTTTGTCTCTATTTCCACACAGGCTCTTCAAAGTTCAGAAGGTAAATAAGGCAGTGAATGAATTGGTTGTGCAGTCCCGTAAGGCACGTTTAGTCTGACACTTGTCTCAGTGATGATGTTTTATATAGCAGTGTGACCCTCTTACAAATTCCAATCATAAAGCTGTGTTATTTAAGGAATGGTTTGCACTGGCTCTTAAAGCGGGGGAGCAATAAAACCAACCATGTATCAGAGGTCACAGTATATCAGTGATCTCTGAAAGGAGTCTGCTGCGTGTTATCCTAGTTGCTGTTATTATTATGTGACTTTAGATGACTATGGTTGCCTTTAAATGTTTTTATAGTCTGTATTCTGACTCTTTTTAAAAATTTTGAAGTGTTCCTCTGAAAACGGGGTATTCAGTAAGTTGAAAAACTGATTGGCCTGGAAAATGTGGCTGTAATACTGTGAATTACCAGAGATTTCTGGCAACCACACGTTCATGGTTCAATGCAGAAGTCATTGTCAGTGATTCCCTTTCTTCTGCAGGACCCACTATTGTAGTCTACTCCAAGAAAGTCATTGCAGGATCAATGACTTGACATGAACTTTAACCTTTTTTACAAAACTATTTTCACCAGTGAGAAAAATGAGAACAATATGAAAGCTTAAAAATTAAGTTCAACAAGTTTTGACAGCCGGCCAACCAATGATAACTGCTGACCCATCTCTCTGGCCCCAAAAATCTGATTTGATAGAACAAAGTTCTGGAGGAACTCATGGGGTCAGGCAGCATCTGTGGAGGGAAATGGACAGATGATGTTTTTGGGTCAAGACCTTTCATTTGGACTGGTTTGATATGTATGACATCTGAATCCCTTAATAATAATTCCAATATTCCATGGATTTTAAAATGGTATGTTATTGTTCTATTTTGACTGTGTTTCTGATATTTCACCAACCACATAATTTCTACTTTACTGAATACAAAATTATAAAATTTATGGTATGTTACTTCCTGGTTTGCTGTCTGTCATATTCCTTTAATCTGATTGGCCACTCAGCCAGCTTGTTGATTTCACTAACCAGTAGATAAAGCCATTTTTTTAAATTGTGAGTAGGGTTAGAGGGCTGTGTGGGGAAAAAAATGTTTCAGTCAGTAAGTAATGGAAGTTTAGAACTCATTGTCAGAAAGAGTGGTGGAGGCAGAAATCTTCAGTACATTTATAAAGCACCTAGATGACCACTTAAAGAGCCATAACTTGCAGGGCTATGGGCCAAGAGTTGGGTGGTGGAATTCACCTCAATTCTATTTTTGGCTGGCATGGACACAACTGGTGCAATGACCTCCTTTCTATTATCTTAGTTCAACATCGTTGGACATTATAAGGTCACCAGTCATTCATGATACTAATCCATCTCAGAGGTTTCTATGAGGTCAACAGCAAAGTCTCTGACCAGAGGATGCAAGGTTTTTCACTTAATTTTACCAAGCTACCTTTGGATGTTCAAAAATCTTAGTAACTCATATTGGGGCGTTATTTAATTTTAGGCTATAGCTCCAGGAGGATTTCTTTTCCTGGACCACTATACCATCCTCCCCTTATATTGCAGAATAATTTCCAGGAGATGTGGTTCTGGAGCTCTTAGCTGCAATGGAGTCCATTCTGTTTACACTGGGCAGTAGATCCTGCAGCATTTGTTGCAATAGACCAGTATTTGTGCACTTACTTTGAATAATTCCCATTTTCTGATTATGAAGTTCACCCATTTTTGAAGAAGACCTATTATAAAATGGCTAAGGAAAGATATCTGCCCCTGTAAGCTGTCTGTCACTAACAACATTGACACTTTACATCACAGTGAGGTGAAAGACTTGAAGAAAACACAAAAGAAATATTTATCAGTGTCACAATGGTCCTTTTTTCCTGAATAAATATCTCTTCACAAATTGTTTCCTTGTCCTCTCCACAACCTAGAAAGGCTGATAACTGAACTCTTTTGTACAGTGAACTACACATCTGGCATGAACTCTTCATGACAACATCAGGAACATAGAAAGTTGCAGGTCATCACTGTTTCTTTGCAAAATTTCCTTGTATTATAACTAATGGTTAATTAAGTGTCACTCTTGACTCATTGGTAAAATTTAATTGATGAAATTTAGTTCATGAAAGAAACATGCATTTAATAGTGTAACTTAGAGCACAATATAGAGGCAGGATATACACATGGTGAGGCTGTGATTAACAAGTTGCCTGCAGCCAGTACAGTGACAAGAATCAGTACAGGAGCCAACATGCTGAAAGACAAGATGACACACTAGTTATGCTGCAGAGGACTCAGTTGAAGATATTAATGGGCAAATCTGATGACTGTGCACAATGGAATACTCAATGCATTCGGAAGTCTGCCAGCAAGTGTTCATGCAACATCAAGGAGCAGGAGGAATTTGGCACCATCAACACAGAGCTTGGAGCCCAGCTGTGGCAGAGTGGATGCAGTGGCCAATTCTGGCATACTTGTGGAAGCCATGTTGCAGCATCTAAAGTCAATGTTCCAGATACTACAGTAGAAGCAGTAGTACTCAACACATATGCACGCTGATGTCATCTTGCCATGCAAGCACAGTCAGTTACCAATTACAATATTTAAAAGGACTTCCAGAGTCTCAGGGCAGTCCAACAAGTTGCACTCCAACAAACTGAAAGAAATGCTGATTTGCTGCCCCCAGAATAGCAGTGGATGCATGGAGCATAAACCTCTCAGAAGACACTAATTTTCTTTCAACTAGTAACATTCTAAGATAAGATAGCTTTATCAGTCACATGTACATCGAAACACACAGTGAAATGCATCTTTTGTGTAGAGTGTTCTGGGGGCAGCCCCCAAGTATCACCACGCTTCCAGCGCCAACATAGTATGCCCACAACTTCCTAACCCGTACGTCTTTGGAATGTGGGAGGAAACCGGAGCACCTGGAGGAAACCCACACAGACAC
>JARFYF010000036.1:31279005-31294132 GCA_030265395.1 Rhina ancylostomus
GAAATCTGATGGCGGAGGGGAAGAAGCTGTTCCTGAATCTTTGAGTGTGGGTCTTCAGGCTCCTGTACCTCCTCCCCAATGGCATGGACAAAAATGGGAACTTGCCCACGGATGCTGAGGGCACTGATAAAGGAATAGTATGATGATAATGACAAAGGACATTTTCCAAGTCAGTGTGGTGGGCAACCTAGAGGGGAATATGCAGGTGATGGCATTGCCATGTGGTTCTTGCCCTTGTCCCAAATGGTGGAAGAGACCATGGGCTTGTTTGGCAGGTGTTTTTGG
This sequence comes from Rhina ancylostomus, assembly GCA_030265395.1. Classification (NCBI taxonomy): domain Eukaryota; kingdom Metazoa; phylum Chordata; class Chondrichthyes; order Rhinopristiformes; family Rhinidae; genus Rhina; species Rhina ancylostomus. Next base: position 31,279,291 of record JARFYF010000036.1, read on the forward strand.
GATTGCCAACACAAGTAACTGCGGTGCATTTCGTCAATGGTACACACTGGACGTTCACAGCAGAAAGAGTGAGTATTTAAAGCAGTGGATGAGGTTCCAATCAAGCAGGTGCTTTGACCTAGATGGTCTCAAGTTCCTTGAGTGTTGTTGGAGCAGATCAGGAACAATAGCTTTGGTCACTTTAACATATTGCTTCTTATAGCATTTAATCTCTAGTGAACAAGGACTGAACCCCATCCATTGAAATAACCAACATTGTAGTTCATCTGACATCAACTGTCTTTAGGATAAAGGGAATGCACCACTGATAATGGTCTGTCACAGTGGAAGTTTCATGTTCTACGCAAACACTAGGTGGCAAAGGTCAGTCCACAGAGAAGAAATTCTCTGTTAGGAGACCATTATTGCAATAGTGATTCTGGAAGAAATTTACAAGCAACTTTTACATGCCAATTAAAATAAAAACAAAATTGAAGATTAACAATAAACATAGCCAGTGGAAGTATCTTCATTTGACTGTACATGTTCCACATTCTCCAGTAAATTTACAACTCCTCTCAAGAATGGATGCCAACTTCAAATTTGCCTTACCCTCTGGAGTCTGCTGCTGCCAGTCTTGTTCATGAGACAGCACATCACTGCCAGTCTCAGCCATCAGAATGTACCTCTGCCTGTCTTGGTAAGTGTAGAATGAGCTGCCGGAGATTATGTTGCTCTCAGTCTCAACCGCTGGAGAGAATACTGCTGCCAATCACATCCTCTAAATTATTACATTTATCTGGAAAAAGAGTTTCATTCCATTACTTGATGCTGGCTGTTGGGATACCAGGCAGCTAAATGCACCACATAGACAGCTTCTAAGCCATTTGGGTGCAAATGTTGCCATCATTGTGGGACACAGTTGGGATGTCACAACTGGCCTCAGTGCCTCTGCCCCGTGATGTCCATTATGCACTCGAGCATCAAATAAAAGACAACTGGATCTGGGTCAAATGCCTGCTGAGGATGAATAGCACCTTACCATTCAATGTCCTAAGCTGGTGGATGAAAATAGGCTGACAGTACCTTTGCAGCCCCACTTCAGCACGTTCAAGAGAGAAGAGGAGAATGGGAACTAAACAAGAGGCATGGTCATGTGTGCACAGGTGCTAAAAGAAAACAGCCACACTGATAACAGAAAGAAAGGAAAATATTGATTGCTATACAGCTATAATGATTTAAGAAAGACCACGGATTTGAAATTGCAGGACTGAAATCTCTCTCATCCATCTAGGATTTCATAGTTCCATGGTTCTAATGTGTTGAAATCTTATGATCATAAACTGCTACTTGAATGCTACATGTTCTTAACATTTCCTTCAAATTTTCTTCTAGTCTTTTGACTGCTTTGTTGGAACTGGCTACTTAAAGTGGAGCTGTGCATTTTTAACTGCATGTACTAGTTAGGAAAAGTAGGGGTTAGAGATTCTCCTCCCAATCTCCATTAATGTTCTAAAAAGCAGGTGAGTTCATGGATGTGCATGGGAGTAGGCGTTATGAAAATACAAAAAGCCAACACATTTACATTGCATCCCAGTGGTTATTACACGAATATTGCTCAGAGTCACTTCTAGGCAATGATCATTGTACAAGCATAGTAATTGCTGTATCCAACTGGTAATGATTTACCAGAAAGAATGAACTCCATCCAGGATGTAATTGTCTTCATCTGATACACAGGTTTATATCTGTATAAAAGGTTAAGAGTTCAATTTAAACAAATTTTAAACAAACCTGCTAAATTCTTTGTAGATATAACATCAAAAATTGAACTATTTTTAAATGTACAAGAACAAAACCAGTGTTAAAATTCACATGCATGTTATTGTCATCTTATGAAAATTAACTGTCAGCCACCATTACCAAAGGCTCACCATGGCACTTACTTAAATATAATTAAACAAAAATTAATCATGAGGATTCATACACTATTCAAGGAAATAGATTAAATAATCCTTTAAACCCATAGAGGGGGACTAATTATCTTTGTGTTGCCTGTTGACTGGGGGTCACAAAAAGGTCAGCTCACAAGCAGCGAAAGCAATAGAAGGCCTTTGTTATGTTTATCTCCTGGAACCCAGGAGGAGAGACGCTCTTCTGTGTCAGGGCAGTGAAGGTGTGTGTCAAGGACAGGCCTGGGTTCATTGTTAGGTCACAACTAAATGAGAAAAGCCTCTCGGAGCAGTAGTCATAGCACTTTGATAGTTCAGCATATTGCTAAAGTGTACAATTTGATCTGCAGGAATTCGCTACCGACACCTTTTTTCCAAATGGAGCCCTTTCAACTGACCCCAGAAAGCATGGAAGCCAATGGCACAAAACACCTCATCACAAGGGGGAAAGCTCCAAGATTATGAGCATTGTGGTTTACACCTGAAGCTCAAAGACCTCCAGGGTACTTGATAAAAGTACTCCAGTCTTTCATTTTAATCATGCTTCAAGACACCCCAAACCCTGTCAAACCATTACAAAAAGACCAGCTGGTAGAGCTCTACAAGGGTACTCAGTTCAAAGCCCTCGTCAACCGCTTTGGGTCTCACAGGCTGCATTTCACAACCCATCACTACCTGCCCCAGGTAATGTAACCAGTGTTAGAATATCTGTCAAAAATGATCCCATTTAACTTCAACAGTGTCAACTAAACTAGAGTCTAGATGCTCCAATTGATCAGTGAATGACACAATGTTATACTGTACAAGACACGTTGTCAGACTTAATAAATTACTTGACAATTAACAGTTGTGTTTAAACTACTGCAAAATATCACATAATCCTTGCTGGTGTTAAAATGTTAATCAGAGTTAAATTAAGTGGGATCTTTTTTGACAGAGATTCCAACACTCTGGTAACATTACCTGAGGCAGGTAGTGACAGGTCGTGAACTGTGGCTGTGAGACCTAAAGTAATTGAGGAGGGTTATGAACCAAGTGCACTTGCAGAGCACCACCAGCTAGTCATTTTGTAACGGTTTGACTGTTTTGATTCACTGTGAACCTCTGATCAATCAGCTTATTGTGTCAAAGGACCTGTTCCCATTCCTTCTGTAGCAATACCGTCACCAATAGTGTTAAGGCAAAAACACAGGTGAAAATTGACCCAGTTATTTGATTGAATTATCTGGAAATGAGTCAATTGTCATTTAGCCTTCAAATGCATCTTAAATCTACTGTGAATAAGGAGGAACGGCAGGGAATAAAACTAGGAGCAAATCTTGAGGGAGGAATAAGTGAAGCTGATGTGCAAGGAGGTTTAAATTAGTGCAAGAAAATACATGTCTGTTGAAAACAAGTATTGAGTAGTATTGTCAGAATGACCATTGATAATAAAATTAGAAGCATTTATCATCCTTTATCAGACATGTGGAAGAGTATTGGATGGCAATAATCAGTGAGTTGGGAATTAGATCTCCCAATAGTAAGCTGCATGAGGAAGAATTAACCTGTATGAAGGTTGCATCCAGCAAAAGAGAAAGTAATTCAATACTCAGAATGGATTGGGAGAAAGGGAACTGCTGTGGGTTCTGACACAGCTATCTTATGTTTATCTGCTGGTTTAAGTGTATGCCACAGCTCAGAATGTCACAGTTTTAAGGATGAAAAGAACTAAGTACACTGTAAGTGCATTGTTACTCACAAGCTATGTTTATTATAAGGGCTATAATGAGGGTGCTGTTAAAATTCCTCTGCATTAACCATTGGCAAAACCACAGAGGTTACATGACTGAAGTATAAATGTAACGAAACCAGGAATTACCTGTCCATCAAAAAATCTATTGCTTGGAAACCTTCACAAGAACACAGAAAATAAACCCATAGTCCGTCAATGTAAAGCTAATTTCTCAGTGTACAGTTATCTGCTTATACCCTGGACTGACAGAACCTGCAGAGAGTGGCAAACACTGCCCAGTCCATCACTGGCTCGTTACTTCCTTCCATCCCATCCATCTGCGCCAGGAGGTCTAATAGCGTCGTCAAGCATGCCTGCCACCCTGGTCATTCCCTTCTCCCTCTTCTTCCTTCTGGGAGAAGACGCAGGAGCTTGAAACCCTGGACATCCAGACTTAAGAACAGCTTGTTCCCTGCTGCTGTCAGACTTTTGAACCAGTCACCTCTTTCACACCCCCTTCCCAAAGATGCTGCCACATTCTGCTACACTTAATTCTACCTCTCTCAGGCTTATTATCACTTTAGCATTTCTTTTTACACTACTTCAAATTTATGCAACAATCTTTGCACCATTCTGCTGTTTTGCACTCCCTGTTGTATTTATTATTACCACATACACTGTTTACTCCACGAGCTTCATATGTGATCAAGCAATTTCATTGCACCTTCATGTACATGACAATAAAGTGATCCAAATCTATGTTGTATACAACAGATGCTGTTAGTGCATCTGAAACATTGCAAAACCAGATATCTATATATTCATTCAGATGCCAGAGAAGAGGAATAATGAGCAGATTTGAAGCGCTATCAAAGGGAAGTTTATTACAGTAGTGAAAGACCCAATAGGTCAAACTAGTGCAGAAGTAGGGATCTCCACAACATGAATGTGGAAATAATAGCCAGTTCTCTTCTTGTTACCTGGAAGCAAAAACAAATGTCTATGATAGACACTGGGTGGTCCTTCAATATCAGCATGTTCCCTGAGGCAAGAAAAGGGCAGGCTATTCTGTGCTTTAAACGGGTTTTGCGATGCGATGCGATGCAGGCAAACATCAGCAGCTACACAGTAGAATACAGGCTGGATTAGGCAGGCTTGCTGGTTAGCTGTTTGCTAGGCCTACACTCATCCAAAACTTAGTCATCAGAGGCATCAGACAATTGACTCAGCAGACTTGGGTGCCGTCGGCCTTTAACACCAACAAGGACACCGTGGGTGTTCGTAGCAATGAGCAGTTCTGAATGCAGCAAAACAGTGAAACTCCGATATCGAATTGTTCAGAAATCCAAAAGACACGGCCTTTTGCTCATGAAGTGATGTTTGCTGTGCTTTTTAAACATACCTGGGCTCCCTTTAAACTCACCTCATTCACTGAAAAATTTATAATACCACAGAGTAACATCTTTGAAAAAAACTATTTTCTAGGGGCTTGGGGTACTAATAAAGAATGACATCCAAGAGTCCAAGTCCAGAAAACCTGCCAATCCAGTACCAACAAATTCTGACCGTGTCAGATTATTGGAGTTTTTCTGTATATTGTTTTTAATGTTCTCCCCTTAAAACTGGTGCAGAATAAAGGTTAACCTTAGCTAAACTCTGCCAGAGTTTTAAGATTGAAATATAAATTGAATCAGGTAATTTCCCACTGGTGAGATTTTAAACTTCAATAAAATATCTAATGTCTGGGGCTTGGGAAGTAATTTCTGGAATTGTACCAAAGAAATTGATTTGACAAATTTGTAATGCATTTGTCTAGTTTTACATTTAGATTTAGAATTCTGTAAATTGATGTGGAAAATAAAAGAAAATAGAAGAAATATTTTGCATCTTTGTGGTATAGTCAATCTAATAATTTAATTCACAATTGAATTCAAATCAAAATATCAAATTGACTTATTATAAAGGTGCAAAAGAGCAACGACGTCTCCAAATAAAATTTACACACCACTATTTGTTCAAAGACAGATTAATAAGTAAACAATTAGGGATCATGTGACTGGATAATTTGTTTATGGATTGTGGACATTGCTGCAAAGGTATTCATAGCTCCTTACTAATTGCCACTTGCACAGTGTGACTTGCTGGGCCATTTCAGAGGGCAACAAAGGATAACGCATCAGTTGAGTCAAATATATAGGCCCACACCAGGTAAGGACAGAAGCTATCCCTCCCTGAAGGGCATTACCACTTGATTGCTTAATGGCAAAGTAATAGTTTATTGATTGCATTGCCAATTCCAAATTAATTTAATTTCTTGTATTTAGATTCTCCAACTGCCATGGAGAGATTTGAACAAGTAATTAAATTCAGGGTTGTTGAATACTAGTCCATAAATAGTCATAGAGCAATACAGCGCGGGTACAGTATGTCCCAACAAATGCATGCCAACCACAGTGTCCACCCAATTAGTCCCAAATTTCTTCATTTGGCCCATAACCCTTTGAGCCCCGCCCCTGCACAGACCTATCCAAGTGCTTTTTAAGTGATACTATTGTGCCTGCCACAACCACTTCGTTCCATATACTCACCACTCTCTGTGTGAAAAAGTTGCCCCTCAGGTCCCTTTTAAATCTTTCCCCTCTGACTCTAAACCTATGCTTCCTAGTTTTGGACTCCCCTACACTGGGGAGAAAACTGTTACCGTCCATTTTATCTATGCCTCTCATAATTTTAAACATTTCTGTAAAGTCGCCTCTCATTCTTCTACGTTCCAAGGAATAAAGACCTAGCATGGCCAACCTCTCCCTATAACTCAGGCCCTCTAGTCCCGGCAACATCCCCATAAACCTTTTCTGCACTCTTCCCAGTTTAACCACGTCCTTCCTATAACAGGGTGACCAAAACTGTACACAATACTCCAAGTGAGGCCTCACCAACAACTTACACAACTGCAACGTAATGTCCTAACTCCTATAGTCAGTGTCCTGACTAATGAAAGCCAGCATGCTAAATGCTTTTTTCACCACCCTGTCTACCTTTGATGCTGCTTTCAATGAACCATGCACTTGTACTCCTCAATCCCTCTGTTCCATCACACTCCCTAGCGCCCTACCATTCATAGTACAAGTCCTACACTGGTTTAACATTCTAAAATGCATCACCTAATATAACAATGTTTTTAAAAAATCATTTTTTCCCCCAGATGCTATCAAACAGTTGCGTATTTCCTGCACCTTTTTGCTTTCATTTTAGTGGATGAAAAGTGATAAGATGCACAATTATCTGTTTGGATCACAATTACACTTATTTATATAATCTTTCTGCACGCTGAACTGTATGCATGAGGTTAATCTGTAGTTGAAGTCACCTAAAAGAACTATTGAAACTTCTTGCTGCTAACTTTTGAAAGGGATACACATAAATTCCTATACATTGAAGCATTATCAAAACAAGCAGCAAATTTAGTTGCTTATTTCATCAGTTATCATGGTTGCCGTAGTGTAGCAATTAAATGTAATATTTCCATATTTCCTTACAAAATAGAAGGCAGACATTTGACCCAGTTCACAGAACAATCCCATTCCTCACTATTTTTCCCTGTAAGCGATTCTCCCCAGATTTCCATCAACTCAAACCAGATTGCCTCATTCACTTACACACAAGGGACAAATTACAGCAGCCAACTATCGGACCAGCACATCACTGGGATATAGGAAGACACAAGAGTACCCAATAGGTAATCAAAAGGAGGATGTTAAATCCACACAAATAGCACCAAAGGTCAGGTTTGATCCCAAGTCACCAGAGATGTGAGGCAGCAGCTCTAATATTTGGAAGTCAAACATAGAACCACAAAATTAAAATATCATAGCAGCTCGGTAATTTAGTTTAAAGTAACTGAATAAATATGGAGTTAGAGTTTGTCTTGATAACAATGAACATAAAACAACCAGACTGTCAAAGAAATCATTTGGTTCACTGATATCCTTCAGGGAAGGTAATCTACCAGCCATATCTGGTCAGACCGATGTAAGACTTCATCCAGACCAATGTGGTTAACTCAGGAAAATCAGGGAAGGACAATAAATGTTGGCATTTTCAGCAATGTCCTCATCCTATAAATGAATAAATCAAAAAGATTAGTGTGAGAATTGCTCTCATTTGTCTGGTCTTCTGCTGTAACTTTTGAGCAACTGTAATTCACACTTGGTAGTTGAAACCAAATCATTGTATCTAGGGTGTCATGGTGGGATTGCTTGAAATGATCATTTGTGCTTATGGATTCCACACCGGGTTGTTGTTTGGATCATTGTTTGTTCCTGATCAGCACAGCCACATATTATTGCTTGAACTTCAATTGACCATAATTTGTGCACTTGTGACTTAGAAATAACCATAACCACATTTTTTTGAAGCAGTTATAATGCAATTGTGTCATAGCAGGCCATTTCAAAGGTGAGTTTAGAATCAGAAAAATTGCTGCATCATCCTGAGTTACATAAGGCCTAGGCCAGGTAAGGATAGCAGATCTCCTTTCCTGAAGGATATTTGTCAGCCAGCCAAGTTTTCCAGAGAATAACCATTGGAAACTATTTTTTGTTGAATTCCAGGTTACTTAATTAACCAAATTTAAATTCTACATCTGCCATCACAGGAGTTGTACAAAATGCAATATCACTTTACATACACAAACAAGAATGAAAGGTGGAGACAAAGGAAACTCGGTTGAATTACTGTGATTAAAACTTGACTCAAGTAAGGAATGACCAAGTCAGGGAAGTTCTATTTTAGTGCATCTCCAATCATGTTGTATTCAGCTAATGCAGTAATACATGGACTTTGGGTCAATTTGAACTTGGCATCTTTGTTAGGTTACTCAGTTTCAAACTGGACTCAACTTCCTCTCTCTGAAGACAACATAAGCTATTCAAAAACCACCTGGCAGAAAATAAATTACTTTTGAAGGTTCCTCATCATTGTAATATAGTTGATCTGAGCAATAGATAGTGATGAGATAAATGACTGGGTAATCTGCTTTGAGTGGGTTAAGTGTAGAATACTGGGCAAACTACCCCATTTGTCATAATACTGTGTAATGGATCTGTTGTATTCACCTGCAAATGAGGCTTTGTCTTAACATCACCACAGATCAACATTCCTCTTTAATACTGCACCAAACCATCCAACAAGATCACGTGATCAATCATTACTGAGGCTTGAACCCTCTTCAAAAGGTAATTGTTCTATCACATAATCAAGCCAAATTGTTGTTGAATTATCTGTCACTCTAATGCAGGCCATGGCAATATAATAAATTGAAGTAAGCTGTCCAATAGGCTTTTAGATTCATCATACTCTCCATCATTCTCTTAAAACGGTATCATATACACTAATAGATGACAGATTCATTAAAACATGTGAAATACTAATGTTCAATTATTTGATGCACAGTGGATATCAAATGGGTTATAGATTTGTGTCCAATCTAATTATTAATTATCTTAGCCTAAACTGGTGATTTAGTGAACAAAACATCAACTACCTTTTCCACTATATTTCTAAAGTGACTTAAATGCTCATTAATAATTCTATTTCTCATCTGCTTTTCACAAGAACAGTTGTAGCCTACGAATGGATGGTAGTTATGTCACCTTCATGCCTGCGCTAAGCCTTTCGAAGATAAACTATGTTTTCCTGATACATCTGCCTTTTGTTGGTAAAGTTGTACATGGGCTCTTTTGTATTTGTGCTTGACAGCACAAATCAGCAGAATGTCCTTTATTGAAAACAACAACTGTCAACTAATAGCAAAATAGTCATACCACATGGTATATTCAGTTCTTAATGATACACTTATATACATAACAGTCTGCAGCCCTGTAAGTTCCTCAGTTCCAATTTGCTAGAGAATTATTTTTATCTGACATTACCCTCCTTCATCTTTACAGATAGAGTCCTAACCCATCATGCAAAAATAAATTTCCCACAATTTCCCTCTAGATCCTTTGCCATGTTTAATTCTTTGACATTTGTTCTTGCTCCATCTATGAGAGAATATATTTCTCTTTCTTGATCAATACTGCTTGTTAATTTGAAAGCCTTTATCCAGGCTATATTTGGATGGCAGAACACAATAGGCTGAATGACCCCCATCTGTGCGATACATTTCTGTGATTCATTGAAGAGTCCTCTTAATACTCTGTTCCACGGAGAGCAATCCTCACTTTTCTAATCCTTTCTCATAGATGGAATCCCTCATCAGTCAAATAAACATCCTCGTTTCATTCCTAAGGCCTATAAATCTTGGCAGTGCCGAGAATAACTCACATTCCAAATATGGCCTAATCAGTGATCTAAGTTTGAACAAAGTTTCTTTCCTTTTTACCTTCATTTCCTCTGTTTCTAAACTCATATAACCTACATGCTTTCACTTAAGGCATTTCATGTATTCATTCATAAAATATGAGGGAGAAACACAGTTAAGATTTCATGTCAATGACCCTTCATCTGACCTGCTGTGTGGTGCCAGCCTTTTTGTTTTTTTTTATTTCAGATTTTCCAGCATCTGCTGGATTTTGCCTTTTTATTTTTTAAATGTGCATGGTTTTCATTGTGAAATAAAATAAAAGCATTATCTGCAGGATTTTGATCTGCTTGAAAAACTGTAATTTTATTACACACAATGATATGTTCTAGCTGTCCAGCAAGGGCAAAAATTAACAACATTGTCGATATACAGCTGATGCTGGCAATAGATCTTTCAAAGCTTCAATGACGGGAACTTGGTTAAACAAACACCAAACATGCAAAGACTATTGCAGCAACTTGATTATTGGAATTGCAGATTGATAACAAGAGAGGGAGGAACTGTAGAATAATTAGTCAGTTTGTGAAGTGAGGTTATGCCCAGGCATTTCTCCCATATGGAATGATGCTGTTCCCTATCCTTGAGGTAAATTACCTACTAACACATTACACGTTGTGTGTGTATGCAGACTGCATACCCAGGTTCCATCAAACTCTACTGTTAAACCGTAATTACTTGGGACTAGCATATCAACTGAACTGTGTTATATTGGAGTTCATAATTCATATGCATGGCTTTCTTATTTTTAAGCTGCTGTCAAGTAACAAATAATCATTTTCAACTGCATATATCATGCACCATTCCCTATCCATCAATAATAATGCTTATAATAGCAACAGTTTCTAAATTTACACCCAGCCCTTTCTCACCATCACCTCTCTTGACCGCATCACTGTTTTTAAATTGTCAGGCTGCTTGTCTGACATCCTGAACCAGCAGAAATTTTGTACGGCTAAGAATTAGGAAAAGCAAGAAAGTATTTCCACAGCCACTAGCTGCATCCTTCCCTTTTGCAGCTGCTCCATATTGAACCAGGGTCTTCACAACCTCGGTGTTACTTTTGACTCTGAACTGATTTTCTGATGGCATATCCACATCACCACCTAGACCACATACTTGCAGTTCCATCTTATTGCCCATCTCCACCCCCTACCTGGATTGAAGCCCTCCACCATTCCTTTATTACCTTTATATAATTCCAAGACAATTCCGGCAGCCTTTCCTCATTCCACTCTCTGTAACCTTGAGATCCAGAACTCTGCCATCATAGTGTAATTCTAGAAATGCATTCTGATGGTATACCAGAAGCCCACTTAAATCAACTAATGAATATTAATGCAATGCCTTAAAACTCTGCATTGCACCATTGAATGATGTCAAATCATATTTTTCCAATATTTAATTGTAAAACTGTACAGCAATGCAATGATGATAAAGTTTTCAGTGTTTATTCTTTGCCAAAGAAGCACCATGAAATTGTCTTTGGCTTGGGTGAATAGCATATAATGGAAGTTAGTATTTGTTTACAATTCACTGAGCAGTGATTCACTATTCCCTCTGTTTATCAGAGGTTTCAAACTCCACTCTAACTTTAATAACATTCTGACAATATTTTATACCTCCTCAAATGCAAGTTCTTGTCACGTGCATGGTAAATAGGAGTCTTGGGTCATTATTAGGAAATCATCGATTGAAATGTATAGCTTTAAACATAATTGTGCAAACTATTCGATTCAATTTCTGTACATAATATATATATGTTCATGTTATTTGTACGTGAATATATCATACTTAATCGCATACAAGTTAAGGATGTACATGATAGGAAAGATTTAGAAAGATATGGGCCAATGTAAGCAAATGGAACTAGCTTAGAGTGGTCAGCATGGACAAGTTGGGCCGAAGGGCCTGTTTCCATGCCATATTACTCCATTGAATCTAAGAGCAGTATAGGCCACTCAAGCCTGCTCTACCATTTAATATCATAACGATCCAATTGTAACCTCAATTACCCATTCCCACATTAACATTTCAGATCATTGCTTCTGATCTATCTCCCACTGCTTTAAAAGTATTCAAAAACTCTGCTTCTACTGCCCTTTGAGGAAGAGTTCCAAATATACAGCACCCCCCTCCCCCATAGAAAGAATTTCATCTCATCTGTCTTAAATGGGAGACTTATTTGTAAACTGTAACCTCTAGTTCTGGATTCTTCCAAATATCTCTCTACATACACCTTCTCAGGATCCCTCAGGATTGTATTTTCAATCAAGTAACCTTTCACACTCTTCAGAATTCCAGCAGATACCAGTCTCACTTGTCATACCTTTCTTCATAAGATAACCCACACATTCCAAGTATTAGTAAATCTTCTCTGAACTGCTTAAAATATCAACATCCTTCCTTAAATAAGACCAATGTTGTACACACTACCCCAGATGTGGTCTCACTAATGCACTAACTTAAGCATTACCTCCTCATTTTTGTATTCAATTCCCCTGGCAATAAGCAACAACATTTTGTTAGCTTTCATGATTACTTGTTGTACATGCAGACCTGCCTTTTGTAAATCACACATAAGAACATTCAGATCTCTCTGCATCTCAGAGCTCTGCAGTCTCTCACCATTCAGATCGTATGTTTATTCTTCTTACCATAATGGAAATTCATATTTTCCTAGATTTGCCAGTTTTTGCCCACTCAGCTAATCCACCAATATTCCTTTGTGGCTTCCTCATTTCCTCGTTACATTGTCACCAGGTTTAACAAATACATCTTTGGCACCTTCATCAAAGTCATTTATATAAATTGCAAGAAGTTGAGGCTACAGCACTAATCCCTGTGTTACACCACTCAACACATCTTGCCAACCAGAAGAAAATCCCATTCATATCTACCCTCTGTTTCCACATGAACACAGGTGACACCCAGCTCCACCCACCACCATCTCCTTTGACCACCCCACTCTCTGCAAATCGTCAGTTCACTTGCCCAGCATTCTATATTGGATGGGAAGTAATTCTTTCCAAGAACACAAGAGAAAGTCCAAAGCCCTCCATCTAGACACTCATCCCACAGATTTGTAGAACTCAGTATGCAATATCATAGGGTCTGTGCTCTGTACCCAACTTCTGAAGTTTGGTTCCACTAAAAATCAGTGGAAACAGTACATCATTCATGCTACTAGATCACTCACTTGGCACTATTGAAAATCTCTTTCACATTTTCTCAAATCCCTGTCACCACTCCTTTTCCATCCCTGGCAATTGCCAGATGTTCAATGAAGCCATTTGCAATCTTCATGTCACCTTTGATCTTTCTGACCACACACACATTCTTGATGGTCTAACATCAAGATTACTTGCATTCACATCTATAATATTATCTGATTAAACCCGCCACCTAACTCATTTGTTGCTGAAATCCTCATCCAAGGTCTTATTACAGCTAGACCTGACTATGCTAATATTTCATGTCCAACCACCCACCTTCCAAGCTTCAGATTATCCAAAAGTCTGTTGAACATTTCCAAAGGTAAAGCACATCCCATTCACCTCTGTGCTTGCTTACCTACGTTGAACCCCAGCCTGCTGATGCCTCAGTTTGTTAGATATTATTCTCTTCAAACCTCTCCATGTCATTGTCTCTCACTGTCTATAATTTCCTCCAGTCCTATGTTCCACTGAAATAGCTGCCCTCCTCCATCTCTGGGCTTTCATACATTCCAATTGTAAATCACTTCACCGTTAAGCAGTCAGAGCCCTAAAGATCCCTAGTCCCTTGGACCACTGCATCTTTCCACCACTTGGACCTTCTTTGCCATTTGTGCTTAATAGCCTGCCTATTAAGTTCCTTGGGATATTTTATTATGTCAAAATCACTTTAAGAGAGTAAGTTGTTTTTTGATGTTATTGTTAATATATCATAAATTTATGTGCTGTAAAAAATTAAAAATGAAAAATATTTTTATTTGATACTTGTTGCCTACAGCTTTACAATATCCCCGTATTGACTTACGTGAAAGTTTAGATAGATAGTCTTGTGTTCCAGCTGAAAGTACTTTATTCTAATTTCTTATTTCATTATGCGGTTATCTTTTAAAATGATTGGAAATGTACTTTAACAAACACTTAAATTCCTGTTATTATGCAAAAGCCAATTTAATATATTCACACAACTATTAGTTTCCAAGCACAGCTATTTTGCTCCATTACAATAAGCTCCAGATTGAATTTCAACCAGACTAGTGCTTTGTATTAATCCTGATTTTTTCTACAATAAATCACAATTCTGATTTTCCTATTTATTTTGCAATTCTCCCGAAGGATCCTTAAAGTCTGTTTCCTAAACAAGCTAAGAGTAGAATTATCAGAATTGGCAAATAATTTATTGACACACTGATGGACACAAGGGACAAGTAGATTGTATGGATCTCAATGCAACAATCTGTAGTACTCTCCCCAAGATATTGTATCGAATCCAGAATTGAACTAACAGAAATAGTTTACTTGGTGTGAGAATAAATACTTAGAAATTAATGCATGTAGTGTTATAATTCAATGGCAAAGTAACAAAATTAAAATAAATGCTTGTCCATATGACCACTGGCAGGATATCAATGATTTTGAGAAGCAATGTGTCATGGTTCTGAGTTCTGGCCCTCATTTAGCCCCATTAATGCCTTGTTGTCCAGCACATGGATTCCATAACAATATACACCTGAGCCCCATCAGGGGCCTAGCATAAGTACCTATGTTTCTCTGGCACTAGTTGCCAGAGTATTGGTTTACCTTTAGGTATACTTTGGTTCCAGTTGCTTAGAGTAGGTTT
>JARFYF010000036.1:31313804-31326908 GCA_030265395.1 Rhina ancylostomus
CACACACACACACACACACACACACACACACACTATCTTAAAGGAACCTCACTAATTGTAACCTAGTCCGTAACATAATGCATGAATGCAGAACGTGTATACATAAAATATTCACTATTTTACATGACTTAATCTCTGATGTGCAAGAATTTAAATCTGAGCAGTCTTACATGATTATTGGAGAGGAGCAAGTGGTGGTATGGAGCGAGGTGGGTCCTTGATCACACACCTCCAACTTACACCAGTTCCTGGAGACAAAGTACATTTAAAAATTTATATATGTTATATATAGGTTATATCTCCCCATTACAATAGCAAACAAACATTATTGATGCGCATGCACTAATTCCAAGTGTGATCAGTAAATTCAAGGCCAGAACATGTTTTAATCATTTGATAGATTTGCTATCAAAATCAGACAGTTTGGTTTGACTTACAGATACTGTAAGCTTAATAGGTCATACAAAATTAATAGAAAATGTTTGCAGAATCTTTGTAAAACTGTCTACATATTTCTGCAACCTGCTTATGTCTACAATCTGTGCATTTAAATATGATTTATAATGAAAATATATATTGCATTACTCAATCCCATGCTTTGTTTAGCAATATATTTAAAAGTTTATTGATAATAATCTTCAGTCACAGGATTTTATAGATGATCCCTCAACTATTTGGTTACCATTCTGTAAGTTCAAGTTACAAAATTAAATTTTAACAGTATCCTAATAACTCTAGGATGGTGTTTCAAACAGAACTCTTTGCCTGAAAACTGTTTGTAGCAATAGAGCTCTAATCTCTGGAATTCAGTAGAATACGCAGATCTCCAAAATGCTGCATCTGCTAAAAAATTCTGTTTTCCATAACATATGTTTTGCTCTTGTCACTGTATACATTTGTGTTCTTTTTTTGTTAAAGACCACTTCAGGATTAGACAATTACAAATTTCTCCTCTACTTTATGCCTGTCCCCTGCTCTTGGACGATTCACAGTTACTTGGGGTCTGTACTGCATAAACCTGACATCAGAAATCTATTTGCTGCAGACACTTACAGCACCAACTTCATGCAGTCATCTCCACTGCAAACCAAATTACATGTTTTGTTTTGAAGAGATAAAAGGATTCTTTATCAAACTGTCACTGAGCAAGCAATTGAAGCATTTGAAACAGAGACAAATTGTTGAGCAACTAGAAATTATACAAAAAGGAAAAAGACAAATATACATCACATGAAAGCAGAAGACAGTATTTGTGCAGGATCAAAAGAAGCTTACATCATACAAAGTGAATTTCCTATTCTTCATCTCAAAGAAAAATACATTAATAGTGTAATAACCTTAAATAAATACATAAATATTTGAGAAAGCATCTTGGAAGAGAGAAACAGAGGTAAGGTTTCCAGTTATTAACATTTCATCAGTTCTGATAAAGTGTTGTGAACTTGAACTATTAATGCTATTCCTCTCTTCATAGATGCTGGCTGACTTGTTGAGGATTCCCTTGTATTTTTATTTCAGGTTTTCAGGATTGTGCTTTTAAATTGCAATAAGTTTCTTCTGCTAAAAATGGAATTGCGCTCTCTGTTTTAAAATATCTGAATTAATGCAATCACTTGAAAATGATTATTGTTTATTACTTCTGCTTTCTTCAGCCAATGTAATCTCAAAATGCTTCTGCATCAACATTCAGTAGCATGACACTGTAGTCAATGATTGTCACTGGAGCGAGTCATCCTCACTCCTGCAATTAGCTCCACAAATCACATTTGGAGCCCCATTCTTAGAACACCCTAGACTGGAAAGGTTAAAGGTCTCTTATTCTGCAGAGTGCTTACATTTTAATTGCATTAGGAAAACAGGCAGAGAGGTCAACATCTGATATGGATGCCAGATATTTGTCTAAGATGATGTTTTACTGATAGGGTTTAGTTCTGGCACCAAAATCCAAACAATCCAAAGTTAGATTGATAAAACATAATATACATCAAATTCCAGTCAGTTAGAAACATGGTTTCTTTGGCAACTGATTTACAAATTTAATAAATGAATGGAAGCAAGTGAGGTAGAATTTGACACAGTAAGCCCGAAGGTGACCAAACAATGGTCGAGAGTGTGGTGGGGCAGAGGATGTCATAGTTTTGGAGTTGAAAGTAGACAGTCTTGGAATGAACAGAAGCTCATCTATAAATTTATTGTAAACATACATAGGTACATACAAAATTAGCACGGAAAGGCCAATCAGCCCTTCAGACCTGCTCTGCTATTCCATAATACCATGGCTGATCTGACTGTAACCCCATCTTTGCATTCCTTCCTCCTGGTAACCTTTCACCAACTTCCTTATCAAGAAACTCTAGACTTCTGCCTTTAAAATATCCAAGGACTCTGCTTCCACTGCCCTTTGGGGAAAAGTGTTCCAAAGACTTATGAGCCTCAGGGAAAAAAAAACCTCATCTGTCTTAAGTGGATGACCCCTAGTTCTAGATTCTCCCACAGGAGGAAATGTCCTCTCCACATTCACACAGTCAAGATCCCTCAGGATCCTAAGATGTTTCCATTTACTAATTTACAAATTAAGATAAAATTCTATTTCCATACCTACCTGGTAGCTGAACTGACTTGAAGAAAGAATGTAGAGAAATTTCATGTAAAACATTTTGTGCGTTTCTCCAGCTGTTGGGGAGTCTAATAGCCAGAGAGATAAACGTTATCATGCACACTGTCATTGAGGTGAGTGGACAGGCAATTATCAATCATCTCTTCAGCATGTTCTGTACATCAAACTCTAGAGCTATAGCATCATCGCTTATATCAAACAATCTGCTGGAGGAACTCGGCGGGTCGAGCAACAGCTATAGGAGGAAAGGAATTGTCACTGTTTCAGGTTGAAATCCTGCATCAGGACTGGAGCATATTTTTAACCTGAGACATCAACAATTCCTTTCCTCCCACAGATGTTGCTCGACCCGCTGAGTGCTTCCAGCAGATTGTTTCTTGCTCTGGTCTCTTGTGCCTCCATTGTTTATATCATGTTACCAACATCTCGCTTGGCAGCATTCACTGCTTCTAACTTGTCACCATCTCATCTGCATTAAGAAACTCCTTCCAATTTAATCTGGGGAAGACCACAGCCATTTCACTGTTCAACCATGCAAATTCAGTTCCCTGGTCTCAGTCTGGAGCTGAACTAATCCACTTGGAACCTTGTTGTATCATTAACCCTGAGAAGAGCTTCTGACTCCGGGTGCACTCTGTCATCTAATCTTCCTCCTTCCATCTGCAAAGCAATGACAGGTTGTTCAACATTTTCCCATTATCTCTGTGCATACGGGTCAACATTGTCTCCATCATGGTAGAGCCTCTGTTCTTAGTCTCATCCTTGTAAGTTGAAGCCTTGTAGGTCCTCAGGTGGATATGAGCAGTCCTGCAGCACTATTTTGAAGAAGAGCAGAATTACTATACCTGTGCCTGACCAATATGTACCCCATAATCAATGTTTGGAACTGATTGTATGTAAGAATACAGTGTCTATATTAACAGCCACATTTCCTACATTACAAGTAGCTACTTTAATTGACTGTTAAGTGCCTTGGGATGTCCTGAAAGGCACTATATAAATGCAAGCCTCTCATTGGCTAGGTTTAACACTTTTGTTCTGTATTATAAGGTGCATTCTGACATTTCTACACTGATAAAGGAAATATAAATGAGAAGTTCAATCGCATTTGTCTTGAGGTGTAGATAAAGCAGTGGAGGGCATTGTTTCCACAGTAAATGGCATATTCTACATGTCCATGTCTCAATTTAAAAGTACCGGATTCTGATACTGAAAAATATTAACAGTTTGAGGGAAATATTGATGCTTCTGGAGGTATTGGGCAACAATTCAGTGGGTATCTTTAACATAGTAAATACTTCCCAAGTCACGTTGTAGTAGTGTAATCAGATAAAAATGGACACCAATCCTAAGGAGGAAAACATTAGAACAAATGATCAGAGGGTTGGTCAAAACTGTTTGCTTCACATGAAACCTTTAAAGGAGAAAAGAGAAGCTGAGATTATAAGGGAGTTTAAGGCATGAAAAATTGAAAGAATGGCTATCCGCATAATAATCACAGAAATCGGAAAGCCAGAGCTGGAGGAATATAGAGTTCTGTGCAAGCTGTAAAACTGGGGGAGGTGATAGAGATAGGCAGTGGCCATGTATCCCCTCATGCCCAAAAATCTATCACTGACTGAACACCTTCACTCCACTGAACAGAGATGAAGAGTCTTTGACCTGAAATATTAACTCTCTCCACAGGTGCTGCCTGATCAGCCCCGTATTTCCAGGATTTTGTTTTTTGTTTATTTCACAGTGAACTGAGTGTTGTAGAACTGAGGGACCTAGGAGTACACGTACATGGTTCCCTGAAAGTCGTTGCACAAGTGGACAGGGTGGTGAAGAAGGCTTTTGGTACACCGGCCTTTATCAGTCAGGACATTGAGTATAGAAGTTGGGATTTTATGTTGCAGTTGGACAAAGACATTGGGGAGGACGCATTTCGGATATTATGTTCAGTTTTGGTCACCCTGCTACAGGTAAGATGCCACGAAGCTGGAAAGAGTGCAGAGGAGATTTATGAGGATGTTGCCAGGACTGAAGGGGCAGAGTCATGGAGGGAGGTAGAACAAGCTGGGACTTTATTCATTGGAGTATAGGAGAATGAGGGCTGATGTTATGGAGCTGTAGAAATTTTGAGGGGCATAGAAAGGGTGAATGTGCACAGTCTTTTTTCCTGGGTTTGAGGAATGCAGAACTAGAGGTTATAGGTTTAGGGTGAGTGAGGAGAGATTTAGTAGGAACCTGAGGGGTAATTTTTTCCACCCAGATGGTGGTACGTATATGGAATGAGCTGCAAGAGGAAGAGGCTGAGCCCGGTACATTAACAACATTTAAAATGCACTTGGACAGGTGCAAGGATAGGAAAGGTTTGGAGGGATATGGGCCAAATGTGGGCAAATGGGACTAGTTTGGATGGGAATCCTGGTTGGTGTGGAACAATTGGGCCAAAAGGCCTGTTTCCATGCTGTATAACTCTATCTCCACCATATGCAGTTATTTTTATTTCCCTTATCCTGAGTCTCTGCTCCCTTGTTCGAGACTTTGCAGCTAGAGAAAACAGCCTCTCACAATGTGGTCTGTTGGAATATTAATGTGCCCCATCCTGACATTTGCTTGGTGTACCTTAATTCCACTAATGAATTTAACTTCACAGCTTACACATAATAAATGTTGATGGAAGTATCTTAATCAACTCTCTGAACGTAATATTATCAGAGCAACCTTATCTCTGTTTATTTTGCTTGTCATGCATGTGGTCTTTTATTATATTTGTATTACATTTCTAGTTTTTCACTGCAACAAATATCTATGCTGATCGTTTTTGAAAACTAATTAATGCTTATTTTTATCCTTTTGTTAATTGATGAGCATTACTTCTGATTGGTTCCTTTGAGAGTACTATTTATGTTCAGTATTTGTTTGTGAGTGAAAACTTAGGGACCGTGCAGTGGTTTTGAATGATATATTTGCAATTATTTAATTCCTGTCCAAAATGCTTCAGAGATCAGTTGTTTTTACCTCTTCGGTCACTAATGTCATTGATCTTCCTTTCCAGCATTGAGCTTTCTCATTGGGGTGGAAGAGTGACACCGCTGGGAGAGCTGCTGCCTCACACCTCTGGAAACTTGGCTTCAATCCAGACTTCTGGAGTTTGCATGTTGTCCCTTCAACTGCATGGGTTTCCTTTGAGGTGCTCCAGTTCCTTTGCACATCCTAAAAACAGCAGCTGGTAGATTAGTTGGCTACAGTAAACTGTCCCTAGTGTGTAAGCACGTGGTAGAGTATTCGAGGAACTGATGAGGATGTGGAAAAAATGAAATGAAATTAGTTAAGGGTTCGTGTAAATGGATGTTTGTTGGTCACCATGGATTGGTGGGCTGAGAGCCTGTATGACTCTGAGTAAGCCACTCTTAGAGCTCCTTTCAAGCTCAGGTTTTGCTCTCCTGTTCTCTCAATGTTGTAACTGTTAAGAACCATCAGGTTCAGAAAGTAAATGGACATATTCCACCCCAGTTGTAATGCTGCGTCCTCACTCAGTTATCAACATTTGAATAAACCATCGTGTAGTTTGAGAAAATGTATGACTGGGGATAAAAAGTCCTTTCATCATGATACAATTCTGTCTATTCATGGTTAGCGATGTATTTACAGGTGTTATCAGATTGGCCTCCCTTATACGTGTCGCCAGATATTTAATTTTATTGCTATCAAATGAATTAAATGCCAGGATACCACAGGCAGCTGAGCAGATGCCATTCTTTCTGAGCACAAGACAAAGTCCTAGCCCTTATTCTCAGCTCTTCCTAATTGCTTTATTTCTTCAGCAAAATAATGCAGGCCACCTTTGGAGACAGAAACAGAGTTAACATTTTATATCTGAAGAATCCCAGATGCAAAACATTAACTGTTCCTCTTCCCACTGATTCTGACTGACCTGCTGAGCATTTCTAGCATTTTCTGTTTTACTTTCATTTTATTTTATGTTCATTTGTCTCCAGCATTTTCTGGTTGCACAAATAGTTGGCTGAAAAATTATGAAATGTCAAAGAGAATATTACTGATGTTAAAACATTTAAGATTCTGTATCATTACATCTCTGATAACTCGTTTAATGTATTATCTTAAATATATTTTTACATGAAAGTAGAGTGTTTTATATTTTGTTTTTATTCATTAGTGGGGACTTTTTTCCCCCTGGTATATTTGAAATATTTTGCCTTGTTTATGTAACCTGTCAGAAATTGAAAATGACTGCGGTAAATAAGATTTTGCTCTGGCTTGCCTGCATATTCAATCACAAGTTGAACAGTAAATTAGTAATTCATATCCAATTTAATCAGATGTTGCTCATCTGAGTTTATTTGGCTTTAATTGTTTGCTGTCATTATAAATCGGTTTATATGAGACTCCAGCAGAACATACTATAAGGAGCTTTACTGTGTTTTACACAGACTGCACACATTGCACACACTTGGTTCTCGATTACATGTAGAGTTCTTGTCAGTTAGAAACAGTCTGCAAGTTGCTATCAGTTAAGGTTAGTTTGTGTGCCCATTAAACACAGCATAGTTTGTGCCACAGAGATTTTGTTTTCATGGAGAACTGTGATCAAAAAGAACTTTTGGAAATTTAAACAATAACACTTCTGCAATTAAAACTGACCTTCATAACATAGGAAGTTAAAAAAGAGGTTAGCATGCATCTTAGAATGAGTGCACAAATGCATTTTATATTCCTCCAATTCATTACAGTACCACTTTTGACTAATATCTTAAGACAAAACATTGTTAAAGAAAAACAAATACTGCTGACAACTTTGAATGATATTCATTTAGTAATGTATTAAAAGTTTTTTGTAATGAAGACAATTTTCTTCCAAAATCTTCCTAATCACTGGGGAAGCCTGTAACAAAAAAATGGAGCAAAACTGTGTCCTAAACTGTCCCATGAGGTATGGGAGGGTTTCAGTGACTCATGCTGGTCTACTTGCATAATGCCATCAGTTTCATTGGAAAAGCCAGTTGCAGATTTGGAGCCTAAATACACCAAGAATAAAAATTTCCCTGAAGTATTCAATGGTCAACCAAATTCAACAACAAGATAATCTCAGGATTTTGCACTGGAACTAAGAACATTGCCAGGCAACCCAAATGAAAACTTCAAGATTATGAAGAATTATCAGAGTAAATTGTGAAATTGTTCCCATTGATTGATAAGACAATGATGATAGGGCAAACATTTAAGATATCAAAAGAATTAAGGGAGGGGATTTGTAAGAAAATCATCTATACAATGGCTGCAGAGGGAAATTCTCTGCCTAATACTTTAGCTGTACCACTCAATAAATTATTTCAAAAGGGAATTTTAAAATAGACAGCTCATGAGAAGAATGATATGATCAGAAGTGTGTGTTTGTATGTGTGTGTGAGATGTTTTTTTCTCCCGCTGTTATAAGACTATTGAATGGCTCCCTAGTACAATAAGATGGACTCTTGGCCTTATGTTCCACCCCATTATGACCTTGCACCTTATTGTCTACCTGCACTGAACTTTCTCTGCAGTGGTTACACTTTATTCTGCACTCCATTATTGTTTAACCTTGTACTACCCTCGATGGACTGCGTAATGAATTGATCTGTATGAACGGTCTGCAAGACATGTTTCTCACTGTACCTCAATACGTCTGACAATAATAAACAAATTCCAATTTTGCATAGATGCTGAGTTCCTCCAGCAGATTGTTTATTGCTCCAGATTCCAGCATCTGCAGTTTCTTGTGCCTCCATGTTTCAATCCTGAATCAGTCTTTGATTTCCTAAAAGTTGGCACCAAATTTTCAAATCAGGGAACATTACATCTGTTTGATACAACATGCAAAATATACAATTTCAAGCATCAGAAATGAAATAAGACTCCAATAGAATCAGAGATCTTTCAGCCCTTCAGGTACACAGTGGTGTTAGAATAGTAGTGCAGTTTATATTCTCAGTTAGTTTTGCTGCCTTCATCTTGTTTATCTTAATTTCTATTTTGAACACTGTGGATAACCTGACGTGATTGCTGTTAATAATTTTACACTTAAATTCTAATGGTCCTTGGTACGAAAGTATTTTGTTGTGACTCAGCTAACTGAGTAGTCATAGCCCTTCAAATCTCAGAGTGTGTCATGTGAAGTTAGCCACATAGGAGATTCATTTTTATTTCTAAATCAAAGGTTTTTGTAAGTAACTGCAAAATATAGAATTTATTAAGCTTTTGTGGACACTCTAATAAAGCACAGATTCCAAAGTCTCAAACATTTTTGATGACATCTTATTTTTGCATGGGATAACTGCCCATAACAACAGCGTGTTTGGTTTCATTTGGTGATCTTTTGATGTGATGCTTCATTTAAAATTTAGATAAGTTATGCATAACATTTATTAAATTTGAGTAGAGTTTGTACCCTAAGAATATGCAAGATTGTGCAGTTTACCCTCAATTCACAAGTAATTCCTGTTATGCGGTTAGAAATAAGCATTAAACTTGAAGCACTGAGGCTGTAATGTGACTGATTTTCTGAGAACATTAGAAATGGGAGCAGGAGTAGGCTATCTAGTCCTTTGAACCTGCTCCACTATTCATCAAGATCACAGCTGATCATCCACACAGCACTCTCCCCAAAATCCTTAACCCAAAACCTATTCTTTATTTTGAATGAGTGAGCCTTCATTGCCTGCTGGATTGAAAAATTCCGAAGGTTTACCACCTTTTGAGTGATGCATTTTTTTTGCCTCTGGTCTAAATGGCTTCCACCATTCTCCCCCATGGTCCTAGACTCCTCAGTCAGTGGAAACAGCCTGTCAAGCCCTTTAGAGGTTTGTCAAGTTTTGATTCTATTTCATCCAATTCATCTAAACTCCAGAAAATAAAATCCCAGTCTACTCAATCTCCCCTCATAAGGCAAACCTACCATCCCTGGAACAGGTCTTGTGAATCTTCAATGCCAAGGACATTCTTTCTTAGATAGGGAGTCCAAATCACCACACCAGTCTCACAAAGGGCTCTATACAATTGCAATAACATTTCCACACTCCTATAATCAAGGCACCTCATTACAGAGGCTAGCATACCATTTGCCCTTCTAATCCCTGTTGCATCTGCATGTTGGCCTTTACTGACTTGTGTACAAACACATCTAAGTCCCTTTGAGCAGTAACACTATCCAATCTCTAAATGTTCAACAAATACTTGCTTTTCTATAATGTTTACCAAAAAAGATGACCTTACATCATATTCCACCTACCACAAATTCGCCTACTTACTCAGCTTATCCATATTGTACTGAAGCATCTTTCAATCTTCTATACTTACAGTCCCACCCAATTTAGCATCATCAATAAACACAAAAATAATTCAAAGTCAAGTTTATTGTCAGATGCACAGTACATATATGCACAAGTGCAATGGAAAACTTGCTTGTAGCAGCATCACAGGCACATATCACAAGCAGTATTCACAAGAAAAACAGTTTAAACATAAATTGTACACTATTTTTTACAAGAAAGAACACAATTAGAACAAAAAAGTAAATAAAGTCCATGTCGGTGCAAAGTGATCAAAGTGGTCATGGTGTTGCTGAACTATAGTGATTGGAGTTGTGCCCGTTGGTTCAGGAACTGAATGGTTGAAGGGAAGCAGCTGTTCTTGAACCTGGTGGTGTGGGACTTCAGGCTTCTGTACCTCCTGCCCGATGGTAGCTGCGAGAAGATAGGACGGCCCAGATGGTGAGGATCTTTGATGATGGATTTTGCCTTCTTGAAGTAGTACCTCCTGTAGATAACCCAGGCGGTAGGGACGGATGTGCCTGTGATGTATTGGGCTGAGTCCACTACTCTCTGCAGCTTCTTACAATCCTACACATTCGAATTGCTGTACCAGTAAGTGATACAATGGCCATTTGGTCCCCTCAGCCAAATTGTTGATATACAACATGAATAGCTGGGGCTCTGCAGCACCCCAATATCCTACAAACCTGAGAAAGACCAGTTTATTACCACACTTTATTTCCTGTTTGATAAATAATTCTCCATCCATGTCAGCTCATTACCCCAAGATCCCATGCCCTCTAATCTTGTCGTCCAACTTCCTGCACAGATGCTGCCTGACTGGTTGTGCATTTGTTTTCATTACAGATTTCCAACACTTTGTTTAACTTTACGGCTGGTCTCAGTGAGAGTGCAATGATATCTCATTGTGGCTGGCTCAGGTGTTAACTGCTGTGCTGTGATCAAGAACTGCTGCTAACTACATGTTGCAGTTAATGGAACTGAATAACAGAAGGACAGTAAAAGCAGATCATAAAAATAAAGCTACTGGAACAGGTAAGAAAGTTGAGAAAACCGTCCATAATTTAACAAAAAGTAAAAGTGTAACACTATGTTCATGTGTACAACCAAGTAGAATGTGGATCATGTAACATCAGAGCTAGATACTGAATTTCAAGATGATAGTGATTTTTCTCAGTTAAGTGTATAATCCATGAAGGGCTTGTCCAGCGACCTGCAGTTGGCCCTCACTGTCCCCCTGAAGTCTCCTAATTCTTTTTCAAAGCATTATAATCACTGAAGCTCAGGATAAATCAAAGGCAAAAAGTTTCCATTGCACTTAAACAAATATTAGCAGCAATTCACAGTTTGAACGGGTCATTACTGAAGGATATTTTCACAGGACTTGTTGGGCATTTGTTCTTACTTCTCTAGCCAATTTGTCTCATTTAGTGAACCAAGGTCTACTGGGATACAGAAGCTCAACCCAAAATCAGAGATAGGCGTCTGACAAGGTAAAACAAAGCACAGAGATTAAAAACATGCTCTGGGCAGACAGGAGCCTAACTCTCCCTGTTAAAGATTACTCAGACTCCTTCTCTGGAATCCTGGCAGCAAACCAGTAGTCTAGCAATCTTGTGTAAATTATCTGAATTAACCCTTTATATGCAAATTGCTTAAAGCACAGCTCCATTGAATAACCTTTATTATAAAACTCTCTTAAACCAATCTTCAAACATACATTATATAATATTTTGATGGGTCCCATTTTAAAATTATATTTTCCCTTAAAAATGTAGCAATTTTCTGATCTTCATAATTAGCCACTTCAATATAATTTCCCTTCTGCCAAAACAGAAGTTGGGGTGTAAACTACTCTATTGTTTGCAATGTCGATGGTTTTTGCTCCCCCAGTGTGTTTCAACTAGCGTGTACATAAGAGAATGTCCTGTGTTTTGCATATGGTAGATGGACACAGAACTGAAAAATGTTGTGTGAGAATGAGCACAGGTTCTGAAGGAGTTAAAATTCAGTACCATTATAGGGTGACTCAGGGGATATTGAAAGTCACAGGTGAAGCATGAATGATTTAAACATTGCTCATAAGGTGAATTAATGTATCCAGTAATCTGTGTATAATCAATCCGATTTTATTTGTACAGCTTGTAATTTGCTCAGCTTACATACATGGTTACTGACATTTTATTGCAAGCTCTACTGTGAAAATTAGTATCTAATTACCAAAGCACTTTCACTTGCACATGTGTCTTCCTGCCATTTTTGTCAACTGAATTGAAGTGGAAGCATGAAGTGGATTCTAGTGCAGGCTAATATATCAACTTTGAAGTAACGTTGGCCTCTCCACTGGGCAATGGACAAAAACATGCACTGAGGAAAGTGGGATATCTGAGCTTCTGTTTAATCAGGGCTTTTTCTTAATGAAATGTATACATAACAGAAAAGGATAAATCTGGAAAAACTTTAATATTTTAACTGTTAATATTAAATAAAGTAACTTTTGTAAACATTGGAAATGTATTTAACTTCTACTTTTAAGATTCAGAATCAAACATTCTCAGTTCAGGTTCACAGAAAAAATTTAAGAAAAATGAAATGGAAACTGGCCATTCTAACCAGCAAGCTTATAATGAGCTGCAGGGAAATATGTTGTCTTACAACTACTAGACACTTACATGTTTTACATACACACATGCACACACACAAGACACACACACACACACACACACTTCAAGCGCATTGCATCAGTTCATATGTTTTTTAAAACAATTTTGGAAAAGGTTAGTGTGATTTTCTAACCTTTGAATTAGTTAATATTTAGAGACTCCAGCTAGGAATGTCTTCAAGGGGGATCTGAATTGTGAAGGATTTCACTCCCTCCAGTAACTACCCATGAATAATTGGAAATGAATCAAATCTAGCCATATTACAAAATGGAATATATAATACACCATTTAACACAAAGTTTCCTGCCGTCACCAAGATATGATGATTTTCCAACATATAAAAGCCTGCAACCAATTGACCTTAAAACATACTTTTATTTTCTTACATTTCACTGTAAATGGTAATTACTCATTGTCCTTGTAATAATAGGAATTAGTAATGACTACTGATAGAATTTGCAAGTCCAATGTACAATTATCAGATTACTTAATTTTAAATTAGATTCTA
>JARFYF010000036.1:31369384-31381372 GCA_030265395.1 Rhina ancylostomus
AACTGGGCTGATCTGTCCAGTGTAGATCGAAGCTCCTTGAACGTTGATAGAGCTGCACAATAATCCATCACTGTCCTGATATGCCTTGAAGATAATAGTAAAGAATTTTGGCATCAGATAGTATACCACTGCTAGCAGAACAAAAGAAAAACTTATAGAACTGGCGTGAACTGTACAATGATATCACATTGGCTGAAGCAGCCTGATGTGAACCACTTGATGTTTTCCAGAAAGCTGAAAAATTCAGCAAGACTACAAGGAATCAATTCTTCTTGATGGTTCGAAAGCAGCAACCAAAGAGTATACTTGTAATAATATAGCCCCTTATGATGCATCAAAAGTAATGGATTATTTTTGAAGTATAGGCATGGCTGTTAAGTAACACAGTTTGTGAAGCCCAGTTTATGCTCAACACATTTCCATCAAAGAAATTAAGTGTGAGTATTAGCTAGAGCATCAGGATAACTTTCTGCTCCTTTTCAAAAAGTACCTTGGATTTTTATTGATAAAGTGTAAATAGGCAAGGTTTTGATGCACAATCTACAGTAGGCACTGAACACAATGCATTTGTAAAATCAAGAGCTCTTGTAGAATGACTTAAACCTGTAGGCTTCCAAGCCACCTCTAGCCAAAATGAGTGAACTCTGAAAGTCACATCTTCAGAGGATCAGATTCACCTTAATATGTTTTTTATGACTGAAACTGAAGAGGCTTTCATGCAAATTTACTACACAAGCATTTTTATGTGGAAGTAACAATTTGTTCCAAGTGTGGCCAAGCCCATGGGGTTAGAAGATGCTGGGAAATTCCAGCAGTTTCATGGTGATCTGTTTGCATTTCTCAATACAAATGCTACAAAGCTTGGGGTTCCTGCACAAACATGGAACTTATTAACTTGCTGGCCATTCTTTGTTGATAATTCTCTGTTTGGTCTTGGAATGCAAACCTACTGCAGTTTCACCATTCATTAGGAAGTATGCCCAACTAATCTGTACCAGTTAGACCTTGCACAAGAATGAGTCTGTTCATTTCAATGTAAAGGAAATTCATTCAGTACAAAGTGATTGACTATTTTAATAATTTTCATTTACAAAAATGTTCTTTTTCAAAAATTTATAAATAATGTTTTTAAATTTCTTCACATTTTTGTTTTTGAAATTCAGTAACATTTGGAAGCACTTCTAAACCTTGATATCTTTGACAGTTGGCTAAGCCTCAGAATGTCAAAGTTCATTTCTGCTCTTTGTGGGTGACCATTACATCATACAAGGTCCTGCATCCACATTTTGAATCAAGAAGGCTTTGGGCAGCAAGTTGATACACGTGGACTCAGGAAAAGCAAGTCCATGTCTACCATACGGATCACCACAAATGTGGGTGGCTCACTTTTGACAGCAAATTTTGGTCCAAAGTGTAATGTAATTATAATATATTATTCCATTCAAAAATCTAAATAAGTATATTGAAGCAGTGGATGCATATTGAAGTTTGAGATAGAAATATGTTTTGGACAAGACAGGAATCAAAGTTATGATGATCAGGCAAGAAAATGGATTTGGGGCCAAGGGTCAAATCAGCCAGTACTGAATGGTGCAACTGGGGCTGTTGCATTTTTTGGTTCTTTTCCTTTTTCTCAATCAATTCATGAATTTACATGAGAATTTTTAAAAAATTCTTTTAATATCGAATTTTTTCAAATATTTCTAAATATTTCAAATCACTGGAGACGTTCAGATAGAGTGGAAAAGACATTAACTTTCAAGAGACCATCATGAGGGTCCAGAGCAGTGCCTCAGGATCCACATCTTGGGACTGTTCACTGCTCACAGACCACTCTGTTTTGCAGGATGTCTGCAGCTGTCGTGCTTCCAGGAAACTGGGAGCTGTGTGGCTGCTAAACTTTAGTGCGATTGAATGGGATGAATCCCACAAGAGGCAAATATGCAAGGTATGGTCTGGGTCCAAAACAAACCAGCCAAATGTGATCAGTTTGTTCAGAATGCAAGTAAACATTGAAAACTTAACATCCTACATTTATATAGTCCCTTAAATGTTCCAAAAAATGTATGGAGATATTGAAATAATTCAAGAGCTATTGAAAGTATTCAAGAGCTTAGACTTACAACGAAGACTAATGCAAGTTTGAGGAACACTTCATCTTCCATCTGAGCACATTTCAACCTTCCAAACAATATCGAATCTTACAATCTTGGATAACTCACTCTTTCTGTCACTATCAGTCTGGCCATTTCTGCTCAGTATTTTGGCTCAGGTTTTCCTTATTCTGTTCATATAGTTTGGCCTGCTGAGCATGTCCCACAGCCTGACCATTCACAACACATTACACAGACAAAGAAGCATAACATGTTTTATCTACCCCCACTTTCCCATTTGTTCACTCTATAAGAGATATTCTCTTTGTTCTACCCATTCCTCCCTCACCTTCTATCCTACAGAAAACTAATGTTTTTCTCTTTCCCAGTTCTAACAAAGGGTCCCAGACCTGAAACATTAATCGTTTCCCTTTCCACAGATACTGCCTGACTTGCTGAGTATTTCCAACATTTTCAGAGAGAGCGAGAGAGCTTTAACAAAGGCAGTTTCCATTTACCAGTTCTGGATTGAATTGTCTATTGAGTTTTCTGTGTTGATATGACTGGTCATAGAAGTGAAAGTCAAAGGATATGAAAGAGAATAACCCAGGAATGGACACTGATTAGGTTCTACTGAACACTACAGCATATTTGGGTTTGATCATTGTTCAGTGTGGTCTCTAGTACTCATACATTGTAAAATGTTGTAATGAAATTTGTGTATGGAATTAGATTCACAATTGTACTGTATTTTGTCCTGCAGGTACCACGCCCACTGGCCATGAAGAAGGAAAGCATCCAGACAAGAAAAAGGAAACCTAAGAATGTTAACAAATCCAAAGGTTCCTCAGGTGCTTGAGTATTCCTGCTATCATTTTCATTGCTTTGCACCTTTTTCCATTCTCTTGTGCTAACCTTCAAGTGTGTTTTGAGTGGTAACTGGGCAGAATGCTCATAGTCAAGGTAATGCTTCCAGCCAGAACCAATGCTTTGCCTCCTGAAGACATACAATCAAGGTTGGTGCAGGAGGTACCTTAGCACCAGGCTACTGCATAGATCTCCCCAAAACAATAATGTCACAAAAGTTATTCAAGTTCATTCATCTGTCAAGGTGCACAAGCAACAGTGGTTATCCTTCATCCTTCTTGCCTTATCGGTTTGCTTTTCATTACATTTGAGGTAATGCATGTGTACTAAAGGAATCTCATGCTTCCAGATGAACACTGCCTCTTCCAAGTACAGGCAAGCGACCGACTTACTTCCCTAAAGGAGAAATCATATAAATACTCCAAGATAGAAAATGGAAATAGCATGCAGTCAGCCAGACAGTTACAAAGTTATTGAAAAGTAGAGAGAAAAATGAACAGGAATGTTTGATGATCAAAGAATTAAAGAGCTTGCGTTCATATGACATGCATTTAAGATAAAGTTGGAATGCTTTATAACATGCTGAATGAAACAAAGCAACAGAAAGGAGATGGATATTAAACATCACTCAAAAATTTCAATCAAACTAATGATGAGTATTTTCATACTTTAATATTACAAAAAATATCCTATATGTGTGGAAACAGATTTTTTCTAAAACACTGCACGATTGGCCAATGGCAGATTTTAATTCATTGCTCCTGGGAACCACGACTGTACCATCAGGCACCCAGCTGTATTCTTATACTTGTGATAAATTTGAAAGCCTGTATCCACCACCTCATGAATCACAAGTTGTAGATGGAAATTTTATTGACATGAGATGATAAAATGCTAATTTATTATAATATGTCATCCATGAATATAATTAATAACCTTTGGTCAGAATGCTAAATATGCTAGATCTCCAATTAATGCTGCTGCTCAGGGAATTTCCAGTTGTCAGTTTAAAAATTGTGCCAGAGCTACAATAGTGCAAAGACCATCTTGTCACTGCTCAGGTGAACATGCAAATTAAGAGCAGGAGTAGGTCACCCAGCCTTCCAAGCCCCTCATCAATGGCTAGTCTGATGTAAATCCCAACACTTCGGTTATGTCTCCTTCCTGTAACCTCTTGCCTTTCAAGAATCTTTCTGTAAAAATATGCAAAGATTCTGCTTCCACTATTCCTTGAGAAAGAGGCTTCTAAGTGTTCACAACCATGAGAGAAAAGGTTTTGCCTGATCTCCGTCTTGTATTTTAAACAGTGACCCCTAGTTCTAGACTGTCCCACAGGAGAAAATATCTTCAATACATCCACCCTAAGAGGACCCCTTAGGATATTGTATGTTTCAATCAATTCCCCTTTGTCTTCTGAAGGCCAGGAGGTTCGAAGCCTTGTCTGTCCAAGCTTTCACCATAAGACAACCCACCCATGCTGGATATCAGTCCAGTAAATCTTATCTGAACTGCTTCCAATGGATTTACATCCATGCTGAAATAAGGAGGCCAATATTGTACACAACACATCATTTGTGGACTCACCAAGCTCGATCTAACTGAAGCAGAACCTTTCAACCTTTATATTCAAGCCCCTAGCAACAAGCAATAACATTATTAGCTTAGGACCAGGCAGCGTGATGCCTCCCAGCTGGACTAAGTTCGATCTTGACCTTGGGTGCTGTCCATGTAAAGTTTGCACATTCTCAGTGTGACTGTGCAAGGTTCCTCCCACACCCAAAAGATGTGCTGGTAGGAGAACTGGCAAGTGTAAATTACTCTGTAGCACAGAAAAGTAGCAAAAGGATCAAAGGGGAGTTGATGGGCCTGTAAGAAAGGAAATAAGGAGGTGTAGTGGGACTCGGGGGATTGCTTTGCTGGGAGTTGTCATAGACCTGATGGACCAAATAGCCTCCAGTGTCAGAAGCAAGTTAACTTTCCTGATTACATGCACAATGACTTCTTGCAAGTTGTGCACAACCTGAGCCACAACAAGTGGGGCCTGGGTCATGCTGAGCAGAGCTGGGAGTGTTGAGTAGACTTACACACTGAATCAGTGAGGCCGGCTGACAGCCACTCTTCTAGTGCCTGCTCACTCTCCCATCACAGCTGTTTCTGTGATCCTCTCCCACACACGATCTTTTGTTAAATTCCAGCTTACGAACAGTTGTCAGGAACAGAACCCCATCATAACATGGGGACTGCCTCAATGTCCTCTTTGCAACTCACTTTCTTATCCAGCTTTTTGGTGTCTGTAGCTTAGCCTCCATACATCCAGAGCCTTCAACCAAGTCAGTTACATAAATTGCAAAACTGGAGGCTCCAGCACCAGTCTTTATGGTACATCATTCATTACATGATGCCAACCAGATAAAAGCCATTTATTTCTGCTCTGTTTCCTGTTAGCCAACCAATCTACATTATTATATTTCCTCCTTTTATTTTTTCACAATAACCTTATCAAATGCCTTCTGGAATCCAAGTGTATTACATCCACTGGTTCCCCTTTATCCATAGCACATGTTACTTCTTCAAATAACTTCAATAATTTACTCAGCACTGATCCCCTTCACAAAGCAATATCAACTTTGCCAAATTACTTCGGATTTTTTGCCCCAAGTGCCTCGGTACAATGTCTTTACTAATATTTTCTAACGTTTTTCCTGTGACAGATGTTAAGCCAACTGACCTGCAGTTTTCTGCTTACTGTCTCCCTTTTTAAATAAAGGAGTTCTCTTTTTTGCAATCTTTAAATCGAGGCAAGTTTGGGAGATTAAGACCAATGCAACCAAGTATATGACAAGCTACTTTTTAAAGACCCTTAGATGAAGTCCCTTTGGACCCAGACACTTGTCAGCCTGCACTTACAGTTCCAATGATTTCAATTTTCCCCAAGTTCTTTCCTCCCAATTCAACATTTAGAGTGCCCTTTCTACAATGCTACTTGTGTCCTCTTATAGTCAAGACCAGTGGAAAACACCCAAAATAAAATATTGACAGAAATTCTTGCTATCTGCTTTTATAGTTCTGGCAAACTTTGTCATCAACTTAAATTTTTTCTTGCATCTTGACTCATCAATTCCTTAACGTAATTTGCCAGTTCACTTTGGCTTGCCTTTAAGTAAAATTCTGATTTTGGGCTCATTCTTCTCTCCCTC
Organism: Rhina ancylostomus; assembly: GCA_030265395.1. Taxonomy (NCBI): domain Eukaryota; kingdom Metazoa; phylum Chordata; class Chondrichthyes; order Rhinopristiformes; family Rhinidae; genus Rhina; species Rhina ancylostomus. Next base: position 31,375,542 of record JARFYF010000036.1, read on the forward strand.
AAGCTGAATGTAAAATTAAATTTTGTTATAAACATAGAACAGTACAGCACAGAACAGGTCCTTCAGCCCACAACGTTGTGCCAACATAGCTAATCCCTCCTACCTACAGAATGCCCATATCCCTCTATTTTCCTCTCATTCATGTGTCTATCCAAATCCCTCTTAAAAGGCCCCAATGAATTTGCCTCCACCACCCTTTCAGGGAACATATTCCAGGCATTCACTCACTGAGTAAAAAAGGTATCCCTCATGTCTGTTCTGAACCTACCCCTCTCGCCTTATATACATGCCCTGATCAATGCTACCTAAAAGTGTCTTCACTGGAATTCATTAATTAATCCTGCTATGTTGCACAGTATCAGGGCTAGTATCTGCTTTCTTGGTGGCTCTAGAATATGTTGTTCTGAGAAACTATCCCAAAGTCACTATGATCTCTTCATCTAGGTGACATTTTCTATCTGATTTTTTTAGTCTATTGTTGATTGAAGTCCGTAAATGATTATCATCATACCTTTCTGACAAGCTCCCATTATTTCATCCTTAGTACACTGTCCTACGATATGGTTACTGTCAGGGGGTATGTACACAACACCCACATGTGATTTTGTGTCCTTGTTATTTCTGATCACCACCCAACCCCCTTTGTGTCCTAATTTCCTGAACTTAGGACATCCCTGTTGCACTAAAGCCATCAGTAATTAACAGACCCATTCCTCCACTACTTCTCCTCGCTCCAGTCCTTCCTAAATGTCATACTTTCTTCAATATGCTGGCCTCTTAATCTTCAGATCATATTTCAATTTGCACTCAGTTCATCTGTTTTGTTTTGAGTGCCACATTCAATCAGATTTAGAACCTCTAGTTTTATCCTCATTATTTATATCTACCAGCCTTGCTCTGTTGAACTGCTATTAGATTTGCACTCTTGATCCCCTCCCATCACAGTTTATCATTTCCCTCACTAATAGCTTTCTCTCTAGCCTTGTCTCTTTGATTTACCAATCTTCCCAACTTTGATCCCTTGCGCCCACTATTTAGTTTAAAATCCTCTCCACTTCTCCAGTCCATGGAGCATTTTATCCCCTCACCCTCTCTCTGCTTTCCACAAGCACTGCTCTCTCCGTGATTCCATTGTCCACTCGTCCCTCCCCACTGATAACCTCCCCGGCACTTAGGCCTGCAACCACATCAAGTGCTACACCTGTCCCTACACCTCCTCTCACCACCATTCAGGGTCCCAGACAATCCTTCCAGGTGAGGCAGTGCAGAGTGGGTGACTGCTTTGTCGAGCACCTTCGGTCCGTCCGCCACAGCAGCCAGGACCTCCCAATGGCCACCCACTTCAGTTCCACATCCCACTCGCAGACTGACATGTCTATCCATGGCCTCCTCAACTGTCCTGTTAAGGCCAGACACAAGTTGGAGGAAAAACATATTATATTCTGCCATGGGAGTTTCCAACCTGATGGCCTCAACATCGATTTTTCGAACTTCCGGTAACCCCACCCCTTCTTTTTCTCTTTCGTCCCCACCCCCCTGCCTTTGTCTTCCCTTATTCCTGTGGCTCCCTTCCACCACCTTGATGACCTGCTCATCTCCTCTCCTCCCCTCCTCCATCCTTTGTTTCATGGGCCACTGCCCTCTCCTACCAGATTCCTTCTTCTTCAGCCCTTTGCCTCTTCTACCCTATCCATCACCTCTCAGCTTATTACATCTTACCNNNNTCTCATCTGATCTCACCTATCCCCTGCCTGCGTGTGCTCCTCCCCCACCTTCTTATTTCGGCTTCTGCCCTCTTCCTTTCCAGTCCTGATGAAGGGTCTCGACCCGAAATGTCGACGGTTTATTTCCCTCCATAGTTGCTGCCTGACCTGCTGAGTTCCTCCAGCACATTTTGTGTATTGCTCCAGGTACCAAGATCTGCAGAATTTATTGTGTCAGCATTTTATTCTCACGCAGTTTAGTGGGTTAAAAATAATTTAACAATCTGAATTATATGTTATATTTCCAGATTGGTCTTGCCACCAGTACTTTGGCTTCCTGAAACAGAAGGAAGGTTGTTGACTGAGGTTTTATGAAACACAAAATCTGTGTTGAGGCTTAATGAAGCACTGAAGAGAGTGCAGTATCATTGCAATTACAGCCTGCCCAAGATTCCTACTTAAAACAAAACCAAAAAAACTAATCTGTTTTGCTGCATACTGTGGAGATGAGCATCAAAATAAAAATCATTAGCAGAGGAAAACGTTTCCACAGTTGATAAAAGAAAATTGGACACTGATGCAAAACTGGAGGCACATTTACCATCAGTCCATTATGTACCTTCGCGACTTCTGTTAACTTACTGTAGAGATACCAGTTCTTTGTGTATCAGTGACTCAGATTTCAACAAACAAATGAGATTATCTTGGACATTTGTCATACTGTTCAGAAGCTGAATAATTAACAAGTTCTGTTCTCTTTCAGGTACAACTTCAGGAACTAATTCCCCATCTTCTATATCAAACTCTGAAAATGCATCAACTATTAAAACTGAATCGGATTTGGCCTCATCTCCATATGCTGGACAAACAGTGGTGTCTGTCTCTCAGGTAAAGTACAAGAACACGCAACATCTTTTTGTTTGCATTCAAACCATATACTAACCTCTGAGAATATTGAGATAAACAGCTGACACAGTGGTTATAGAGAAGTTAAAATAATATTGGAATTCCATTGATTCTTCATGAATGTTATTGGACAATTATTTTATGTACTAATTTAGCTTGACATTTTTGAGTAAATGTAATTGAAATAGTTAACCCTGAATACAGGTCCTCCCCAAGCTGTGACATGATTCTGTTGCTGTGAACTATTCATAATCCAAATAGTTCGCAAGTTGGAAATGCGGCCACAGAGTTCCCACATAGCAGAAGAGCCTGCTGTAGCCAGCAACCCATACCGCTGGTCTCTCAGCCACTTGTTTGTATATATGGGCTGTACATAAGTCAGATGTTCATAAGCTAGGGGGGACCTGTAATAATTTTTATTACAGTTAAATAATAAACAGTGCATTAAAATATCAGTATATTATAAATTGTTTATTGTTAAGCAATTGGAATAAGTTTAGTGATTCTTATTTCTGTAGGCACCACCCACATCAATGATAAGTCGTGAAGATTTGAATCCAGGTCCTTCACAGTTGAAATATGTAACCGAAGATTATTCTTATACCTCAGCCACTGTGATCCCACAGACTGGAGTTAATGTTCCACTCAGACAAGACTCTTGGTGTGCCTTGGCGCTGGCATAAATTACAGTCGTTTTTGCAGCTTTTCTGCTTCTGTCATTGAGTGGATAATCCAAATACCCTAAGGAATTGAAAGAAATAACGTGAACCCAGGTATTTGTATTGTGTATTTCTAATTGGTGAAATGCTACAAAAACGTACATATCTGAACATCCCAGCCAACACTTTTATTTCCTTATCTGGGTACAAGCCTTATTTGTGAATCAATAAATTCCAACATCCCTGGCAACAAGCGATCAAGTGAAACGTATGCTGTTCATCTCAAAACTATGAATGAAATCAAAACCATTTTAAAGTGACTTCTTGTAAACTATTTGTGAGTGCAATTAATTTCATTAGATCGGTAATAACAACTGATCCTGTTAGGCTAAATAACTTAATAATTTAAAAGGGAAGTGTGAACAGAAATTATTGTATGTTATGTTGAAATATTGGTTCTTTCAGTGGACAGATATTTCACATCTGCTTTGAATATTTTAATGTTATACTAAGGTGCAGTCAGTTCCTTCTTTGTTATAGAACTTTTAAAATACTTTGCCTTTTTGAAAAAAGATGAATTCATTCATCTATAATCTATAAATATATATAAACAAAATCAAGGCTTCCATTCTCTACATGGGAATATTCACAGATTGTTAATGGGAAAATAGGACTGAGCAGCAATTGGCATGTAAAATATGTTGTAGAAAGGTTATTATAACAATGCTAATGTTTTGCATATTCAAAAAAATACAGATGCTCTATTTACCTTTGAGACACTGTTGTAAATACAATATAATAACAACACAGTTTTCATCAATCATTATGCAAGAGCTAAACTGGGAAGCAAACTAGGAAACAGATGTTTACTGTGCATTTGTTAACTTACAAGTTGAACTCTGAGGTACAATGGAGAAATCACTCTAAGCCATAGAAAATCTATAAGTACACGAGATACCTCAAAAGAAATTAAGAGTCATTCTCCATTAATGATTATTTGTATAAAAATCACATTTTTGATTCTTACTTCATATCTAATGGTTTATTCAGAATATTTATTAGTTAAATGAAATTTGTACAAACCAATTATGCCATTAAATCAATGGCAAACATTGCATTATCAGCTTTATATAACTGGTGCTAATAAACAGAAATCAGAGATATTGTTTTCCCTTCAATTTACTAGACATGTTGAACTGTAGAAAGAACTGGGTATCAATCCGAGAATTAAATGATGGCAAAACATTAAATTAAAATATGTGTTCTCTTAGGTTACAGATGAATGATATGTATTTTTAATTATGCAAAATATGGCACTTAATTGCTATATACCATTACAAATTACCAACCACATGAATGAACTGTAACTGCAAAGAATGAGATGATTAGTTTTAGAAAATACATTAAGTGATCTGAACATCACAGTATGACTCCTGTTATTGATCTTCAATTTACTGACTGTATCACACATTTTTATACATTTATCTAGAGTATTGTGCACATTTCAGACCTCTAATTAGTTTATGATTGATATGGACAAGAAAATGATTACTTTCAGTACTTTTGCTGTCAAATGTTTCATCCTTACAAGGTTGACAATAAATACAAATAATTTACTGAATTCTGTTTGGTGTTACATATTGAATATTACTTGTACATTTGCCTTCTTTGCATTCTTTGTGCATTGTATTGGACATACATCTCAAGATTAATGATCAGCTAATTTTCTGTATGAACAATTATATCAACAGTGGCACTGAACAAGGTAAGTGAATTTTTAAACAATTGTTTGATTCAGGATTTTTTTTAAATTCTGAATTCCTTTCAAATCTTTCCCAGAATTTATTGTTATCTATTTGAAATTAGATTTCAACAATAACCACACCAAGCAACAGACTTCCATCACAGAACAGGAAATACTTTCTGTACTGCCCTGGCTTTTGCCAATGATGTGGCCTTTGTGAATGATTTTCACAAGGGCATGTCCGCAGATCTCAACGTCTTAGAGTTTTTGCAAGAAAACTGGCCTTGAGGTGAACCTCAGTAAGACTGCCCAAGTTTTTATGACTTATAAAAACAAAAGTTTCATTTTTAACTCCATCAATACTTGGCTCTACAATGAGGGCAAGATCAGTTTTATTAGTCCTGGAGATTGGGAAAAGTACGGTGCCAGGATTGGTTGTTCACCCAATGATTAAAATAGCAAACTTGAGGGATGGGGTAGAGGTCTCCTTAGGGCAAGGCTTAAGCCTAACCAAAAGGCTGTGATTTTTAAAACCTACATTAGATAATAAAAACAAAGTGTCTTTGTTAGTCACATATACATCGAAACACACAGTGAAATGTATCTTTTTTGCGTAGAATGTTCTGGGGGCAGCCCGCAAGTGTCGCCACACTTCTGGCGCCAACATAGTATGCCCACAACTTCTTAGAGCCAAGGAGACTTCTACCCCATCAAGGTGTTTTTCCCAATTTCCAGGACAAATAAAACTGATCTTGCCCTTATTGTAGAGCCAAGTATTCATGGAGTTAAAAATGAAAGTTTTGTTTTTAAAAGTCATAA
>JARFYF010000036.1:31384192-31396596 GCA_030265395.1 Rhina ancylostomus
CTGTTGAGCCAAAGGGTAGAGGTTTTTAAAACCGACGTCCTCCCTCAGTTTTACTACTCCTTGATTTTAAATGAAGCCTTACAGAATGTTTTAGTCAAACTTGATGCAGCAATTAGAGGCTTCAATTGAAGAGTCTCTACACCTCCCCAAGAGTGTGAAAAACAGTTTGTTTTATTCTAAGATCAGGATTCCAGTTTATTGATCCCCAAACTGGAAACTCGGATCCCCCACATCTATTATAAGGAAATACACTGATTTTAAGAAATCAGTTTCCAGTTTGCGGGTATCAATGTGGATTCAGTCATTGAGAAATAAAAACTGAATTGCCTCAATGCCACGTGCTACTTAGAAGAGGCCAGCAAGATCAAGGTCAGTGTAGGGAGGAACAACTGGAGGGATATTGAGTTCGACCACAGGAGCGGGCTGGGCCACGAGGGAATGGGGTTCATTATTACAAATGAATTCCAATCCCAAAGCTGGATAAGGTTTATTTTACACCCTTTAAACAGAATATATTGCAGCCCTGCTCTTGTGGGTGAACTCATACCCAGTCAGGAATACATTGGCCTCGGCCAAACCAAGTATTGATAGGATGTAGAGGAGATGTGGGTTGGCCAGGGAAACTTGAGCCATGTTTCCAGTATCTATTTTGTAGTAAAACAGCCACGGATACATTGGCACAATAAGGTTTTAAGATATTTTATGTTCTAGAGGTACTGCGGCCGGTTTTAATATTTTTAAAGAACAAAGATTTTTAAGATCAAGATGGACACACCTGGATCCCGGATGTTTTTGTTAAAGGAGGAAGAGCAGCACTGGTGGATGTTTCCATCCACTTTGTAAACAACTCCGGGTCCCTGGGTATCGTGTTTACCGAGAAATCAAGCAAGTATCTTCATTTGGAATCTACCACGTAGGACAATTTGGATGTTGTCACAGTCAAATTCCTTGGCTTTATCATCAGCACCAGGGTGATATGGTTCTCAGAGAACTCCAAGGTCCTGGACTTTTTTAGGCAGCCATCAGGTATAAAACTTTTAGTTCACGGACTATGCTGCTATGATAGGAACCATTAACGTCTTAAGATTTTTTATGGATGGTTAGTTTTCAAATTTTTAAGTGTGCTTTTTCAGGTATATATATCGTAGATTGGCGTGTGTTTAATCTTTTAGTGGGTTGGTTTTAACTTTTGTGTTCTCATGGTTTTAATTTTTTGTATTGTTATTTGTAATTTTGTTATATTTGTAATATCGTTATAAGCAACTTTAGGTTTTTTTGCTCAACACATCACATGATGATAATATGGTAACTAACATTGTGAATGGGCAGAGCACTAGCTCTGCACTTTTAGGTGGCATCCAATCAGTATGACTCATTTTGTTTTTAAATTTTATTTTTATCCCTTGGCTGGTTTTAAGATCTTGTTGGTAGTGGCTATTTCAAGTAGATGACCTACTTAAAAAGTTAGAATAGAGGACAATTAATTTGTCTCGGTCACAAGACAAATTAATCCCATGAATGATGAAAGTCAGTGTGCCAAAAAACCTCCTTCGCCACCCCGTCTACCTATTACGCCACTTTCAGGGAACTATGTACTTGTACTCTTTGGTCCCTCTGTTCTACAACACTGCCAGGACCCTATCATTCATTATGAAAGGTCTATGCTGGTTTGACTTCCCAAAATACAACCTGTTGCACTTATCCAAATTAAACTCCATTTGCCATTCCTCAGCCCACTTACCCAGCTGATCAAGATCCTGCTGTAATTCTTGATAATCTTCTTCACTGTTTACAATATAACCTTTTTTAGTGTTATCTGCAAACTTACTTACCATGCCTCATACATTCTCATCCAAATCATCGATGTAGAAGACAATAACCAGTGGGCCCAGCACCAACCCCCAAGGCACACCATTAGTCACATGCCTCCTGTCCAATAAACAACCTGCCACCATTACCCTTTGCTTCCTACCATCAAGTCAGTTCTATCTCCAGTTAGCAAGCTCTCCCTGGATCCCTTTCAGAGCAGCTTACAATGTGGAACCTTATCAAAGGCCTTGCTGAAGTCCATGTAGACTACATCTACTACCCTGCCCTCATCAACCTTCTTTGGGTTTTTTTTAATGGTAAACTATTATTCAGCATATCTGACCTTCACCCTTATTTGGTAAAACAAAAATAAAAATAATGACTTAAGTAAAAACAGAAACTGCTGATGCCAGGTGATCAACACAAAATGTTTGTTTCTTTCTCCACAGGTGCTGCCCGGCCTGCTGAGTGTTTCCAGAATTTTCTATTTCCATTGTACATTTCAAGCACCTGCAGTTCTTTATTTTTATAGGCAGTGACTTAGATTCCTTATCTTTACTTTGCCTTTCATTATCAGAATATTGCCACGCATATTATAAGATTTCATTCCAGGTCTCTCATCAGGGTCATCTAGTCTCCCACTCTGGCTTGTGCTTCCTGAACTCACTTTGGCAGAGCAAACTCACAGTCAGTAATCACCAAATCATTGGAGTATTTTTGGCATTTAACCAGTTCCTGCTGATATTTCCCCATTTTCATCTGTGAAACAAAAGAATCCTGGTCTTCATGCTCTTTCTCTCCCATGTCACACCAGAATCAGTAACTAACCTTTAAATTTACATTAAATCGACTGAAATACTCCTTCGAGACTCCTAAAAAAACTCCCACGTTGAATCTCTAGTCTTCTCGTGATCTGTTCAGCTAATTTAATTTTTAAAAAATCTAAAATGCAGTGTTAAAACAGTATTCATACTTGTATAAAAACATATTACCAGCAAAATCTTACGACCAAAAGATTTGCAAGGGTAGGCAGAGGAAGCATTTCCCCTGCTGGGGGGAGTCTGGAAGTAGGAGCCATAACGATAAAATGAAAGTAGGCGATGTCAGAAAGCACTTTTTCCACATGAAGGGTAATGGGAACATGGAACACTTACCATCAGAAAACTTGAGGATTGCCAATTGCAAATTTTAATGCTGACATTATTACCTTCACCAAAAAAAACTATCAAAGAAAATGGAACCAAGCAGGGTCACTGGAGTAACTTTACAAATCAGCCATGATCCAGTTGAACAAGGCAACAGCCTTGAAGAACAGAATGGATTCATTCTATTTCTCCCTATAATGATCAGATAGGGTGAGGGAGAAGGTTTGGAAGCATGGTGAGAGCAATTGGAGAGAAAAATTGCAGAATGTACCCAGGAGTAAAGTTTCAAACTATGCTGGGTTGGGGATGCACTCTTGTATAAATAGTTAGCAATGCAGCAGATAGTGACAAAAGTCTCCCCTTGGTTTGAAATGTCAGGTCTCCATTCAGAGGGGAACTGGAGCTCACTACCAGAGTTCCCAATGTGTCCATGACCTTTCTCAAAGTTTTGACAGAGAAGAAGCTAACATCCAAGCAGATTAAGAAGTGGAACTGGGGCTAGCTGGAGTTCACAACTTAGTAGTTTGGCTGACATGAGTCTGGAATAGGCTTTACCCTTTCATTTCCCCTTTTGCAAAAGGGCAAAAGGTAGATTACATGTGAAGTACATTTGACAGAGATGGACCTCTTCAACAAGGCCCCTCCTCTGGATGTTCTTTTTTGAAAAGTTATTTCACATCTGCATCAAACTATGACATTCGTACTGTGATAAAAATATATATCCTCTGTGCAAAGCTAGGAATTAATCTAGGGTATCACTTCTGACAAATTAGAACAGATGTTACTTTTTATAGTGATTGAAAAATTATATCAAAGAACATACCTCTTTAATGCCAGAAAGTGCATTTACTTGGTATTTCTGAAATGAATAGAAGATTCAAATGGAGTGCAGGTCAGAGTTAAGAATCTTCACTTGGTTGGTGAATGAAGGAAAACACAAAGCATTTTGACATTGTTTTGCACCTGCAAACACGAAAGTTGAGTGCAGGAGACTGGATGAATAAGTGTATAATAAGGCTGCTCCTGTAGTGAATAAATATGTAACTGGGCTTGACACCATAACAGAGCACAATGAGGCTTCCTAAAGGATCATGTCTCTCTCATTTACTTTGGAGTTATTTCAGGCCTAACAACCAAATTTACACATCCAGTACCCAACTCTAATCTCAAACTGTAAACACATGATAAATTATCCTAGTTGTAAGAATGAATGTTTAAGTGACTAAACTTTCCAGACTTCCTAGCTAGCCTGTAGATGTTCCATTGTTTCTGTTTGTTTTAGCTTAACTTATTTAAGGCCTACTGGGGCTCATGTGAAAATGAAAGCTCAGGAACTCTTACCAAGAGCCAAATATGTGGGAAGAATGAATTAATCATGAAGCCAAAATATCAAAGACTATAAATTTTATTGTTGAGCATTTTTCAATGCATAACTGAGGCTGCTTCACACATGCCTGAACCAGGCAATCCAAGAATGGTCAGAAATTGGACCTCCCACCTCAAATGCAACAAGAGAGGCAAACTTGCTGGAACTTGACACCTCCAGAAGCAGTTCCCCCAAAATCCTGGCTCAAATTCAAGCACTTGCTTCATGTGCAGGATACAGGACCCAATAGAGCATTGACTGGAACAATTGCCAGCATTAAGCAAACCTTATCCCAGCTCCACAGGAAAGTTGGAAAGAAAAGCAATTCGTTTAGTAGGGAACTGATTCTGCTCCAAGCACAAGAATCACAGGGGAAAGATGAACACCAGTGGTGTGCCACATGCACTGAGACCAAATTACCCAGTAAGAGGACTGAAGCAAAATTTATATTAGCCTCTGGCATGTTCTTGACAACATATATCAATATGCCATAACTCTTAACCCTCCTCAGAATGAGTAGGGAATATTGTGTCTCAGTCTTCTTTGTAATTCTTTTTAAGAATGATGGTGCAACATATATAAGCAAAAGACTGGGCTCTTTAACTCAAAACAAGAACCTGGTTATCAACCTTCATGAACAACTGCAAATTAGCATCTCAAACTGATCAGATCATGGTGCATTCTTTGAACAACTTACCGGTTTTGTTAACTTCATAATTTGTCCAAAGTATGATAATTGTTACATTAAGTATTGTGTGACATCCAGTCTTCTGAAACCACCAAGTTAATGGAAATTGTGATCTACCCACCAAGCTTCTGCACAGCACTCCATTCCCATCTTATAATAACCTGACTAATTCTTCAGAAGTTTGCTTCCAACAAGTACCAGAATTGGCATCCATATATTATTCCACAACTTCATTTTGTAATTTTAATTATTTGTCTTTTCAATTATCTTCTATCCACACTCCCCAATTTCCTAAAGCTTTGAGAAAAGTTCTTTGGAATACCAGGCAGCAACAATCCCAGCAACAGTCCCAATTCAACTGCGAGTTTGAGCCTGCTGTGGAACACCACCTGTGAACCAGCCGGCGGGCACAGCTCAGCGGAGGGATCACCATGAAGGAAAAGACCATCAGTGATTTGGGGCACAAATGCTGTGATTCACCAGGCCAACACTGAAGCAGAACATGACCATGTTGTGAGGGACATAGAATAGAGAATATTGTTTCAATATTAAATTATTTGGCTTTTTGTGTGGAAAACAGAATTAATGCACATTGTTTTGTGCCTGTTTGAATACTAACAAAAAATCCAGTTCGTTGCATTTTTCCTAGCATAAGAGATGATCTCAGATTAGAAACCCAGGACTGTTTCCACTGGAGTGCCTGGTGACAAGTGTACATGTACCACTGTTATCAAACAATTTATCAAATCTTGTTAGCGTAATCCAGGTATTTTTGATGATTTTGTGAAAGAAGGTATTTATATAGTACTATTCATGTCCCAGAGATCACAAGAGCCAAACTAAGTAGTTTTCAAGGCTGTTGTCATTTCTGTGACATTGATGAGATCATCTGTTATTATAATGCTGATTGATTAAGGATTGTGTGGGAGACCAGGTATACCTTTGCCCACTCTTTAAAATTGAAATATTAAGCATAGAAACATAGAAAAATAGGAGGAATGGGATCTTTGTGCCTGCCCTGCCATTCAGTACAACCTTTCTGATACCTGTCTCAATACCATATTCCAGCTCTCTCCCCATACCTGTTGATGCCTTTTATACTTAGAAATCTATCTCCTTTTTAAAGCTATATTCATTTACTTGCCCTCTGTTGTTTCATAATTTTGTCACACTCTTGAGGAAAAACATTTCTCATTATCTCTGTCCAACTCCATATCCTAAGGCCATGAGTCCTTGTTCCTGAATCCCCAGCCAGGGAAAACATCTTCCCAACATCCAATTTATCTGAGACATAAGAAATTCTGCAGATGCTGGAATCTGGAGCAATACACAAAAAGTGCTGGACGAACTCAGCAGGTCAGGTAGCATCCATGGAGGGAAATAAACAGACAACATTTAGGGCCAAGATCCTTCATCAGGATCTGTCTGTCAGAATATTGGACATTTCAATGGGATCTCCTTTCGTTCTTCTAAACGCTACTGAATATGAGCAGAGTCAACCCAATTTTTCCTTATTCAACAGTCCTGTCATCTCAAGAATGATTCCGGTGAACCTCCGCTACACTCCCGCTATGGCAAATCTCTTAGGTAAGGAGACCAAAACTGCACATTACTCGAGGTATACCCTCACCAAGACTCTGCCTAACTGTGGCAAGACATCCTTGCTCCTGTTCTGGAAACTGCCTGCAATTAAGGCCAACATACCATTTACCTTCTTAACCATATCTGCATGTTTGCTTTCAGAAACTGGTGCACACTCTGGTCTCTTTATACATCAATATTTCCCTATCCATCATTATTTAAATAATACTTTGCCTTTGTATCTCCTACCAAAGTGGAATACTTCAGTTGTGCACATTATACTACATCTGTCAGAAGACTTTATCAAAAGGCCTTCTAAAAATTCCTTTGTTTTCTTTTATCGGTTCTACTAGTCACATCCACAATAAAAACTACAGTAGGCTTAGCAACCACAATTTCCCAGTCACAATCCACATTGCCACAAATCCAACAATGCTATAGCATCTTTTATATCTTTCACCTGATTCGTCAATCCAGGGTCTCAGTTTCATACCTTGTCTGGAAGATAACACCTCTGGTAGTCCAGAACTATTCAATTAAGATGTTTTTGCTCAAATGAATAGCTTTCCAAATGTTTAAATTTTTTAAAAATGTATTTTCCATTCAGAGACCATTTTGATTTAAATTCCCAGCTGGATCATTCACACCCTTATGCTCTCTCTTTCTTCATTTCTGTCAATGATTTCCCATTTCATGGCTAATTTGCTTTGGTTACTTAACAAACTGCACTTTAATAGAGTTATATTTTGTGATATTCTGTTTCATTTTCCACTAAAGTTTAGATCACATCTGTTCATGACTGTTGTATTGATCTTGAACTATACATCCTGGTTAAAATCAAATGGAGATTTTTTTTTGCAGCAAAGCAGTACTCAGTGGTGATATTTTTGTCTGTTACTTTTTTTAAGTTAACATTTGTGAAGATCCTGTTGAGACACACCATATTTTATTATATTTTTCTGAAATGTTCCCTGAGGAATGGTTATTTACAACTGCCAGGAAGTTGTCCAATAATAGTGTCTCAGTACAAAAGGGCAATGGCACTAGATTTACTCAAATACTGCTTCCTCTTGTTCATGAGTGTTACAAAACCAATAAAGAACAAGATGCCTTTTTGTAACCAAATAGTGCACAGTAGCAATACTCTCAGTTCTCATGGGTTAGATTTCTTGACTTCTCTAATTATTGAGAAAATCGATAAAAGAAAAACATCTTGGAAAAGAGCACAAAATAAATTGCTCTTCTTCCCTATGTCTGGAGAACAGAAAAATTGAAAAACATTGCAGGAAAAAGAATATTTTATTGGAGAAACCAAAGACAAACTAGTTTTAGACAAAATAACAAGTGTGGCTGAAGCCTCTGAAAACCCTTCAGGTGAACATCTGCGATGCTACATGTGGCAGCTGGTGAACAACTGGAAAAAGCCCCATCAGTAAACTGGAACATGCTGAAGAAGAATTTGCCGAAGTTCTTGAGCAACTTTTTAAATGAAATTATACCATGTAACGTCTCTGACGCAACCAGTTGTGAGCCAGGAATTAGTTTTTTTTTAACTCAGTTTGAAAAGGTGATATTGGGCATCAATTGTGTATTCATTCTGCTCCACTTCAGCTTTACCATAGGCTAGTTTCACACAAAGGAAGGCTTTAAAAGGTGTTACACAGACCTAGCCAGGGCCCAGGAGTCACCTATAACTTAGCCCATTGCCAGAATTGAGTACAGCTCTGGGATAGAGCTGAAATGGGGACCAAAAGCAATAAAAGTGGGATGCAAGCAAGTTAGTGTATTTCCTTCTCCAAGAAAGGCAGATTTAGAGATCCTAGGATGGTTTAATAAATATTGATTTATATCCTTAAGGAAACTTGTTGATATGTCTCCATAGAGAACGTTGATTTTTGATTTGGTAGTTTTATTTGACTAGCTTTATGGAGAAAATAGGAAACACATTTTGTCAAACAATAGATTTATTTTTCATAAAAGGTGGCTGCCTCTGGCAATCAGCATTTATTGCCCATTTCTAGTTGATGTTAGTCTGAGGCACTTATAGTACTCTCTGAACAAGAATTTATTTTCTTGAAAGTGCTTTACTGAACGATTTTTTTAAATGATCAATAGTTTTAGGGTAACCAACATTGGTACCCCAGAATTTAATTAACTATATTTAACTTTGAAACTGAAAAACCAGTCCAACCTTCTAAACTACTAAACTCTGTACGAGATTACTACTACATGCCTTCAGTTCCACAAGCTAATATCACTACCTATCATAATATTCCCTGAAGGATCTTCAGTCTGAAACATTGACTCTGTTTCTTCTTCACAGAGGCTGTCCAATCTGCTGTGCTTCCAGAATTTTGTTTCTACTTCAGACTTCCACCATTTGTACTTATTTAATTTTAAACAATATTCTCACATCTGCGTCACTAATTTGCAGATCAGGTCTCATTCCAGGGGCTCAAGCCCAAAATCTTGGCTGACACTCCATTACGATACTGAAAGAATTCTGCATTGAGGTACCAACTTTCAGACGAGCTGTTGAACTCATCTGTTGAGCTCTGTCTGCTCTTCCAGAGCAAAAAAATCTTGTTCTTCCTGGCATACTTTGTCTCTCTATCAACACCTGAACAAAATCTGGATCATCATTGTGCTTCTATAGGGATGTCTGTACATAAACTGGCTATTGCATTTCCTCCTCTAAATTAGTGATTGAACTTCATTGGTTATAACATGCCTGAAGTCAAATATAAGGGGCAAGTATACTGTTAATGGGAGTATTCTTAACAGCATTGATGTACAGAGGGATCTTGGGGCCTAAGTCCATAGCTCCTTGAAAGTGGCCACACAAGTAGATAGGATGGTAAAGGAGGTGTATGGTATGCTTGCCTTCATTGGTTGGGGCATTGAGTATAAGAATAAGGGAGTCACGTTGCAGGTTTATAAAAAAAGACTTTGGTTCAGCTGCACTTGGAGTATTGTGTGCATTTCAAGTTACCCCATTAAAGGATGTGGAAGCTTTGGAAAGGGGACAGAAAGGGTTTACCAGGATGTTGCCTGGATTAGAGGGCAAGAGCTATACGGAGAGGTTGGATAAACTTGGGTTGCTTTCTCTGGAGTATCAGAGGCTGAGGAGAGATCTGATAAGACTTTATAAAACTATGAGAATAATTAATCAGAATCTTCTTCCCAGGATAGAAATATCAAAAACTAGAGGATGTGCATTTAACATGAGAAAGTTTAAAGGAGATGTGCAGGGCAAGATTTTTTCTGCACAGAGAGTAGTAGGTGCCTGTAATGGGCTACCAGTAATGGTGGAAGTAGAAACAATAGTTGCATTTAAGAGGCTTTTAGAGCAACACACAAGTATGCAGGAGAGAGAGGGATATGGATCAAGTGCAGTTAGAAGAAATTAAGTTTAATTTAGCATCATATTCAGTACAGACATAGTGGACCAAAGGGCCTGTTCCAGTGCTGTGTTCTACATTCATGAAAGTTGCTACAGAAAGGCAAGCTTTTTTTAATTTTATTGGATAAGTACCATGTTTAACAAGCTGAAATATTACTTTTTGCAGAAAAACAGCAGGACTGCTTACTTCTAGGTGATTGACACTTTCCTTATCCACGAGAAATAATTTTCGTCATATTGTGGAATGATGCAGCTAAATTTATTTAATGTGTCTGGTTCATTGAGCTTTGTGCATTTCATTTGTGCTATGCTTTCCATGTGCATTCATGAGTTAGACTCCCCCACTTTACAAAGTATTACATGGAAGGTAGAAGAGTGGTTATATCTGTAGTTAACCATAATAAACAGACATGTTACAGCCAGGTTTACTGCTGAAATTAGTTTGGTCTCCTTGTACTCCATAAGTGACATCTACTCTCAGTTCTGGGTGGTTCTATGATAATAGAGAACTGCCATTTATTAAAAGAACATACTTCAACTGTCGTAGAAATCTGAAAAGGTTTTATCAAAACTATTGGACAAGATGGACTGTTGTCCTCACACTCTACATTGTCATGGCCTTGCACCTTACGGCCTGCACTTTCTCTGTAACTGCATCACTATACTCTGCATTCTGTTCTTGCTTTTCCCTTGTACTACCTCGATATTACTGATGTGATGTGATAAAGTTTTCCACTGTATCTCAGTATATGTGATAATAATAAAGCAATTCATTGCTCCCCATATTGAGAGTTCTAATTAGTTAAGAAAATATCACAAATATATTCAAAATGGAGGAATTCATCATGTGGTTCTAGGAGCCTGCTTTACCACTTATTAAGTTCATAACACTAACTGAATGAAGAAATTTCTTCTCAATTCAGTTTCAAGTAAACAGATACCAAGAATTTGATCCTTTGACTCAGCCAGCTGAATCAATCACTGATCAATTTTGTGCACTTCAGTAAGAACACTGCTTATCCTTCCAAATGCCATGAACTTCAAAAAATCTAAAGTCTCTCCTTGGGGTAATTCCCTTATTTCATGAATCAATCTAGTAAACCCTTGCTACACCCTCTCCAAGGCAAACATTGTGGCTGGAATCCATGTGATTTATAGCAATTATTGTTAATTGTCTTCAGATGGTCTGTATCATTTTGGATGTGTTCATCTAACTCAATTTGGTGGAGAATCAGGGAATGAAGTTTGTAAGTGGCTGATGATAAGTGTGCATATTTTATCTTCCAATCAAATGGTTCTTTGAGTTTAATTAATAAATACTGAGCCATGGAGACTAAGGTAGTACAAGATACTTTATGTGTGCTCTCACTATGTGATGTGTAGTTGCAACAAGATTAATTTGCTTTTGCATTTCTACTTCCCAATTCGCCTGACAAAAGTGCTGGCAAAAATGATAACGTCTGCTATTAAAGAAGTTTTAAGGGGGCATGAAAAAAATCTAATTATGTCTGAGCAGAGTTGGTTGAAAGGGAAATCATGATTTGTTGGGGTTTTTTTGCAGGGTAAATCTGGAAGAAGCCAGCAGATGTGTTTATTTGGATTTTCCAAAGGCTTTAAGTACAATGTAGTAAAAGAGATTGTCATTCTAAGTTAGCGCTCATAAGATTAGAAGTAATGTGTAAAACTGGACTGAAGACTTGGTTAACAAATGGAAAGCATAAAAGATCAATGAACAAGTCATTACTAAGATGGCAAGTGCAGCCAGATGAATACCACAGTGATCAGTGCTGATATGCAAGTTGCCCTGCTCGTTGATTTGTATAATATCCAAATTCACCTGAATACCAAAATGGATTTGCCTCTCTTCTTTTTAAGCAAACAAATTAAACTTCTCAATTTTTCTAACTAAAGTGGATAATTTCAAATTTCCCAACATATTGAGTCCCATTGCCCATCTGTTTACATTCCCTACAGTTTACTTTCCATTTAGCTTTAAATCATGGGAAGACTTAGAAATGTTACACTCAATCCCCTCAACTATTTATTTGTAATAGATTATGAATAGCTAAGCTCCGAGAATTGATCCTTGCAGCATTCCACTGGTTACACTTCGCCACTTTTACACTGAGTTTATTATTCCTAGTCTCCATGTTCTGTTTATTAACTTTTCTCAATCCATGCTAATGTTACCTCCAATCTCAGGAACTCTAATTTTATGTAATCCTCTTGTATCGCACCTCATTGAAAATCTTCTGAAAATCCAAAAAATCTGGTAGTTTCCCACCCTGTTGGATAAATCCTCAATAATCTTCGCAGATTTGGCAAAAATGATCTCCTTTTCAGGATTCTGTGTGGACTCTACTATCACCACACAAATATGAACTGTTTCCCTACCACAGCTGTTGGCCTATC
>JARFYF010000036.1:31403275-31416589 GCA_030265395.1 Rhina ancylostomus
AAAAAAAAAGAGATTGTTCTCAACTAACCTATTAAGGAAGGAGCCAAAAGTGGCTTTATTCAAGTCTCCAGCTGAAAAATAATGAAGCAAAGAATATTATAAAGATGAAAGAAACACCACAAATAGTATAAAGATCTTAAATTGTGGAAGATGGTTACACTAATCCTTTACGTGTGAGCTCCAAAAGTACTAATTAGTATTTTTTGTACTTCCATTGGCATAGCGACAGGACTCCTATAATAGCTGATTCACAAATCTGACCTAATTCATGCTGTGATCCCAGAAAGATATGGAGAAAATTGCACTTGGATGCCATGGGCATGTCAGAGATTTTGCATGGTTTAACAATTGCTTCAATAGCTATGGTTCCACAAAAGCATTTGAACTACTGTATACAAAGACAACAGTTCTAAATATTCATATTATTTGACAGAAATATTGTGCATTTAACCTTTGCGACTGGGTTTTCATGCAGATCTGTTTAGATTGAAACAGAACGTTAAGCTGAACCTGTAATGACTCCTGTGTTCCTTGGCAAATTTTCATGACCTGGAAGAGGATATGATTTTTTTTACAGTTCTTTTACATCCTTGGTGTTCTAGGGTAGACAATTCTCCTCAGAAATGTTGATCAGAAAGACTTTGGATTCCTCTGAACCCTGATCTTTGATTAGACAGACCATAACAAGGTGAATGCAGACATTAAAGAACCGTCAAGTCAATAATGATGATCTAAAAGTATCTTCTTGTGGATTTTCACCAATCAGCCCCAGGGGCAGTGCTAGATATTTTTCTGAAGTGAAGATAATGAACCAAAGAACAGAAGTTTATTAATTGAAGAAAGTTTGCAGTCTTCTATTCAGTTAGTCTTCTATGCTTAGCATTGCCCTACAAATTGCTGGCATATATATTATATAAAGTATTGCCAGCAATTTGTATACATAAATATGTAAAACTAATCAAATTGCATTCACATCAGAAGAGAATCTTGTAATAAAATGATCCAAACAACAAAGTTTGAAAATGAATGCATTTTACAGTTTAAAAGTGTGTTTCAAGGTTACTCCTTGGTTACTGCTTATTAGTTATCTGCTAAAATTATATGCAACACACATTTTAAAAAAATCATACTTTCGTACCCCAGAAATATTGGCATCAATTTATGGAAAGGAAAGCCCACTACCTCCCCCACCCCACCCCTTATTCACCAATACCAGTCATGGTAAATGAATGGGTAACAATCATGGTTTGGTACAATAAAAAATACATGCAAGGCCAGTTCACATGGATGCCATGGGACAGCAGCTATAATCAATGTCAAGCAGAAGAATGGCATCATAAACGTTGAGCTTTTGAGATATATTTCACTCAAGCAAAGAGAAAACCAATTGATCAAAAAGAACTGAATTTATTGATTTGCTGTAATTCACTGCAACCTTCCCGGATCTGAATGGACTTAATCTATGAATGAAATGGCCAGAAGAAATCTTTCCGCTTTCTTTGTTGTCATGTCAAATGTTCAGCCATTGTTAATCGTTACAATGAAATGCATTATCATTATCATCCATGAGCTCACAAAGCTATTATCTAAGTACATCTTACGCCTGATTTGTTTCAACCTACTTCAATGGGAATATTAATATAAAAGCTGGAAGGTTTTTCTATTTAACGATTCATTCTGAATGCTTGGACACAGGATGCTGGAGCATATGGCTTGCATTATGTATATTGTTTAAATTCAAATTGACACATTGATGTTATGATATCAAAATCTAGTGAATTTGTCTGATCAGTAACAAGAACACTGTTCCATTAGTCACTGAAACAACTGATGTACTTCTTTAACAGATGTTGCTGTAAAGAATAACTGACCCATTATACATTTTATAGCAGGTTTGATGATGTAGGAAATGATACTCATCAATTCCTTTTATGTTTCATTTTGTAAATAAATGTATTGGATATTTGAGCCCAGAAGAATTTTGGGTCATGTTATATCTGTTTGAAGCAAGGATACACAGTACATGACTATGTTAATCCAGCAAAGGCGTACTTCAAGAAGGGTAGTTAATCACTGGATGTTGTGCAGTGAATTGTCTACAAATGTGCAACTTCGGATCATTAGGGACAAAGTCCAACTGTGGGAATTGTTGAAAAAGAAAGCACACCATTAAAAAATATCATAGCAATTGTTTTCTATTACGGAGTTCCAAGATGAATTGGTCAAAGCCTATGATTTTCTGAATACTTTACGTTGTACTATTGTTTGACACAATGAATGGAGAATCAGAAATTTATTTGGAGAGCGCTTCTGTTGAAGCTGATAGCAATTTCATACAAGTTCTATAAAAATATATATAATACCACAATAATGAATGCAAAGCACCAAACTAACTCATAATGTTGTGTTTTTATTGTAGATATACATAAGCATTCTCTTTTACCGAATAAGATAATCAGTTTTCTTGTCATGTTCAGTTATTATCTTTTCAACACCCAGAAATTACTGTTGATAAGCTTTCTGATCCTATTCAAGAATCCTCTAAAGGAAATGATAACTCATTATGAATTCTGTCTTGGCCCTTCCTACCGCATCAAAATGTTATTAGTATTGATTCAGATTGAATGTAATAGGTAAGAATGAGCTCAGCTGCTTACATAAGGCCTTGTGTAAATTGCAATATTATGAACATTATGGATTCCTCTACTACTGTGAGCTGGATTACTTGACCCACTTTGGTCTCTGACGGCTCCCAGGGTTTCTGACCTCATCACAGCTATTCCTTTTCAGTCACTCTTGGGGCTTGCTGTCTGTCCATGCAATCTCAGACTCAGACACACTGTGCAGATAGATTCCACAAACCAAACCAAACCAAACCAATGGAGAGGAACAATGATTTTCAGTAACTCAAGGATGTGTATTGAAAACAAAACAATAACCTTTAAGGTAAATCACTCCATAAAGAATGATCTAATGGCAGGATTTAAATGTTCTATTTTACAAAGTATAAAATGTATTTTGTAATTTAACCTAAAATCCAGCAGGTTTTAAGAGGACTGAGAAAAGCTCTGCATTTTCATATTATATTTTGGAAAGCATTTTTTCAGGAACATATTGAGATTTTGGATCTTTTGGAACATATTGAGCTTTTGGAAAAAAAAAGCACAAAATTCAAAATTTCGATGGAAAATGAAGAAAATTTTGATGGAAAATGAAGAAAATTTCCTGTGATTGTGCCACCAGTAATCATTTCCAGTGATGCGATCAGTGTTTGTGACTACAAAGCAAATTTTGCAAAATCTTCTCAACAACTAAACAGAAGCGCAGGACAAGAGATTGTAAAATATCTGGAAAACCGAAAGCTGATTTTGGAATTCAATTCCAGATAAAATAAATTCAAAAGGAAGGCTTGTTTGGGAAAAAAAACTGCTCATTGATCATAATTATTAACTAGCACACAAAATTCTCAGAATCTACAGGTCAGTGATTAAATAAAAATCTATTCCAATAAAATATTTTTTGTAACTATTCTAAAAATGTCAATGTTCTTGATTTTGTACATGTAACACAAACCAATTACATTTAATGTATTGTATACTGTATATTATGAACATAAGGCCTACAATGGTACAAAGAATATTCTTTTGTTTAGCAATTGTCATTACTTATGCTCAGAATGACATTTTTCCTCTGTACTGGATCTCACTCCTTCTCCTGCAAGATAATTGGTAGCCAATGAAATGGAAATGTTGCAGAATAAAATACTACTGACAATAATTTGCACTCCAGTGTATCCTTCTGAGAACAGGGCAGAGCAGCGTTTCTGGAACTAAGTACAAGATGCAAACAGTGTTAATTATAACCGAGTTATCAGCAATCAGCGTTGATTCAGAAAGGTTTGATGCTACTTGATCAACCTCTTCAGTTTCTTTGCAAAATAATAACCCAGGAGGACTGTAATATATCTCTAACTTTCAAAAGACTTGAAAAAATTACATACAAAAGGGAGTAATTAAATACAAAGCTTTAGGATTATCTATTGGTAAATCTTTGGAATAAATAAAAAAACTAGCTTCTTATCATATGACTGAGATAATATATCTCAGACTGAGACTGAATATGTATAGATTCCCATGTCTTGGACTCAGGTTATGATGTCTGGTGTAGTCATGAGAAACTTAGCAATATGAATTGGGAAAGATCATAGCAACAGTCTTTGACTATGTGTTCACCTGTTTGACTTCCATTACTGTAATCATAACAGGACTTGATTTGAATTATTTTGGTGTAAAAGGTGGCCATTTCTTCTGCTTCCATTTTGTATCTAGTTCAGAGTTGTCTGTACATAGAAATGAAAACAGAAAATGCTTGAAACACTCAACAGAGCAGCCAGCTCCTGCGGAAGGAGAAACAGTAAATGTTTCAGAAAGGAGTCACAAGAGAGGTCGTGAGTGATTTGCCTCAGTGCTTAGTCAATTATTATTTCCAATCTGCAAAAAAAATTCTGGACTCAGAAACTGGATAAAATATAATCAAGCCAAACTATAAGGGAGAGTGGAATTTGGTGGCTCAGATATTACAGTGTTAAATGGATGTAACAGATAAAAAATATGTATGTGAATAAGTAAACTATTTGTATAATGACAGTTAACTGGATTTTCTTGTTCAGGATATTTCCCTACTGAAGCAATAACTTTAAAGGGGAAAGTCCAGTTATCCATTACATTTCGATATCATGCTTCAGACTTTCCAGAAGCAATTCAATGGAGGAGTGGTCGGTAATGATGACAGAAGCTTGTTTGACTTTGGTCCATTTAATTCCAAATATTTCAGGACTCAAGAAATAAAGAATTTCAGAAAATAAAATGTCTATTATCAGTCAACAGGGATAAATAGGTTCCTTTTTTCAAATTCACTAAATGGTGAAGGATCAGTGGTGGATTTGGTAAACTTTACAATGTATTCTGTCTATATTGTACATTTCTTGAGGCTTTATAAACTTTTGATCAGACATTATTTGTATAGTGAGGTGAGCAATCATTGTTCTGATCCAAACTGCAGAGCAGACCCTGAGTCAGAGACCTTAAATTTAGTCATCTCTGCCTTTAAATTGAATTATTGTTTACAAATTTTCATAGGTCATGTGAATCAGACTTCCCTATTCAGCCATTATCTTTATTTCAGTTATGGTGAACCTTCCTCAGATTGTTTATTTTTCTGCAATAATTCTGTACAGTTACTCTACTTTAGGGTATCAATTACACTTTTTCACAATGGTGTTTTCTTTGGAACAAGGGAGATTGAGGGGAGATGTACTTGAGATCTATAACATTAAAAGAAGTCTAAAGAAGGTAAACAGGGTCATTAACAAGAAGGGCTTGTAGAATTATAGTAATTGGTAGAAGGGTTTAAGGATAGTTGAGGAATATTTTTTACACCTAATTAGTTGTAGGGTTCTGGAATTCACTACCTAAAGGTAGGTGGGGGTGGAAACCTTCATTACATTAACAAGTACTTGGATGAAAATTTGTGGCTTCATAACCTACAAAACCACCAGCCGAGAGCTGCAAAGTCAGAGCAATTTAAGTAGATTTTTTGGCTGGTATGAATGTGATGAGCTGAATGGCCCATTTCTGCATTGTATGTCTCTATGATTCTATGAAAGATTATACTTCATCCGTAATCTACTTTTGTTATTAGATATAATTGAATTCTGTAATAACACTACCCAAAGGCCTATGGTAAAAGCAGTGACTTAGTCTGCATGAAATCAGATTTAAAAAAGCCCAGGTCCAATTCATGCTCAATGCTGAATTGTATCCTTGACCATCGGGAGAGCTTTGTTGATCAATGTCCCTTTGGGTTAAAGAAAGGAAATGTCAGGCGATCTTACAACCTTTTATTTGCTGTGAAATCCTCCACTATCAAGTGCCCTGTCAACATTCACCATCTAGATTTCCATTTGGAAAATGATCAGTTGCCACCTTTGAAGATGGCATCTTCTGACAAGAAAACTTTGGCTAAAAGCATTCAGCCTCCAACAGGAATTCTATTTACAGTTTTTCCACAGCATAGTGGAGAAACCAGTAAACCATGGTCTTTATATTACACCAAGGAACATTACTTGAAGGAAGCAGTGAGTAGGGATAAGGGGCTCACTTTCAGGTTGGCAACCTGTGACCAGTGGAGTATCACAGGTATCAGTGCTGGGACAGACGTTGTTTACCATTCATCAATGCCTTGGAGGAAGGGAGCCAATTTTGTAGACAACACAAAAATAAATGGGAAGGCAAGTTCTGAAGAGGATTTTAAAAAATAGATTACAGAGAGATATTGGTAAGTTAAGTGAGTATGCAAAACTGGCAAAAGGAGTATAATGTGAAGTCATTCATTTTGGAGGAAAGAACGTTGTGGAGGAAAGCTACAGGAAGCTGCAACACCGAGAGATGTGTGGATGCTTGTGTATGGAACACAGAAAGTTAGCACACAATTGGGGCAGGTAATAAGGAGGGCAAATGGAATGTTGGTCCTTATTTCAAGGGAGAAGTCTTGATGCAATCATACAAAGCACTAGTGAGACCTGCAAACTGCAAATAATTTTGGATCCCTGTTCAAGAAAAGATATTATTTCATTGGAGGTGGTTCAGAGGAGGTTCACTGGGTATGGAGGGAATCCTATGAGAAAAGGTTGGGACTCTACTCATTGGAATTTAGAAGAATAATAGTCAATCCTATAGAAACGTGGAAGATTCTTGGGGGAGTAGACAGGGTTAATGCTGAGAAAATATTTCCTCCCATGGGACAATCCAGAACCAAAGGGGAACATACTCTGAATAAGGTGCACCCAGTTAAGACTGAGATGAGAAAAAATTTCTGAGAGGGTTTTGAGTCTTTGGAACTCCTTCGTACAGTGAGCTGTAACTACAGAGTCCTTGCATCTATTTATGGCTGAGATTGACTTTTACTCCGTAAGGAAATCAAGGCTTATGGAGAAAGGGTAGTAAAGGGTAGAACTTGAAGAGTGTTGGATCAGCCTTGATTCTCTTGAATGGTGGAGTAGGATCGAGGGGCTGAACAGCCTCCTCTTGTTCCCATCTCATATGGTCTTATGATAGCTGATAGAAGTGTTTAGAACAGTGAAGGTTTTGGCAATGATAAATTTGCTTTAGTTCTGTTGATAACCTAACTGGGCATTGGGATCATGCCTGCTTCAAATGCAGTCCACTTTCGACGGATGAGGATGGAGGAGGCAACGATACGAGTAATTAGAAGTCAAAGGTACCTTTTTTGTCTGGGAAGACTCTGAATGTGTGTCAAGAGAGGACAGGAATAACGACAGGGCCAGCCAAAGCTGATGATAGATAATTATTCAGTAGCAAATCAGATGCAGTAGCTCCCCAGGTTACAGAAGACCTGACTTGCACAATTTCTCCTATAAATTTTTTAAGAATTTTTCAAGATAGTAATAGTAATAAGATATTTTGTGGTGTTCATGAACAATTAGATACAGTATATGTTCCATTCATTTAATTCTGGGTAGTGTTAGGGTGAAATGAAAGGTTTATAGGAAATGAATGCAGAGTGATACACAGTGGGTAACTATAGAAAACAGACGTATCTGACTTAAGGAAGATATTGGTTTATGGACAGTTTTCAGGAATGGACCCTTGCATAACTCGGAGACTACCTGTACATTAAACTGTTCAACCTTCATGTTAATAGTGTGGGTGAATTCCAGTACTGGAGACATGATAATCTTTTATGGACCAAAACCTTGACTTGAATTCCTATAAAAAGACAGAAAATCATTTTGAAAATGCAAAGATGCATTGAAATTGCAACAAGACTTCAGGAAGAAAGAAAAGGTCAAATAGACTGGAATTCAAACAGCGTTAATAACTTTGAGAAAGGAATGTTGAACTGTTTCCAAGAAAGGTGGATTCTTGAAATTTTAAGCTTTACATTCTTTGTTAATTATGGACATACCTTGTGGAATTCCAAAGGCGTGGAACTTCAAAATTCTGCATATTTATAAGCTTTGCATTTGAAAATACAATTCTGTCCTTTTAAGCAAAAAAAAGAAAGGTAACATTTAAATTTGATTTATTTTTTGATTTAGGACTGATAATCCCCGTTTTCAACTAGCAATTCAGCTCATTTATTGAACCAGTGATGTAATTCCAATTTACAACTGTTGTGTGTATTGGGTTCACCTTTGGAGCTATATTCTACTTACAATGATGGTATGGTTGGCAAGATCTTTCTTTGGAACATGAACGTGTGTGTAGGTGTATGGGGTGAGGTTAGTTTAGTATTAGGCATTACTATATCATTCTGTATGATGGAGCATTGGAATACAGATTTACCTTCATCGCTGGAATGGTTAGTCTTTAAAAAAAAGCAAATCAATATCTGGATTTGAAATTAATAGACAGAAGTTTTAAGCAAGCATTAGTTTTATGCCATCAAACTGATGGCCTGGGATCAAGCTGCTCCTTAGATGTAGAAAAGTCACAGAGAACAATAAAGAAGGGAGAGAACACAATCCCTTACCGATGGGGAAGAACGTTGAAAAAGAACTAAAATGTCAGTTTGTGGGAAATTTTAATTGGTTATCAGTTATATTATGCCACAAACACAACTCTTTCTTCCTGCAGTGCTATTTTAAGCATTCTATTTCAAATTTCTGTGGGAAAATGCTACAGAACGTAGCACGAAAGTATACTGTGTTAATTGTGCTTGAACAAAGGTTACACCAGCAAAATTGTTTTACAACATCGACTCTGTGCTGCACATGAAATTTGGCCTTTACACCCACGTTGAAATATTTTAATAATGTCAGCAACTGGACTTAATGACACAAGTTCAACGGAGACTAAATTCAAAGGAGGTATGGGATTTTGATATATCATTGACCAGTGCGACAAGAAGACAATGTTGTGAGTGCTTAGCAGCAATGAAGCGTTTGCAGCACCAATTAACATGGAAAAATGGGATGTATGAGGAAGTTTGCGGGAATGCCTACATTCAGTGCTAAGGACAACGAGACCATGCACCAACTTGGCTCAGAGCTTTAGCAATAGTGAAATGGAAGGGCAGGATGAGGGTTGGGGAAGGTGGGGTAACTCTTTTCTCACAGTTCCACACTATTTCATGGGTGCTATGGCAGCTTCAGTCACAGCATTAACAGCAACCAGGCATGTCTGAATGGGACAGGGATGCTCAGAATGACTTCATGCAAGTCAGTCTTCCACCATGCAAGCTCCACTGCTGCAGCCATGGCTGACTGTGTGCTGGGGATGCAGGGAGTGGCACAGCAGACTAGCAATATATCCTCGAGCAGATTACAAGGATTCCTTGAGACACTAGGGAGTGCAGGTGCTGGGAGAGGTAGATTTTTTGCCTTGTCCTTTGCCTGCCGCCATCTATCATCCACCTGCTTCTGTCGTCTGTCTCCCCATCCCCTACCTGGCTCGACCTGCCTGTCTTCCTTCACCCATCCCCAGTCCATCAATCACCTCATGCTCCCATCTTGCCACTCCCCCTCTCTTCCCAACACTGGCTATCTCCCCTCTCCACTCTCCTTCCTGATGCAGGGTTTCGACCCAGAGCGTTGACAATTCCTTTCCCCCACAACAGATGCTGCTTGACCCACTGAACTCCTCCAGCAGATTGTTTGTGGCAACAAGGATTCCTGGTGAGTCATGGAATGTCCTGTCCTCTAACGGGAAATCAGCATTCATCTTGACCCCCGTCCCCCTTGCCAGAGACATTGCTGCCAAATCAGAGAGCTACAGCTCTCAGCTAGGTAATATTTGCAGCCCACAGTTCTGTGAGATCATTCCCTGAACAGCTCTTCATTCTTCCCAAATAAATGTCAGCTGCCTTTCACCAGCCCTGCTGCAGCCATTGAGGTGGCACTGTGCAGGAGCACCAGGGCAAACAGTAGGTGAATGCATGTGGCTGATTACTTGACAGCTGCATGTAACATATATTGATTTCATTCAGAAATTTGGTTTGTGTTCTTTATTTTGTGGTGCCTTTCATTCTGGTACTATGTCCAAGTGTACTCTCTGATGGCCAGCAACAATAGGCATTTATTGTGCGGGATTCCAGCTGAACTGGAAATTGAGGTTGTATTTAGTTGTACTGAGCCCAGGCAGGAAGGGTCTTTCTCATGGTCCCACATCTGCACTAGTTGCCAGGGAGATGGTGGTAAGGCTCTTGATGCTGAGATTGCTGAAGATGTTGGCGTGGAGTGCCATGCAGCTGGTCATCACTAATCTTGGCACATGCCATTCATTGGAGACCTATTGTAGTCTCAGCCATTTGGCTCTGAGATAGAGCAGAGTTAACATGTGGCACCATGCTGTCCATGCTTGCAATGTGACCTAACACCCTTACCAAACACGACTTGGTACAGCAACTGGTCTGCCCAGGACCGCAAGAGACTGCAGAGAGTTGTGGACACAGCCCAACGCATCACGGACACCAGCCTCCCCTCCTTGGACTCTGTCTTTATCTCTCACTGTCTTGATGAAGCAGCCAGCATAATCAAAGACCCCACCCACCTGGGTCATTCTCTCTTCTCTCATCTTCCATCAGGTAGAAGATACAGGAGCCTGAAGGCATGTACACAAGACTTAAGGATAGCTTCTACCCCACTGTGATAAGACTATTGAACAGTTCCCTTATACGGTGAGATGGACTATGACCTCACAATCTACCTTGTTGTGACCTTGCGCCTTATTGCAATGCACTTTCTCTGTAGCTGTGACACTTTACTCTATACTGTTATTGCCCTTACTTGTACTACATCAACGCACTCTGTACTAAGCCAATGTAACTGCATTGTTTAATGAAGTGACCTGTACAATCAGTATGCAAGACAAGTTTTTCATTGTACCTCGGTACAATTTACAATAATAAACCAATACCAATCTGGTGTAACTCTTCCCAGAAGTGTGAGCATATATCATGGACACCACCATGAAGTGCCAAGGTTATTCTTGGCACTCAAAAAACTGGCATTATTGGGCCCAGTTCAGGCTCCACCAAGTCCAGGGTTTGCTCACCAAGTCGGTTATTAGAATATTAATTCATGTTCCTGTGAACCATTTTCCAGACACGGCAGCACATATTTTTAGGAGGTTATTGTTTATCCTTCTTTGTTCAAAATGAAATGCTATTATACATATCGGGGCAAGAATAACATAGATTGTGCGTGCTAAGGCCTTTCCTTTTAAGAAATTGTGGTCTAGAGTGCTTAGTGCACGATTTTCTGTCTTAAAATAATTCAGTCAATCCTTGCCTGTTTCAAATCAATACAGATCTATTTCTTACATGCTTTAAACGGTACAGGTAATAATAAATTTCAACATCGTTTGTATCATGGGACTGAGTGCAAAATGTGAGCTTGAGACATCCAAACAGAATACTGTGCATGATATACTCAAAGTTGCAAGAGGTCCCATTCACCCATTGCCACGTGTTTATCAATGTGCATCAGACCCCATCCTTAAGCAATTCCATTCTGAAATTTTCATTACTTTAATTTTAAACCAGGCTGCTTTTTCTTAAAATCTGCTCACTCATTAAAATTAAATAAACACAATAAAATAATGTAGTATCTCAATGATTATCTGTTCACAGACTGTTGAAGGTTGTTCATTTGAAGCATATGTCAGTAATTTTGGATTACAAATGTGATTTGATAAGTATAAGCCCAGGTGTGATTGGCTCAAATGGCATCCCAGTACTTACATTCACCAGATGCTAACTACTCTCTCTGCTCAGCATCACCCTGCATTATCTCCACTCTAGTGTAGACTGCTTTCAGCATCTACAACTACAGTATTAAACAAAAATAGAATGGGTGGGAAATACACACCATGTCAGGGAGCATCTGTGGAAAGAGAAACAGAGTTTATGTTTCATGTCGTCAATCTTTCATTGGGAATACTGGAAAGGAGATACAGAGAAAATAAAAAGTGAAAACTTTAAGCAGTTTCTCAATTTTTAAAATCCCCAACCTTGATTCCAAAACTCTCCAGTGCCTCATCTCTCCTTATCTCTATCATCTCCTCCAGGCCTACAGTCCTTCCTTTATTCCTCACCCTATTAATCATCTCTATAATTAAGTGCTCCACCACTTATGGCTGTAACTTCAACTGCCAATGTTCTAACATCTGTGACATCAACGCTCAACGTGCCTTTACCTATCTTTCCTCATTTAATAAGCTCCAAGCATTTTGGGAAGTTAAACCAGGGCAGGACATGCACTGCAAATGGCAAGTTCATAGTTCCCTGAAGTGGCGACATAGTTGGACTTGGTGATGATAAAGGTGTATAGCATACCTGTCTTCATCAGTTGGGCCATTGAGTACAGGAGTTGGAACATTGTGTTGCAGATGTACAAGACGTTGGTGAGACCCTACTTGGAATATTGTGTGCATTTCTGGTTGACATGCTATAGAAAGAATGTGATTAAGCTGGAGAGGGTACAGAAAAGATTCACAAGGATGTTGTCAGGACTGGAGGGCTTGAGTTACAAGGAGAAACTGGATAGGCTGGGACTGTTTTCCCTGCAGCAAAGGAGGCTGAGGGGTGACCTTATGGAGGTTTATAAAGTTATGAGAACAATAGGGTAGGTAGTCAGAGCCTTTTTCCCAGAGTAGGGGGAGTCTGAAACTAGAGGGTATATGTTTAAAGTGAGAGGGTAAAGAGTTAAAAGGTATCTGAGGGGTTTCTTCACACAGAAGTTGGTGGGTATGTGGAACGAGCTTCCAGAAAAAATGGTAGAGGTAATTACAACATTTAAAAGATATTTGGACAGGTACATGGTTAGGAAATTTTTGGAGGGACATGGGCCAAACGGAGGCAAATGGACTAGGTTAGTGACCCCTACCAATGTATCGAATTCCACGATTTAGTTATAAATTATAAATACCCATAGTGTGGGCATATGCAAAATGTAAAGAAGCTAATTTATTAACCGATTTATTTGGTTTCTCCCTCCCTTTTGAATAAAGGAGGTACCTTCACTATTTTATCTCACTAGCCAGTGTTATGACCCCAGGATGAAGTCCGTCAGAACCCGGAGAGTTACCAGGCCAAAGCTTCAATAGTTTGTGCTCAGAACCATTTCCCTGTGATTGGAATTTTCCTGTTCCTCTTCTCTTCCAACTCCCAATTTAACAGCTACATTTGGGATGCTCCAGGCACGGTAGTGTAGTGGTTAGCGTGACGCTATTACAGCGCCAGTGACCCAGGTTCAATTCAGGCCGCTGTCTGTAAGGAGTTTGTACGTTCTCC
>JARFYF010000036.1:31433920-31450154 GCA_030265395.1 Rhina ancylostomus
CTTGGTGACTAAAGTACAGATATTGGCTGATATCATTATATCTCAAGGGTTTTTCCTTGTCTTTTTTTTACCAAATAGCTTCGATTTTTGGTAGTGGGTGTAGATTTTTTTATAATTAAATTATTCCAATTTTTTCTTTATTAATTATCACATGTGATTATTAATCTCAAGTATGATTTAACATAATGTATTCAGTCATATTTTTATTCTCTTTTTGATGTATGTACTTTCTATTTTTTGTGGAATTAATAAAAATATTGTAAAGTGAATTATGTGTAAGTCCCCCATGTTTGGCTCCACTGCACATTTACAATGAGCTCACAACAGATGATGACATGCTATTATTTTCCATTGCAAGTTACTGCTGAGGACTGTTGCAAGGTAATTGTGCTCATAATCAGCTTAGAAACTGACAGCAGATAAACAGTTTTGAAAATGTTAGCAAAGTTTAAGAGCATTACAAGAATTCAGTCTCCACTTACATGCGAGAATGTCAATCCATGAATGTAACAATTGAGTAATAAGTTTATCTATAAAATAATTTTGTGGATCTATTAAAATTGTCATTCACATTCTGTTCAACATACTCTGGTTTCCCACATCATTTTAATTTGGCACTGAAAAATGTCATAAGGTCAAGGTGAAATCCTAAACACAGAGTCCTCAAAATAAGAAGTCTTAAAATAGTATCTGAAATAATCTGAGTAAGCTAATGGATTCTGGAATCTATCAAATGGCAGCTAATGCTTTTTATGGACCAATAAGTCAGGCAGACTTTAATAAGTGTATTTCTGGGACTTTATTCACTATGAGATTTTGAAGCATTCCTTCTGCCCGCACTTTGTGAAGTACATGGTGTTTTAAAAGCACAGACAGGCAAAATACCGTTGTGTATCTGTTAAGTTACTGGAACAGTTGCCAACATTCTAGGTCATTGATCCAGAATCATGAATTTGAAGCCCATCCTTGCAGCTTGGGAACTTAAATTCAAGTAAAGCCATTGAAACCCATCCAGTTCATGAGAAGGGGATGAATGACAGGTGAGAAAGTTGAGGAGGAAGGTCATTGGGGGACAGAGTAGATTGAGGTAGGTACCAGGGATTGAGGGAGAGAGATAGGGAAACAGAGGGAAGTGGGAATGAAGTATGGATGGGATCACAATGGGGTGGTGCAAGAGATGGGAACTGAGGAAGAAGTTGCAGGCAAGATGTCCGTTGATGTGGTCAGGATGCTTCTGAATATGTTCAGAGAGAATGTGTTTCTGTTTATGTATGTGTGTCTGTGCAGCAGAGCCTCGTCTCCAATCATCTTGGATCTCCATGCTATTGGACCAAGATCCTACTCTGTCATATCGACGTGGGGTATTTGTGCAGCAGGCACTCCACATTAAAGAACCCACACAGAGCCATCTTCCGTTCCTCAAAACTGGAGTGGAAACAAATCACCATCAAACTCAGGGGACTGCCTAAAATCAGGGATTACATTATCACCAGAACAAATTATCACTGCATGACTTTTGCCACACTTGTCAATGGCAACAGGACAGAAAATCTTGATCCCCTTATCATTGATCTCCTTATCCTTGTCAAATCAATTGTAGCTGGATCATTAAGATAGAACATTAACTAGAACCAGGTAATATCCTCTTGGGACAAATAGTTATATAACAATGGAGTTTGGTGGAATAAATCAACATAGATTTAAAAAAATGTAATGTAAATTGCTCCTGTATGAAAAGCTATGATTTGGTGAGTTGAAAACAAGAAAACATTCTAAGAATAATCAAGTTTCATTGGTTCTGCTAAGAAATGTTAGCTAACAATAGACAATAAGTACTAAAAATATCTTATTAAACATACAGGATTTTAACAATTATAGATGAGCACTAGTGGTAAACAGGGAAATGAGGTTATTAATAGTGGAGGAAGTACAGAATGACATGGTATAGATTTATTGTAAACACCAATATAGCAGATTTCCACAGTAAAACAGATCTACTGAGTTCATGTTTCTATTACTCATTAAGATGTTATCTGGATGTACTTCAAGTACGTCTAAAATAATAAGCATTTTAACACTGTAACGTAATTCCTGAAACTAGCAGGTAATTTTCATGACCTCTGATATCTTATCTGGCTTAATCAATGTAAAACTCTCTCAAAGATTTCATTTGACAGAGGTATAATGATCAAGGAAAGATATCAATTATTGTAAATGTCTGTGTAATAGCTTTTCTCAGTAAAACAGATTGACTGATCCAATGTTATTATTACTCATTAAATAGTTATCTGGATATACTTCAAATATTGTTAAAGTAATATGCTCTGGCTATCAGTATATTACTTCTGGATGAAATGATTCCTGAAAATAAAAGATAACCATTTTCTGCACATCAAACCCTTGCTGCAAATTTCCCCAGCACAAGTGACTTCTGATGCTTTTGTGGCCTGATTAATGTAAATTATTTTCTGAATTTCTACACAGAAATTGATTTCACAGTAACTCAAGGATCTAATCTGAAAGAGGTACAATGACCAAAGGAAGTCTATTTTTAAAAATAGTCATTTAACCAAACAGTGATGAGGTCCCACAGCACCCTATCACCAGCTATGAAAAATATTCGGGTTAAGCACACACCTGAATATCAAAGCCTGAGGTGGTCCATTTGACATGGAAGAAAATTGTCACCCTGAAATTAAAGAGTGATTTCACAACTCGGTAATAATATAGCTGTTCAAATGTACGGACATATTGCCGGCCAACTTTCATGAAACAAGATTACAATGTCGACAAGAATGAAAGAAAAATTGGAACAAGTTCTGGCGTTTGCAAACCACCTTTTATGACCTCAATGAGAAATTCCTTCCCTTGGCACTTTCAATACAGCAGAAGTACCACTTTGACTGAGCATGTAAAGTTAAAGATAAACTACATGAGAAGACACTGGAGCAAATGTCCAAAGGTTTGATCAGAGGTACTTTTAAAGAACATCATAGAGGAGGAAAGAGAGGTGGAGAGGCAAAGGGTTTCAGAAGATAAAGTCCCGAATTTAGAGCCTTTCAGCTGAAGACCTGATCATTGATCATGGAGCAATAGAATCTGAAGAAAAGACCAGACTTAGAGGTACATGGATACTTCAAAGGGTTGGGTGGAGAGTAGTAGAAGTGTCACAGAGCTGGCAAGGAGAAAACAACAAAGGGATTTGAAAACAGGGATGAAAGTGACAATTGATGGAAGTTTAAACATGGCCAGCAGAATACTGGATGACATAAAAACATTCTAAACTATATTTTACCCAAAGAAATACTTGAGGAGAGACTCTGTGGCAATATAAGCTGCAAAATAACCAGCTAGTATTTAGCAATATCCCACAAACTGGTATTGGAATTTGTTTATTATTGTCACTTGTACCGAGGTACAGTGAAAAACTTGTTTTGCATACCGATCATACAGGTCAATTCATTACACAATGCTATGAGATTGTGCTCAGGTTCTCTGTTTTCTTGTGATGTTAATTGAGAGGTATCTAACTAATCCCCATCTGCATCAAGTAGAATTGTTCAGCCAACATCAGGCAGCCAGAAGGCTTTTGAGTATCAGGGTTCAAATACAGCTGGATCAGAGGAGTCTGGATGGCCAGGGTACATCAAAGGCAGACTCAAGAACTGTAGTGGTGATTCAGCCTCCACAGCTAAAACTGACCAAGGCCAGCCCATCAATCAATAGTGGGTCAGGGGTCAACATAAAGCTTTAGAGAAAAATGAGCTTGATAACAAATACTACCTCCAACACTCCTCAAGCCCTATTCCATCCAAATCTTTTAACTAGCAGCAAAATTCTGTCCAGTTAACCCGTGCTCTTTGAATAGTACAATAGTCAGGAGATGGTACGGATGGTGCAAAAAAACTGCAAAACTGTAAAACTTGGCTGGTGTTTATTTACATCAAAGGCCAGGCCTGGTCTGGCTTCTTCCCCTCCTCCATCAACCCCTAGATAATTCCAGAAAAATAGTTAAAACTAATTCACTGAAGCAATTAAGATGATGTGGCTTAAATCAATCATCTCTCCTTAAAGTTAATTTGAACCTAACATGGTGTTTCTTAACTTCCATGATTTTGTTTTAAACAAACATTATACAGTATATCCTCACATTGAATGTAACTGCCTCAGCCAATATAAGCATCAAAACATAAGGATTCACGTTATATATTTGCATCTTTATTGGATAGCCTCATTTGACAACAGTACATTACAGGAATTCAGTCACTGAAGAGACCTCATCCTAATCACAGCCTGAACAATTTCAACATATGTTAATGCACTGTTCTGACTGCCAGAATTCTCAATATTCATGGTGGGAAGAGGGAAAACTCATAAAGTTCTCTATACTGTGTCATCTCTTCAAAGATCAGTCAATGTTATTGTTTCACTGCAATGCTAGCAATTAAGAACCATTAACATTTATTGATGTTGCAGTATTTTCATCAGAGTGATTCATGCAGCTGAAGAAGAGGGTAGAGAGGAACAGAGAGAAAGTCTGATTGGGTGGAGTAGGTTGGGCAAGGTGGTTGAGGTAAAAGAGCTCAGATACAATTTTGAAGATAAGTTGAACAGTTAACCTTGGCATTTCAGCTGATGTTAATCCTCAACCAAGATCACTAAAATTGATAACCTGATCACTTTCACATCAATGTGTTCGGGAAGGTTGCTGTGCACAAACTAGCTGTTGTGCATCCTACGTTACAGCAATACTTCAGGTACATTGGTTGTAAGGCATTCTGGACAGGATATGAAAGGCAATATGTAAAAAGGTGAATGTGACCCATGTCTAATATCCAACTGCAGCATCTCATTGCCCCGTGCTCATACTTGGTAAATTGGTTTATTATTGTCACATGTACCAAGGTAAAGTGGGAAACTTTGTTTTGCATGCCATCCATACAGATCATCTCATCACATCAGTGCATTTAGGTAGTACAGGAGAAAAGCAATAATGGAATGCAGGATTAAGTGTTACAGTTACTGAGAAAGTGCTGGGCAGGCAGACAATAAGGTGCAAGGCCATGATGAGGTAGATTGTGAGGTCAAAATTCCACCATATTGTACAAGGGGACCGTTCAAAAGTCTTATAACAGTGGGATAGAAGCTGTCCTCGAGCCTTGTGGTACCTACTTTCAGGGTTTTGTATCTTCTGCCTGATGGGAGGGAGGGAGGAGAAGATGTGAATAGCTACGAATAAATCATTTGACTTTTATAAGCAGAAATAGGTCTTCAATGGAATAGCAAACAATAATATACATATTGATCAGGATCTAAGATCAGTTTTTATGTTCGTATTTATGAGCAGAGTCCATAATTTATGAGCAGGTCCATTCCCTTCTGACTTTCTCACCCACATACCATGACAGTCAGTGTGCGCATCCACTCTCCCACTCTGTTCCTTGGATTAGTACTGAATCTGTGATGGAGCTGGGGTGCACTTTGTTACCAACTCCCCAGCTTTACACTAACAATGGCTGGGCTGCATGGCACAATCTCATTCATTTGAATGGAGTCACTGACCATTACTGAAAAGATAAGCAGTTTGGTTTTTAGATTACTTAATCTTGATGTTTTTTATTAATTTCTAGCATTTAAAGATGTTTTGAAATATGTAATTTTTAAATTGTTTTGCTCTTATTTAATTAATTAAATCCTTTTGAACTTTTAAATGCCTCTGATCATCAGAGATATTTAAAAATGCTTCCAAGGCATCTGGCAGTCAACCATGACAGTCCAGAGGCTGAGCCTCCGTTGACACTACCTGAAACCTGGTTGTCCCTCACAACCTGTTTCTCCCCGTGGGATGACAAGGGCAGCCAGGCCTTCAGCTCGATCGGACCTGCAGGTTCACAAAATGTAAGCGCAGCTGGGATTAAAGTGCAGGTGGCAAGCCCAGTGTGTAGGTCAGATTGAGTGCGGCCCAGCCCAATGAAGACCACATTGCCACATTACCATCACTGATGGGATCGTGCAGAGGCAGGTGAGATTACAGAAGTGGAAGTAGTCATTCTTGGTACAGGTCATGACTGGGTTCCATTCCTGAGGACAGTTCACAACCCAGATAGTTTGTAAGTTGGATATGAACAAAAACAGGGTGTGGCAGAGGATCACAGAAGCATCTACAATGGAAGAGCGAGCAGATGCAGGAAGAGCAGCCACTAGCTGGTCTCATTGTCTCGGTGAGTGAGGGACTGAGTCTGCTCATCACTCCCAGCCCTGCTTGGATCAGTTGTTGTGACTCATGGGATGGGGAGGGTGTGGGGATAACAGAAGGCAAATGGAAGTGCCCCATTCCCACCCAGCAGAAAATGATGCAAGCGGTTAAGGGTAAAGCGCAGAAGGCAGAAGAATGGGATTGCACAAAAAAATCAGCCATGACTGAAAGACAGAGCAGACTTGATGGGCCAAATGGCCTAATTCTGCTCCTATATCTTATGGCCTTATGGTTATGGTTTAACCCCATAGCAGCCAGCAAATCCATCCCACCAGTCTCCCAAATGCTCATTCACACTGGTACTGGCTGTCCATAAGTCCTGTGTTTGTAACCTGGGGAGGTTCTACAATGGGAAGGATATCAGAATGGAGGTTTTCTTGAAATTAAGTGGAAAGTCAAAACTGGAAAGTGTCTGTCTCAGTCTACGGCACCGGAGGAGGAGGTGGCATTTTTTTAGTGGGGCCTGTCACTCAACAAATTGTGCCACTCAACATGGTAGTCTGCCAATCTTACCTCCAGAACTTGAAATAAGTTGGTGACACTATCCTGTGTGCTTTTGGTTTCTTATTGCTTATGGTGAATTCTACAGCACAGTACAGGTGCAAGCATCAGAAATCTTGATGTTTTATCTGATCAAGTTGAATTGAGAAAACTTTTCTGGTCAAGACCCTTCATCGGGACTCATGATTCCTGATACATGAGTCCTGCTGAAAAGTCTCAACCCGAAACATCGACTGTCTATTTCCCTCCATAGATGCTGCCTGACCTGCTGAGTACCTCCAGCGTTTTGTGTGTATTGCTTGAGATTCTAGCATCTGCAGAAGCTCTGTGTCTCCATCTCGAGAAAACTTTTGGAAGGACATGTTAGGCCATTCTTTAGTTATTGGAACTATCGTTTCTTTTACATTTTATCTCCAATATTTTCAAGATTTTTCCATCTTCTGCTGCAAGTTCTAACTCTTGGTAGTTTGGCTCCGTGGACACAGTCTATCTCTAATAGTTCAATGCAGGTGGTCAGCCTTCATGTAAAAATTCAGAGCATGAGTTTGGGCTTGAAGCACTATCTCCAGGTCATAACAGCAGGCTGAAGTGGCTACTGGTATTTCTGTGCTTGTGATATATTAGCAACAGGCACCACACATTAAGAGAAATCACACACGGCCATCAACCCCTCCTCAGAATTGGAGTGGAAACAGGTCATCCTCAATCCTGAAGGACTGCTTAAGAAGAAGAACATGGAGCTTAACATGCAGGACAATCAACATCATTTGGTCAAAAGTCTACCTGTCTTCTACAAGGCCTGTGAGAACACATAAGGAGGTATCAGTCAGAAGGTTGAAGTTTGCTCCCTTGGTTATTAAAGTGCCCTATCCTTCCTCGTCCATTATTAGAAAGCCTAAACCTCCTGGTATGATATTTAGGTGTTTTCTTTTAACTTTCCATTATTAGTGATTGCATCCACTCCTTCCTTTGGTGTTATTTTTGGTAGGAATTGATTGGCAATTGTAGTTCCCAGAAAGTAATCTTAAGGAACTACTCAGTGTGTACCAGAAGCTGGTATCTGTCATGTTTCTGCTTTTAAAGGCTTTGGCTATTTCACTTCTAAGTGCATTGCTGAACTGCTGAGATTTGGTCGATTGCAATCACCATGAACCTCCCCCCTTCCCTGGTGACAATGGACAAGAAGGATCTAAAACGTGTCCTTGTTGGGGCAGGAGGCCATGGCAATGGGGTGGAGGAGGAATGCTACAATCTCACAAATGCATAAATTCATTTTTTACTATTGATTTTATTTTGAGATCCTGGTCATAGGGGTTGACATGAAAAATACTGTCAGCTTGCCAGTGTGTTAGAGGTTTCATCGCTATCATCTACTTTGCTGCAGGTCCTAATATAAACAAGCACATCAAGCTAAGGCAGTTACTTAAACTGCTCCCCTGCTGTTTATCAGAATAAACAAATCACAGACACCAGGAGTCGCTTCAAAGTCCCTAACATTCCAAGGAAAAGATACATCAAACACTAATCAAGTTCTGTTCAGTAAGCTGACTGATAGCTGTTCAGGCCAGCAGTACTGTAGACATCACATTCATACAAAGTGAATGCAGCTTCAAACTGAGGTCTGCCCAGAGTCAGTTTGTGTACTAGCAGAACTAAGTGGCTAGTCACGCACTCACACTCTAACATTCATTCTCTCTCTCTCTCCCTCTCACACTCTCCCTCTCTCTCACACATACACACGCACACATCTTGTCTGCAGCAACTGGCAGGAAAGAACAGATCAGTATGACATGCTTTGCTCCAGCTTTTTGCAAGTCTTTTTGCTTAGTATCTTAAACCAATACTTGGGTTCGGAAATAGGAGTTTCAGTCTTAAGATGCAATTGGTGTGTATAAACCCTCAAGTTATTATGCTTGACCTCTTCAAGTGACACCGTTACAAATTTACAACAAATATAAACTTACAGTTCACAATGCTGGTAACTCTCCCTTATCCCTACCTCATAGATCTTACGGAAGAAGTTTTCTTCTATTGAGTCAGAAGTGGCAAAGCTAGAACATAATACACTTTATAACTTATCTTACATTTTCAGAATTATCTTTTACTGGAGTTTATTATTTCAGTGACTCATCGTGAACTAATAAATCAGTGTGAGATCATGCAGCTTAAAGTGGAACCTTGAACAGAGAGAGGGTTAAACACTTAGTTAACTTTTATCACTTTTGAAGCATCTTGAGATTTCAAAGCTGCTACATGAATACATGAAAGCTTTCTTTCTCTTTCCCAATGTTTATATTAATCCACGTGTCAGAGCACGTGGTTGGAGCTTTCCTTAACAGCTACAGCCAGGAGTCGCCAAGCAGCACAGTGCATAGATCCATCAGAAGTATTTGGGCAGCAGTTATAAGACTTCACTGCAAAGTCATGAAGTACTTCAGAAAGACAGTGTGCTCAAAGACTGGCTGCTTGTCTCTCCATCACAACGAGTGTGTCTTCTGTCAGTCAATCGTGGAGATGCACTGATGCTAATCACAGAGACGTCTGCAACCTCAGCTGTCATCGAACCTCCTTAGCTGAAGGTCACACAAAGGCAACTGAATCAATGAAAATAAATCCTGAAGTCATAAGTTAAATTAGGTGAATATTTAATACATTCATTTGAAATCATAAAAGTTGTC
Organism: Rhina ancylostomus; assembly: GCA_030265395.1. NCBI lineage: Eukaryota > Metazoa > Chordata > Chondrichthyes > Rhinopristiformes > Rhinidae > Rhina > Rhina ancylostomus. The sequence goes on from JARFYF010000036.1 coordinate 31,443,356, forward strand.
ACTGCACAGGAGGAGGCCATTCGCCCCATTGAATCCATGGTCATCCCTTGAAGAGCATTCCTGTCAGTCTCACTCTTTCCCCGTGACCCTGTGCATCATTCTCTCTCAATTATCTATCCAATTCCCCTTTGAAGACACTGATCAATTTTGTTTCCAACAGTGAATTCAAGATAGAGGCTACTCCATACATAAAAAAAAGCTTTTCTTCACAGCATCCTCGTATCTTTTATTCAGAAATGTAATTGGCAAAGGTTTTTAATATCAGCAATGCCAAGTTGCTTATGTCACAAACTATTTGGTCAAACCTCAGTCTAAAATGAGCTACATTCTTAGATTCCTCTGTACCAGGGTGTGAAGAAGCCGGTAGCAAAGGAAGGACTGATGTTAGATGGGACGGGAGAGATGGGATGTGGGAGGTGAAGGGATTTAGTTAAAGGGACAATCGAGAAAAGGATCTCTTTTCATCCTGCTCCAGGTAATAGCTAATTCAGTGTTGACTATCGAACATTCCAGCAGCATTAACTGTGCCCGGGACCAAACCACCTTTGACAGCATGGGAGGAAAGAATGTGGCTGTTATTAAAAGAAAATAAAATGTTCTATGGTGGATGAAATTATTTCAAGTTTTCATGGCAAATGTGTTATTAGAAGTAGTGATTTAGGATCAAACTTTCAAAAGGTTAATTCCACAATTATCTAAAAAGGACACAAAGAGCTTAGAATTATATAACACCTTAAATATTGTAAAACACTCCACAGGAGTATTATCAAGTAAAATTTGGCGCTGAGCCATACCAGGTCAGTTGACTAACAATTTGATGAAAGAGGTAGGTTTGATGAAGAATCCTACAAGAGTAGACAGAGATTGGGAGGAGGTGAGGTTTTGGAAGAAAACCTCAAAAAGCTTAAGATTTAGACAACTGAAGACCCTTTGTCAGATTGTCTTCCACCTGAAATGTCGACTTGGCTTCTCTTGCCACCTGCTAAGTATTTGCAGCATTTTCTGCTTTTGTGTCAACTCAGTGGATTGTAGGACAGGGGGAGATCACAGATATAGGGCTGGGGCAAGACCTTTGGGGTATTTGAAAGAAGTTTAAAGTGGAGGCCCTACTTAATTGGAAGCCAATGGAGATCAAGAAGGACAGATGTGATGGATGAAGAGAACTTGGTGGGAGTTTGGATGAACTCAGGTTTACAGGTAGTCGAATATTGGTAAGATTGTATTGGAGTTGTTATGTTTAAATGTTTCAGTGACATGGATGAAGATTTCTGCAGCAGATAAACTGAGGCAGAGGTGGAGAACAACCATTACAGATCATGGGTATAATTGGAAAGGTAAAAATGGAACAAGCTGAGCACAGTCCTTCCCAGCTGCTTGGTAATGCTGTTGGAGAAGGAAGACAACATAAACCATGTCAAAGGTTGCAGACATTGATCAAACATTGTGGATATGGATGAGAATTAATTAATAACCTTTGTCACACCCATGTAGATGACATTGGTGACTTTGATTGGAACTGCCCTAGCACTAGGAAAGGGGCATGAATATAATTGGAAGGATTCATCAGGGGATTCTAGGAATGATGGGTTTGGGAAACTACAGCATGTCCAAGAATTTGGAGGGAAATTCAATCTCAATTAATTCTGTCTTGATGTCACTGTTAGTTCACTCACTTGACATATTTTTTCACAAAACAATGATCATCCTTTGATATGTTAGTGGATCCATTTCTCCACCTTCATATTTGTTCACTTTTTCTGTTTGATAGGACGATGGTTTGCAAGTGAGTTTTTTGTCATGAAGAGCAATGATGTCAGAGTCAAGGAGTGAGAACAGTACTAGGGAAGGAGGATTATTCATAACGTTAGATAAAATGGGGGTCAGGACAGGATGTTGGGAGGTTATATGATTAATGGAAATAGAACTGATGGAGAAGGAAGTGGGCCTCATGGATGAGATTTGCTCGGATGCATGAGAAGCAGGAGGGAAACTATAAAGAAATCAGAATTCAGGCTTAGGCTAGGAGTGAACAGTAAGGATTGGATTTGGTGGATGGGAAACAAAACAGACAGCTAACCAGAAGTTTTTGACCTTACCTTCAAAGAAATGCATGACCTTCTTACAGAAGTTAGACTGGAAGCTACAGAAGTAAAGGGATTGAGAAAAAAAATGTTTGTAATAGAAAAAGTGCAGAGAGTAATCTTTACTGGTATAAAAATCCTAACCCCCATGTTCATTCAGGTTTGAATCACTTAGATGCAAGGGAACAGGCCTGAATTCTACAATTTGTAAAGTTACATCTTAGCACAAGTGCTATGAACAATGCCATTTATAGAAAGCACCTGTGAGGTGTCAGTACCAACTGGCATTTTTCTTGCTTCATGTGCTTTTACATGTTCTACTTATTACTACCATGTATTCTGTTTACTCTGTGAGCTTCATGCGAACAAGGGATTTCATTGCACCCTGGTGTATATGACAATAAACTAATCTCTAATCTCTACTGCTGAATTACAGGAAGCCCAGGAATGACAGTTGAAATGCACGAGTTATTTCTGTAATTGGTTGGTTAAGGTATTGAAATTGACAGCACTTCCCTCCCATGGGCATTGCTCACGTGTAACCTAAAGGCACAACAGTTCAATACAGAAATGAGTGGATTGGAGAGTTGTCTGTCTGACGTCCTACTTATTTCCTTGGCTGGTTAAAATTGTTCGTCAGAGACAGAGTACCATGCATTGTTGCTATGACTTTGTTTAGTACTACCAGCCAGGAAAAAGTTCCAGGCATCCTTTCTGCTCCTAGAAAAGTCTTCAAATATCTTACTTTCCCCACTTTACGTTCTGCAAACAAAACATTGTCAACCTGTCACCAATCAGGGATTACTTTGGACATCATTCTTGCTTTCTGCTTATTGTGCGTGGCTTAACAAAATTTACTTCACTCTCTGGTAGTTCTGACATAGACCTCAAGCTAACATTTGATAGCATGAGAGAAGGCCCTTCAGAAATTAAATTCAGAATTCTATACTTCAGTTTGCAGGAGCACACATCATAACTCTGGGCATCAAAATGAAATGGCAGAATAGTGCACAGCTACTGTGCACTGCTGCTATTTCATGGTTTTGAGATGTATCACACAAAAAGTACTAAATCAAAATATTTAGCCCCATGTTAAGAAACCAAATCTAAGATTACCCACCTCATTAAGGGACATTGTTAATGTGCATGGGAAGATTCTGTAATCTTGCAAAAAATTTGTCACATCAGATCTATAATATTCTTTCCCCACCTCTGTCCTATCCCCATTCTCCCGCCACACCACAAACCTCCACAGAGACAGTGACAGGATAAAGCCTTTGGCCACGCCAGACGCAAGGGAAATTGAGTCCGCTGAGAGACAGCTCCCTTCCTCCCAGCCACAAGAGAAACAAGTGTCTTGAATAGATAGACTCTCTTCTATCTCCTGGCATAGACTGCCACAGAAATGGATGTTGCTGATACATAGATTCACTTCCCTCTTCCATCGAAAGAGCAGGAAAGTAGACGCCTCAGACAGATAGAATTAATGCACACTCCCTCACCCCTCAAACCCATTCCCATGTAAATTGATGCCTCAGACACATAGATAATTTCCCTTTCAATCTGCAAAGGAAATTTATGTATCAACCATGAAGTACCTAACAAACTGGACACATTCAAGAGATATTCCACTGATGTGTTAATCTTATCCAGTTGCTGACATCACAGAGGTCACCTTCAGCCATATTGTTACAATATTATACACAGAAATAAGTAACAACAACATCTTAGGACAATCTGCATTAGTTCTTATTTTTTTTGAATACACGGTCTTCCCCTTTTCTTTAAAAGTGCTGTTCTTAAGCCAGGACCTGATTGTTTGGTAACTGTACACAGGTATAAAGTAAGGTAGATACAACTGACAGTAAAGCCACTAGATACATAATACTTGTGGAAGGGAAATATAGTGTATTGGATTTATAATGTGAAAGTACCAGGGGTAAGGATGAACAAGTTTAAATTTTATTCCATTTTACATCACAGGCCTTTCCAACTTACTAATATTCCCTTTCACAAGTATTGTATACCTGATGGGTTTACAATGCACACCACTTCACAACTATGTACAGTTCCCAAACAATCAGGTCCTGGCTTGAGAACTGCACTGTGCATTAAATAAGAGTCAGACAGGAAGGTCCCAAGTATCTTTCAACTGCATTTCTCTCACACGGAGTTACAATAAGACTGAGGAAAATATGACAGACATAATTTCCTGCACATCAAACATTGTTTGAGCTGATGTTGATAAACAAATCAAGTCAATGTGTTGAAATGATGTGGGTTTGATTAGTTTTTGCTCCGTTTCACAACATCCATTAATTACCACATCAAAGAAACAGGAAAGCTTTTTACTGATGCTTTAAATGGATCTTTTGTTAGCAACTAAGTAGTGCCACAAATACTCTGCTTGCTGTGTGATTGGTCTGTTCCTAAGAGTCACCATGTCTGATTGCAATGATCTTGTATGACAACATTGCTAAAACCAATAAAATGAAAATAAGAACAGAAGTCCCAGCTTTAACTATCTGAATAAGGTGTGTGTGGTTCAAAGTGAAAATTTTCCAGTGATAATAGAGAAAAAAATAAGTCTTTCAGCAGTTCTTGCTGAAGGAGAATAAAATAAATAAGAAACTATATTTTAGTCAGGACATGTGATATAAAGAACAAAAGGTCAAGATCTTACTGGGTTTTGTCAGAGAATGGTTTCTGTTTATCTTGGTGAAGCAAGTGGAAATTTGAAGCTAAAACTAGTTTGCACTGAGCCACTGAGCTGGAGGAGTGAAGCATGAATTTAAGAATTCAAGTTTGGCTCTGTTTCAATGAGGACATTTTCATTAATGTAAAGCATGACATTCGCAGATGGTACAGCATTACCTCACCAACAAAATGATAGATTATATAATGGGCTGCAAGCTTTTTTCTGTTTGTGTGCAATAGCATTCATATCAACAGGACTAATACCAATATGTGCTCTAAATGGGCAAGCAGTACCTGTGTAAAGAAAAGTCAGGTAATGACATGTTGAGATATGTTCCTTCATCATATTATCTCCTCCATACATGCAAGCAGATTTCCTGAGTGTTTTTGTTTGCATTTTGTGTTTCAGTTCAGCTGTTACAATTTAAAGCAAATCAAATTGTTGTAGCAAGGTGGGTTGATTGTTATTTTTTATAATAATCCTGAGTTCAGTGGCCCTTGTTACTGTTTGTTGGAAACAATTGCCTTCTCAAATCCATTTGTATTATTGAGACACTTCACTTGTCCGAACCCCTTAAACTCTTCCATATGAATGAAAACAAAGCAACCTTTTAAGCTTTTCCTTATAATCTTTCTTCCCTGTTATGACAATTGTATCTAATTAACAAAGGTGGAAGAAATATCACAATGGGCTACCCTGCTACTCGTGAATGGAATTTGTTGCTTTAACCACCTAAGTGTAAAATTGTAGCTGATGTTCCATAACTACATCAGCTCCATTAAAGATAATTGTGATGAATCTCCATTGTACACATCCCTGGCTTTAATAACTTTCCTATGATGGGCTGTCCAGAACTATTCAGTCTAATTAGGTGCAATAATAATGCATGGATGAAACTTTTTTCTGCAATGTTGAAATGAAGAAGATAGTCTGGTATTTGTATATTTACAGAAATTAATGAGTTATGTTTATATGATGCCTTTAATGCAGAAAAATATCCCAGGGCATTTCACAGACCTCTGGCACAGAAGTTCTCAGAGACATATATTACAGAATCAATTGGGACACAAAGGAACAGCAAAGTTTTAAGAAGGCTTTTGAAGGAAAGAAATGAGATGGAATGGCAAAGTCAGTTACAGAAAATTGATCCAAAGCACAGTTTGAAGCTACTCTCAAAGTTTCTGAATACGATGGGCAGTTGGTCCTCCTTCTGTGCCATACACTTCTGTGAATCCAAAGTGGCCATTTAGAATGTCTGAAGGTAGCTTGAACTTCTTGTTCTAAGAAAAAAGGTTATCTGGCAGCCAAACAGATAATATAAACATTCTAAGATAGTGGAAACTTAATTTTCCCATAATATTATGTCAACATCCTCATCTTTAAGTCTTGAAATCATAAAGCTATTTATGGCTTGAAGAGAATGGGAGAATAATCTACTCTGAGGTCTATCTGTGCCACTCTCTGGCACTTAAAAACAGCCTGGTATTAATTACATTCCAGTACTACTTACTTGCCAGTGCAGTGTGTCTCATCTTCATTCACTGTTTCCTCTTAGATCACAGTTAGGGCACTATTCCAAGCTAAAACTCTATCCTTGCAAGGCTAGCATTTCTTAACTTAAAAAGAAGCAGCTTCTGTTTGAAAATTACAGTGCTTAATCTCTTAAACTACAGTGTTACTTTCATAAATGATTACGTTTTGAAGTACTTCATTAGCTATAAAGGGCTTCAGGATACCATTAGGTCATAAAAGGTGCTATTTGGATGCAAAACTTTTTTTCTTTCCAGTATTAAAGATAAAACTGTGTTGGATACAAATTGAAATATCTGGAATTTTAAAAATGTTGTCCACAATTGGTGTGGAATGCAGTGGTCCAATTAAACAGACGCTTCTGTTATCTGTTCCAGAAGGTTTTTCTTAAAACTTCAGACATGCTGTCGGATTGTACACTAATGTATACATATACAGTATGGGTGGGAAGCTGTTGGAGGCAAGTAATGGTCATTCCTAGATTGGGCAA